>JADRCH010000061.1:2407818-2421873 GCA_019843965.1 Rhynchomys soricoides
GAGAGAGAGAGAGAGAGAGAGAGAGAGAGAGAGAGAGAGAGAGAGAGAGAGAGAGAGAATATAGTACAACAGGATTGGACAAATGACTGAAAATAAGTGGGGTGGGTCTTGTTACCATGACACTCGTTCCTTGGTCTGTTAGACTGACGAGTCTCCAGCTCACCAGGCTTTCTGACTGCATCTCCTGGCCACCAGGCAGGCTTTCCCGTTGATTCTGGAATGAGCGTGCATCTCCTTTGCACCATGCCTTCTTTTTTCTCATTCAGTTACTACCATTTCCCCAGCACTTTCAAAAAGAACTTTCATACCTACCCCAGTGATTCCTGAGCAAGAACTGCTCTCCAGTACTGTACAGCCAGAACTTCAGTGGCCTCTACTTAAAGGGCGAGTGCTCACAGTTTGGAGCAAGAAGGGATGAGCAGTAAGGGGAGGATACTTTCTGTATATATAGGAGACACCACCTTTGAACCTGAACATCGCAGCACACTGATTCTTTAGACAGTCACTTCCTACTCCGTTTTACAATAGAATAACTGTTGAATTCGTTTTCTAGGGCTTTTCTCACAAAGTACCAGGAATCCCCCAATGGCTTAAACCACAATGTATTTATTCTCTCACAGTTCTGCAGGATCGATGTTCAAAATGAATGTGACACCAAGGAAAGGCCTTGCTCTCTCAGAGGCTCTGGAGAAAAATCCTTCCTTGTCTTTTTCGACTTCCAATACCCAGTAGCACTTGACATTCCTCTGCTTCGGGCTGTTCAGTACCAGTCTCTACCTTATCTTACAATCCGTGTCGGGGGGGGGGGGGTGTCCTCTTCCTTTCTGTCAGAATAGTGTCATTCGATTCTGAGCAGGAATGCATGTTAGGGCAGACTCATTGGCCCACTATGAGAGGCTCATCTAGGTCTGGCCATTGTTGGAGATCGGGACACAGTGGTGAGAAGAGTCCAAGGTGGACTTCTGATCTCGTAGATGGTAGTGTCTATCATGAAAATAAGGTACCATCAATTCCCTACGTTAGAGCGTGTGAAGCATTGTAAGAACTCATGTTAGTACAGCAGCAGAAACTGGTCGTGTCAAGAAACTGAACAAAGCCTGTAGGGAGAAGTTTGAGCTGAAATATGAAAGGTGAGTGCAGATTAGACAGATAGGAATGAGAAGAGGGAGAGAATGCTCCATTAGAGGGAGGAGCTGACATAACCCTCTCTCTCAGAAGAATACATTGAAAAACCTCAACGTGTATTTGTGGCTGGCACTTCTTATTTTATGGTATTAAAAATCAAATTATGGCCATTTTTGTTTGACTCTGTACTCAAAGCAACCCAACAAGTCAATCAGAAAGGACGAATGCATTCGGCAACACAGTTTGAACTCTGCCTGGATAGTCAATGAGTGTAGAGAATATTAATCATTTTGGGGGGAAGTCTGAGGAGCGTGATACTTTCATTATGTATTTAATAACTATCTTCTTGAAATATGCACTGAAATATTTATAAGTAGAATGATAAAAATCACTGAAATTTGTCTCAAAATATTCTCGTGGTTAGCAGTGAGACCTCTGTTGCATTTGCAGCTGGGCGATAGGTGATTTATACACTCGTCTTGTTCATTTCAATGAGAAGTGGAAGAAAATGCGGGGTACCAATTAGAAAGCAAAGAGGAGCTCTCCTTTGTGAATGCCCCCCTTGTGAACTTCACTCCTTCATGACAAGGTTTCAGTGCTTGACTAGCTAATGTTCTCTTCTTCAAGCATGGTCACCAAGGCAACAACTGCTGTGTCTCCAGGCAGGGAACATGGCCAAGTTACAAGGCGAGGTCAAGATCCCTTGAGGTCTTTTAAGTGTTGAATTATCAAGTACCACGGGAAACTGTGAAAGAAGATGACCTCAGGAAACAGTGAAGAAAGATGTGCTTCTTCACTTCCATTTAAAAAACACCTACTTAAGGGCTTTCTGAAGGAAAAATAATGAAGTCCAGGAGAGGAAGTACATAGTGTTCTTGAAAATATAAACCATGTTTCTCTTTTGTCTGAACATAGCAAATTAAGGTTAAATAATAATAAAGCAATTTAGTAATAACTAGTTAACTTTAAAAAATTGTGTAGATACTACCTTTGTTCTATACTCTAGTATAGAACATTATATACACAATTTTGAATAATGTCTTTTCTCCCAACTTAATTGCTATTTTAAACTAGTCAAATTAGAGTTGAATATTTACTTAAACTTGCCTGGGCTACTTTTATATCATTCGAGAAATCAGCTATTTAAATTAATTATCTTAGAGCCTATCTAAATTATCTTTGAGTGAAAAAAATTTCCTTGGGGATTAAACACACTGACAAAGATAGAGAAGAGGGGTTAGAAAAATCAATCATTGCTTATTATTACAATGGATAAGACCTACATGGAAATTATAACGATGCAATTATAAACATTAATCAATATATGGTATAGATGTATTTGATTTAGTAAAGTCCAACTCATGGGAATCAGTTAAGAAGGCAAGTGTATGACAGCATGAAATGTAGTCACAATTTTAACTTTTCACCTGAGCTTTAAAGTGACAAAACGACATTTCCATCTGGATAACCTTCCTATAAATAACTAACAATCAATACCCTGATTGAACTCAACTCAACATTTATTTATTGAGTCCCTTTCAGAGACATGGAGAATACAAGGGAATGGCCTCTACTCCAGAAAGCACACACACACACACACACACACACACACACACACACACGCATATGGGTACATCTGAAAATTATTTTCTTTTTCAGCTCCATTTATTTGGTTGATGAGAATACAAAATCATGAACACTAGAAACATCTAAGTCATTTTTGACACAGTTTTCTCTTATGGTTCATTTTAGACAGAGTCTTGCTGTATGTCTTAGATCTTGAAGTCACTATATAGTGAAGTACTGGCCTTCACTAATGCAAGATCCTCCTTCCTTAGCCTTACGAGTATGGAGACTATTGGACTGTGCTATCTTCAGTGATTTCTGACTTTACTTCGGAAATCCTGCAGTTTCTTTTCTTCTCTCTCAGTCCTCCCTTTATGGCCTGGTTTTGCACTTTGTCGTGATTCTGCAATATTTTCAGAATAGTTTCTCTCCTTTCAGGTTGGCCAGGTTTCACTCTATCCACTTATCATTGTTCACCACCACAGTTGCACCATAAAAAATGGAGGTGTCCCTGTATTACTCCTGTATTAAATTCTTTTCTAGGTATGTAGAAGACAGGGGAAGTCTCCAAACCTTACTTCATGTGCAGCACATAAACGTACAGAAGCCATGCTTGTGGCTCACAGAAGGGAACCAAGGGCAGAATACAGAGATGCCATGTTTCTTGAAGGGCAAGACCATTCCACTCCAGCCTTGAGAGTCTAGACCCTATTGTGCCCAAGCTTTCATTTGTTTTCTTCACTGAAAGTTACAAATACTGATCTTTAGTGAAGTACCTCATTTTTTTTTTTTTTTTAAAAAAAGGTTTTCTTTGGAAAACATTTCCTGAGCCATTTTGCAATGCTGGCTTTCTTCTTTCTTTCATTCTTCCATTTTCTTCTTTTTGCTTTCAATGCCCATCACTTCAGAGTGCTATAGCTTTCAGACTGATTCTCTTTGAGGATCTACAACAACCATCTCCAAATCTTTCTTTGAATTATTCATCAACCCCCCCTCCAAATTTAGTAGCTCAATGGTCTAAACTTCCAAAGTTTGACCTAATTCTAATTTAATTATAATAAAAAGATTGTTTTGCTTCACATGATTATTTCCTCTGATTATTTAATGTAATAGCTACTGTAATTGAGTAAAGTTCATGTCAGTATCAAAAGAAACGAGAACCTTCTGACAAGAGGTGGTGGCAATGCCTTTCTTTAATCCCAGCACTAGGGAGGCAAAGGCAAACAAATGTCTGAGTTTGAGGCCAGCCTCTTCTCATGAGTTAGTTCCAGGTTAGTCGGGGCTACAGAAAGAAATCCTTTCTTGAAATAAAGAACAAACAAACAAACAAACAAACAAAAGGATAGAGAGAAACACACAGAGAGAAACTTCTGATTTTCTTATCTATTTAATATTTGTAATATTACAAGATGAAAAATAAATAATCTCCCAGAAAACAAGAGTTTTAAATATGTAGGATAAAGAAGCTGCATTTAAGGTCTCCTTACCTGAGAGATGTAAGAAGTAAAACACAGTGTGTAGAAGACCAAGCAGAATGGCACATCTGTACCTTAGATAGGGTCACTAGTACCACCTAGCACATTGTGGACAGACACAAGGAAGAGTGAGGCAGAATTTGTGCTCAGGTTGCGCTTTGGGATCCCAGCAGGGACTAATGTTCCAGAAAAAAAGAAGGAGGTCCAAAGCATAGTCAGCCCTTTGTATTTGTGAATTCAACTTCCATAGTTCCAGCCAATCACAGGGGAAAGCCATTGAAAAAACCCAACTTCTCTACTGGGTTCATCTTGGCAGATGTTTGTCTTAGCATTCTCTAAATAATACACAGCAACAACAAAACCCCTTTGTATAACATTTGTAAATTCAGTAATCTATAATGATAAAGTTTGTGATAGGATTACATAGGTTATCTTTAAACACTATGCCATCTTGTACAATAAACTTGAATTTGTGAAGTGTTGGTAACTACATAGGGACTAGAATCAATCCACTAGGATACTGAGAGACACTATACTTGGTACACTGTGGAAAAATCACCACCCATCTCTCTGACCTTATTAGGGAGGAGCAAATACATGGTTCAGATATGATTTGTACTATCAGAAGAAAAATACAAAAATAAAATTATATATGAAATGGAAGGTAGGAAATAAGAAAAACACCATTAACAACAGATGATAAAAATCATAAAATCCAATGGCACACTTAAATATGACATATTAATAATTATATTAGATATAATTAGATCAGATACTTTTATCAAAATTAATATAAATTTTAAAAAATCACTGTCCTGCAAATGCATAAATCTCATACCTAATATTATATAATCCAGCCATTAAATTAAAATTTATATAAAATGTTTTGAAAACTGACCAAAAAAATCCAATCACAGTGCAAAGAAATATACAACATTTTTAGAAATATATGTAAGAGCAGGCTTGGTGGCATATATCTGTAATGTCAGCACTTAAAAGGCTACTGTAGGAAGTTTGCGCAATTTGAGGGCAGTCTGGGACATGTAGTGAGTTACAGAAGAACCTGAGCTACAGAATAAAATCCTGTTATAAAATATCAAAGACATGGTATAAAAGTGTCTGAAATCTCTATTTAATTGTAGTTAAATTAAAATCATGAGAAGATAGTTTTAAAAATCTATTTGACAATATAATATTGTTTTGAAGTTATATAACATAGAGATCAGAGACTTTACTTTTCAAATTGACCAACATTTATTAATTATAAAAATATTTTAATTAACTTTATTCTTTGATCTCTCTCTCTATATATATACATATATATATTCTAATTATTCTCATTTTTGTCTCCTTCTCTTCCCTGTCTCTCCCCACTTTCCTGCAAGTTTCTTCCCTACATTCATGTTTTTTGTTCTGTGTGTGACACACATGACTATCTAAGTATATCTATATGTCAATGGGTTGGGAGAGCTTGATAGATTTCCAGTGAGTATAGGCCTGAAGTCAATGAATGATATATTAAAGACAAAATAACCAGGAGGGGGGGGTGAAAGAGAGATAAAATTTAGGCAATAAATGTTAAGTCAAAAAAGATGGAGTCAGGACGCTAGCATCAGACTGCCCAGGTCACTCATCTGTAAATGAAACAAGAAATGGATTTCAAGAATAATAAAGAGAAAAAAATACACCAACTGATGTGATTTTATGCTTTGTTATCAGGCAGTAGATAAGCTGAGAATCTCAAAGTGCTATATGAGTGCTCCTCTCAGGTGACAGTTGATGAAACCACTACTGGCAAAGCAGAAGAGTAGACCTACTATGTGAGAAAAACCACAGGAAACAAGAAGAAGACCTGTTAGGAAACACAGCTTGAGGCTCTGCCTGAACAGTTCTCTGAGAGAGCAACTTTATCTTTGACATCTGAAGATAGGCAGCAGCTTTTACAGATAGGACAGTACATGTGACAGAGAAGATCCTCTTAGTGCCCTGGAGGAACATGGACAATCTAACTGCTAAACAATTCTCATGCCTTTAAGCAATAGCCACTTCCTTTAGTCAGAAAGACCATTTCTGAAAGCTGGACTCTCCCCTCCTAATTTGTTCCCAGTATTTTAAAAAATACTTCCCTTTATTGTACCACTAAGGTATACTAAGCATCAAATACAGGAACGTGAAGTAGAAATTAACAGAAACATGATGATAGTATTGTTCATCCTTCTGTCTGTCTGTCTGATTTATGAAAAATTAAGCAGGCAAAATGAAAGATGCCTGCCATTGGAAAATGTTTTATTAGATTTCTCTCTTTAAATGCATATTTTTCAGTTCTTATCAGCTTGGTCAGTATTGATCATCCCCAGATAAAGATGAAGAGCTACCTTTATCCACGAACTATATATTTTTGTTTGTATTAGTGATTTTATTTTAATAGGATGTTCAGTTATTAAAATTTGACATTGTCCTCCTTAGCCATGTTTATCAAACACTGATACACAACATTCTTTGTTATGGATGCTCCGAGCATCCTTTATTTAGTAATCAAGCGATGTCTTTCTTTTCAGGAAGCACTGAGAGTTGTCTTTCTGCTAACTTGTCAGATGTTTTAAAGTATGTGTAGAAGCTGTAGAATGTAGTGAGAATTTAGCTTTGTCTCTTGTCATGTGACCTTGAACAAATGACTGCTTGTTTCCATATCTTTAAAAGGAGGGTATCTGAATGTTTTTCTTTATTCTATGTGTCTTCAAATTTGCTTCCCTCATGATTTCTCTCATTCTGTTCCTGAGATTGATTGCTGGTGTCTGACCTTCATTTTCCAGCTGGAGCTGGCCAATGGGAAGAACTCGTAGGTGATCTGAGATTGGCCAGAGAGAAGTGATGTCTTTTTCATGCTTTCTCCTCACTTCGGGTACATCTTTCTGCATTAGGTGCTGTTTATGAGGATAGTCCCTGTTCATGGCTACTTCTACAGAGTGTTAATTCTGCAGAATGCCTATGAGAACTGAGCTCACTTACAGGGAAAGACAGAAAACAGATCCAAAGAATTCCAGTTGCTTTTCAGTTCTTTTTAAAGAGCAAAAAGCATGGTAAATACTTAGGAATGTATTGTAAGGATTTAGTGTTGAGGTTATCAAATTTTAGTTCATGGGCCCATGGCAAGCTTCTTGTGTTTCTATGGATTAAAACCATGAGATTTTTATTAACATTTTTAATTAAAATATGATCATGTCATTTACCTCCTTTCCCTTTCCTTTCTCCAACTTTCCCATGCTCATACTTGATTCCTTCTCAAACTTCTGGCCACACACACACACACACACACACACACAAACATACACACACAATTATATAAATTACATGTAAATTATATAATTTATAAAGATTTTAAATACATTTATTTAAAGACCATCTATATTTAAATAACACGTGCACACATACAACCTGCTGAGTCCATTTAGTGTCTTATATACATTATTTCAGGGTTGACAACTTGGTATTAAATAACCAATTATGGGTCTCCTCTGTGGAAAAGACTGATCCCATTCTCAGAATTCCTGAGTTACCTGGATGCTCTTTGTCTAGGGATCCAGACCTGTGAATTTTCCTTTTTCTAAGTTTGCATGTCTTAGTGATGTTGTTCTACAGAAAAAATCTCAAAGAACATCAGTGAACAAGGAATGGGGCTGGGTAGGATAGTAAGAGCCAGAGGTCCAGGAAATTTGCTGTGAGACTGTCTCCTTGTAAGACCTATAAGGACTCTTTAACCACAATGCCTCACAATATGGATGGTTGAAGAAACTTAATACATTTTACATTTCTAAGATGTTAATAGTCTATCTTATTCCATATGCAAAATTATGTCAATGTTCATAGATACAATTTGAATGGAACTTAGCCACAGAATTTTGTTGGTGGATTTTTTCTGCTATAATGTGAATGGTGATATATATATATATATATACATACCGTAAGCCGCAGGATAAACTCCATACAACTTTTCAGGAGTATAATTCTGGTTCCTGTGGTTTAACAGTAGCTTGAATAAATATTAACCAGATGAGCGGATATGTAGTTACTTTATCTGCTGAAAGTTAAGTCTTATATTCTATATTTTTTGTTGTATTTATATTCTATTATTTTCTCTTTATTTGGCCCAAGAAAACTCATGTCCTGGATATTTCTTGCTTCAGTTTCTTTATTTGGTTGTCACCTACTCTTGGTTCCAATGTCATATACACAAGTTCCAAATCCAAAGTGTTCCACAAACTTATTTTTTCTAAGTTTGGCATACATTCATCTAGTGGTGAAAATGCTCCTAACTTTAAGTGGTATCTGAGGTGAAAATTTGTAGTTCCTTTGGAGACTCAGTTGTGTCAGTTTTCTGGAAACTGTCTTATGAAAGGATGTTTTTGCTGAAGCAAACACATGGGAGGATGTTTTGCTAAGAACAGACACATGGTGTTTTTCTGGAGGCAGCCTGAAAAAGGGGCATGTGATGATTTGCTTGAGCAGATGCTTGAGAGAATAAGTGATGTTTGGAAAGCATATAAATATAGCCCAGTGGATGGTGGATGATGCTGGGTGGTATTGGTACTCCTTGCCATTCTTTGCTGGTCATCGTTGGGCTTTGCTAATGCTCGTATTCACTGATGATGCAGGGTGGTATTGGTATGCTTTACCATTCTTCACTGGTCATGATTTGTCGTAACTTCATAGAGAGAAATGCACCAAAAATCTTCTGGTGGTGCTCTGGTAGCTTCTTGCTGCTTCTGCAGTCTTAGGCTGACTGGCAGAGCCTTGCTGTTTGTTCTGAATTGCCCTGCCATTGCTGATTTGCGAATAGTGATTGTGAGTCCTGTTGTTGCTGATTCATGAATGGTGTTTGTGCTGCTGATTTGTATAAAGTGAACTGCTGATATCCTGACAATACAGATTGGATTTGCTCCAAAGAAATATTTCTTACCAGGTCCACATCCTTCTTTGCTTTATTAATCTTTTCTTTCCACTACCTCTGGTGGGTGGTAGGCTATAAGAGAGGTTAAAGCATTTAAGGACCCTTGTAAACATAGGTTTTGAATAAGCTAAGCCCACAGATATCAGTTATTTATGGAATTAGTTTTTCTAGCTTTGTATATATAGTCATACTTTTCGCTGTCACATGTTTGAATACCCTGTGTTTCTCCAGGACCTGTAGATTTTATGCTCTTTATATCTGTCTTACTCCCTTATTAAAATCTGAAAATTCACTAAATTTGAAATATGCACTTGTTTCCAATACAAAACAATCTGTCCATTTTTTTTTTTTTTATCATTGTGACAAAAATATCTGGAATAATGAACCTCAAAGAAAAACGGAGTTTGGCTCACAGTTTGACAAGTTTCAGCACATATTTGCTTGGTATTGTTGCCATGGCCAGAAGTATGAGGTGGAATGAGTAGGTTAATTCACGGTTGCCAGAAAGCAGAGAGAAGGAGAGGAAAGCCCCTAATTCTAAAATCCCCTTCAAGGGTACATATCCAGTGATCTACTTTCTATCCCCCAACAGTGCCATGGCTTTTAAACCATGGACCTTAGGAGATATTATTCAACCCACGAAAATAATAATGATGCTGATGATATTGACTGGTTGTGTGGACTTAATTTCTTATTAAAACACTCATGCCTGGCACATAGGAAATAATAACATTTGTCTTTCTAACAGTGAGACTCTGATTCCTCTGTTCTTGTGAGAGTAAGATCTCTATCACATTTGAGGTCTATGGTATCTATCTTTTAGTGTTTATCATAGTGGCAGGGTCATGTGTGTTGTGCTTATAACCTATGGCCTGAGGTACAACAGACAGAACTTGTTAGGGTCCATAGGATACTAGGGATTTTGAACCTGAAATCTTTACTCTGGAGTTTGCTATAGGTTCTGAGATCTTACCTAAGGCCGAGAGACACTCAGCTCGGAGTGGAGACTCAAAACTTTCTTGGCATAAAGATGTGGTACCACAGGATTTTATTCATTTTTAGTCTGCTTCTCCTCAGTTATTGTTTCTTTTCCCAAAGAATAGATTAAACATGTGGGCTGAACAGACAACTTCACCATTGTGTGGCTGGGAAGAGTTAATTCTCTGCTGAGACTCTCTGTGGCTTTTTATACTGGCCCTCTTGCATCCCTGAAGGAGTTTTCTTTAGGATCTTCAGTTGATGTTTTCTTCTATTTTGGCCTTCTGTTTTACTGTATATATAGCTTTGTTGGACATAATTAGCTCTAGGTTTCTGTGCATTGTCTGCCTTCACTTTACAGTTTTGTTCTTAACCAGATAAAACAAAGTATAAAATATTCACAGAGAGTGAACTCTGAGTGCTTAGAAATTTTGTTTCTGGGGAGAAACTTACATTTTTGTTTGTTTGTTTGGTTTGTTTTTCCTCTTTGGGTGTAAGTTAAAAATGATTATAAAATTCTGTATGTATTAATTATTGTTGGAAATTAATATGGCAGCAGTTATTCCTTAACCAGCTAGTTCCCCAAATAATCACACAGAGATCTTTTAATATTTCAAAGTTTAGGCTTTCGCTGGGCAGACTGTCAACTAGCTCATCTAAGTTATCCTGACCACCTAGCCACATCCAGCCATGTGGCTAGGTATACCTTCCAGGTAAGTAGTCACAACCATCTTCTCTGATATCTCCTGGCAAAAATATCTTTCCTCTTTCTCCTTCCCAGAGTTCCTTTCTCACTTCCAGGAAGTCCCACCTTCCACTTCTTGCCCAGCTAATTGGCCATCCCATTTTTATTAAAGCCAATCAGAGAATGCCTTAGGTAAGTGAAGACGGACAATGACACAGTTTCACACAGTGTACCCCAACATTTGGGTTTTATGTTATTTGTAGTCTTCCTAATGATTTAGAAGTATATGTATACGTTAGCTGTATGTGACATTTTGAAATCGCATAGATTTGCTTTCACCAAAGCTAATTGGCTACTGCCATTGTGGAATGTCAGACTTGTCCAGAGCAGAAGCCAGCACTTAGCTCCTAGTGTGGCTCTACACTTCAGGGACCTTCCTGATTAAATGGTAAGTTGAACATGTTGGTTTTCTTCCATTGTGTGATGAAAACAGTCTACATAGGATTCATATTCTAGTTGTAGATTATGCCTCCCCAAAGAGTTGGGGTAAACTGTATTTCTTTCTTTGATTACTATTAGTTTATTTTTTGTGTCTTATTTTCTGTGCAATTACTAAAGTATTTTAGTTATAGTGGAGAAAATATTTGATGGTTTTATTGTTATCCTGCTTAGAAAAATAATATCTGTTTTAGTAAAAAGGTATGTTGTCCCACAGAACAGTTCGTAGGAATTTGTAAAGAAGGCTAAATAAACCTGAGTTATCTACTTATTTAACATGCCTAGGAAAGTCAAAAGAATATTGCACAATTGAGGCCTACCAAACAACACAGTGAAAAACCTTCATCAGTTAATATGAATGGGTTATTCATTACATATAATTACCTTTTCTACACATATTTCTTGAGCATGCAATCAGCCACAGACCCATAGGTAAAGAAAATATCTGAAAGAAACATGAAAAATGCTTTGCTCTTTTGGAACTTACATAAAGAGAAATAGGCAGAATTACACCATGTAGCTTCTTAGAAGATTCAAGAACTATGGAGAACAAGAAATGAAGCAATGTTGGTAGTGCTGTGGAATGGGAGGTTGCAATTTCCTCTGTTTAGAAATGATGTCTTTGAGATGGTGACATGCATGGTAATATTTGAAAAACAGAAGAAAGCAAGCCACCTAAGTTTCAAGAGCAGAAACATTCTAAGAAGACGAGATAAGATACCATCCCACTTTATTCTCCTTTTCTTTCCTTGGTATAATGAAAGTCCTTTAATGTTCCGAGTTGCTTAGAAAATAGTTTCTTTTCTTCCCGAAAGTCTCTATATGTCATGTAGCCAAGGTCACCACAGACTTCAATACTACCATTGACACTTGTAATACAGTTTAAGTGATCTACTGAGCCATACAAGAAGAATATGCACAAACCAGCACCTCCTCATGAATACTTGCTCTGAGTTAGCATCTACATGGGCTAGGTAAGAGGCCCAGGCAGATGGACTGTGTGTACTATAGCACAGACAAGCTCTGTAAGTTAACAAAGCTGTCAGTTTAGTGTAATTTTTAAGACAAAGCATCTTCTTTTCTATTTCCTTTCTTTCCTCTCTCTTAGTGGTTCTGTAGTAGTCTGGTTTTAAATTGTGATTTCCTTTCTAATCTCCACATTGGTCTGCTTCATAAAACAGAGGAAAATTATCTAAAATGGAATCGCAAGCTCTTGCTTCAAGGAGCTGAATGGTTTTTTTTCTTTTTCTTTTTCTTTTTTTCTTTTTGGCAACTTCAATATGAAAGTAGATGGTTCCCCGCAGAGCATATGCTGATTACCATTGCCTTTAAAGAAGAACTTCACAAATAACTTTTAACATGTGCCTGGTTCTACTTGAAACAGACATTAATAAAATAGTATTTGGATTTGAGAACAATGAACTAAAAATAGCTGAGGGCCTGTACTCCCATTTGGGAAAAATTACTGTGAAATGATTTTCTTCTTCTTCTGAGCATCTCACAAAGCAAAACCAATTCACAGTAATTCAGAGTATATTCTCAAAGAGACATCTCCAGCCATTTTTCTCCTGGGCCCTGGAGACCTCATTATTCTGTCATTACAAACAGACCTGCAGCAAATGTATGCCTCTGCACTGGTAAATTAAAAGAATAGCACAGGATTTGCTATGTAGATACATTTACTAGTCACTGCCATGTATACACATATGCCTGGTAATAGTGCTTTATGGAATAAATGTGTTTTTCAAAAATTCTGCCTGAGTTGAAAGGTATCTTTAAAGTTTTACATCAGTGACTACCAGAGCAAGGTTATCAGAATCAGCATGGTTTAGAGGCCTTTGTGAATAATTTATCTTCTATCCTATCCCGTTTTTCTATATGCTTTGAGAGAGAATATAATGTCTTTTATATCCACTCACCTGCTTCGACGGAGGCTAAGAATCTCCTCTGGGATTTACTTTTAAGAAGACTATGATAGCCTTCTGAAATGCTGGAATGGAGACCAGGCTCAGCACACGAGTGCTCAGAGTTGAGGGTAGAGGACAACATCAGTTCCTGGTGCTTCCCAACATGCATTGAAGGTCTCTGTTCACATGTGCATACTCTCCTGGGGAGACTGGAGATGACAGTGGTGCTTATTTCATAACATCTTTTTACATAACTGCTTAAGTAAAGGAGTCCTTTAAAGACAGTATGTTGAGAGATTAAAATACTATAAAATTGTTTTGGTTTTCATGGATTCAAAAGCCTAGCTGGCAGAATAAAGTAGATATATGTAAAGAAGTCCTTGGTTCAAGAGACAGAAGCTAATAAAAGAAATAAATCCAATCAATACGGATTTATTTTAATTTGCTGGATCACCATGATGTGTTTGTATATATAAATGGAGACTTAGTAATGATGCTGAAAGTTAAGATGGCAGAGATTGGAATTGCTCTCCCAAAACAGAATCATTTAAAAAGCAGTTTGGAATTTCTAGAAAATGCTCCAGAAGGGAAAGAAAAATTGAGGATTATGAAGAAGGTGAGGGCTGAGAAGAGGGGGACAGAAGCCAGTATACAATGTGAAACTGGGGTACCACATGTGCTGAAAAGACCCATGAAGTTCCTGATTAAAGTCCCAGATTAGGGTGCCATCTGAGGAGTGTGGGGATGTGAACTAAATTATGTTATCTTTCTAGTTGTTTGGTAGTGGGCCTTTGTGAATACAAATATGTGGCTATACAGCATACACCTTCTTCTTCTTCTTCTTCTTCTTCTTCTTCTTCTTCTTCTTCTTCT
>JADRCH010000061.1:2421883-2462684 GCA_019843965.1 Rhynchomys soricoides
CTTCTTCTTCTTCTTCTTCTTCTTCTTCTTCTTCTTCTTCTTCTTCTCCTCCTCCTCCTCCTCCTCCTCCTCCTCCTCCTCCTCCTTCTCCTCTTCCTCCTCCTCCTCCTCCCATTACTATTATTATTATTAGCTATTATTATTATTAATTTGTTTTTTTATTTGAGACAGGCTCTCATTCTGTATCATTGGTTCTGGCCTTGAGCTCTCAACCACCTTCCTGCATCAACCTTCTGAAAGCTGAGATTTCAGGAAGGAGCCACCATGCCATGGCTATTTCACACTTCAGAGATCACACATCAACACTAATTTCTGAGTTAATACAGCATAAAAGAGGAACTAACTAGATCATTATGAGACTCTGGAGTGAATTCTGTACAGTTTTCTAAGCTTTTAGTAAATTCTGCCATTTATGCAAAATCTTATATGAAGAGTGTGTGTGGCTTAGGTTGCTTTTCTTTATTAGACATAAGAGAGGGTGACTGTGACTTCTAAACTGACCAGAAGCAGAAAATGAATAACATGTACAAGAGAGTAAGAGGATCTATGTACTTAATTAATTATATGGAAGAGGCTCAGAGCTGGAGGTGACTGAACACAAATGTCTTCCAAGAATTTTCTGGAGTCATAAAGCAGGTGTAGGATTGGCAGGAAGGGGTTTGAGACACACTCAGATCTTACAGGTGTTAGGCTCTGGGTGACATCGAGTTACTGATATATGAAAAGAATAAATTGAAATTATAACATATTATATTATAACTGTCAGAAGAAAGACAGCTAGAATAAATAGTTCGTAAGTTCAAAGTGGAGGAAGCCAATTGATCTGAAGCAGATGGGAAGATTTTTTTTCATAGGAATGAGAATTAAGATGTGAGCTTTGTAGAAGATTTCCAATAGGAATCATCATCGAGAATAACAGGTATGAGGCTAACTGTGCCTCCATTTACTTTTAAATCTTTATTTAGCTCCTAGAAGATGTCAAGGAGGATGATGGACAGTCAGGATGTGCACATCATTGAGACGTGATTTCTATCCATACAATATAAACATAAGTGAAAAAATTCGGAAGCAAATGATCGTAATAATGGGCAGCCATGTGACCCCTTCACAGTTCTTTGAAAAGCCTATGGAGAAATACTCATGGGAGCAATTCAGTCTGTTCAGGTCTCTTAAGGGATGATTTCACTACAAACTTGACATTTGAACTGGGTCTTGAGGGCTGTAGACTATGACTGGGAGGAGAATGAGATAAGATCATTCAGTGACAGGGAGCAATGTAAGTGAAGCTAAGCGGTTCGGAGCACATAAGTATGCAAAACACAGCAAAGTCCAGTGTGCTGAAGTGCAGGGAGGGTGGAAGAAGGCTGGAATGCTGTATTGTGGCAAGAAGGAGGGGTGAATGGAATTGGTTTCTGAGCTGGTAAGCATGGTTGGATTTAGAATTGAATAAAGGGGTGGGAACAAAAGAGAATTCAGGGTTAACCTTGCCTAGCTTTCTTTGTAGGAGGTACATTGTCAGTGACAGACACATCTCATTTTCTCAATGCTGTAGACAAATCATGTTGGTCTCCACCTATGCATGGGTGAGAAAACTCTGTATATTTCATGCACATTAATAGACGAACCAGGTCTGAACCCATTATATCTGGCTGCAGAGTAGAAGTGTAGTCTTGATTGCTACCTGACTTGAATAGTGAAATCAAGGCAAAAGTCCAAGGTAGAGATCATGATCTTCAGGTAGAAAAATATATGCCAGAGTGGTAAAATAGAGATGGAACCAAATCAAGGCATGCCAGTTTTATTGTTTGGATTGACAGAAAACAGTAAAGATACTGTACTGGCTGATTTTGTGTCAATTTGACACAAGCTGGAGTTACCAAAGAGAAAGGAGCTTCTGTTGAAAATATGCCTCCATGAGATCCAGGTGTAAGGCATTTTCTTAATTAGTGATCAAGGGGGGAGGGCCCCTTGTGGGTGGTACCATCCCTGGGCTGGTAGTCTTGGGTTCTATAAGAAAGCCAGCTGAGCAAGCCAGGAGAAGCAAGCCAGTAAGAAACATCCCTCCATGGCCTCTGTGTCAGCTCCTGCTTCCTGACCTACTTGAGTTCCAGTCCTGACTTTCTTTAGTGATGAACAGCAATGTGACAAGCTGAATAAACCCTTTTCTCCCCAGCTTGTTTCTTGGTTATGATGTTTTTGCAGGAATAGAAACCCTGACTAAGACAGATACTGACATCATTCTACCAAGAAAATGAGAAAATCATGGCAGATTATTATGTCATTGTAGCTATGCCATTAACATGCCGAACTTCTGACAATGACATGCAAGACCTCCTACTAAGTGTGCTGAATAAATCCAACCATCATTTATAATGCCTCCCAATCAAATAACAAAAGAGAGGGTTAGTTAATCTATCAATCAAGTTTGTGGTGTCATCTATTGTGAACATCTGGAAGGCTTTGTGAGTTTCATTTTTGATATAGTTGATCTGCCATTATATAATGTCACATTTAAGAAATGAGGTGAGTCTCAGAAATACACAAGAACAGGCAATAATAACATCTGCAGCTGTTTCGGGGTTTTAAAAGCACTCCTAGCCCCTGGCATGTGCATATAGATTGCTGAATTTCATGAAATAATAAAAATAATAATGTTTTGTATTGCAATCATGCCTCACACAGCTTTCAACGCTTTTCCAGAAAATAAATTACAGATTCCAGTATGCATAGGCACTCGAGAATGATTAGTGATGGCACATGTACGGCTCTTAATGCAGCTTTTGGTGTTTCTCAAATGTCGATAATGTGTTCAGAATGGAAATAAAAGGATTATAAAGAGCTCAGAGGAGTAAATTCACGCATGTTTTGTTTGTATATTTTTTAAAGCAACTGGGAATATGCTAAGATATTTTGGTTTTTATGGGCTGACCTATTTAGAAGGCAACTTTTCTTTGCTAAGCCCTATGCTTAGCTTACACATGGCTAATAAGTTTTTTCCTTATTATGTTTTAAATCTGTTTGTGTATCTTGTGTTTGTTTAGTTGCTTCTGTGTGAACTGGTTGATGTTTCATTTGGAGCTATCAGAAAACAAAGACTGTCTGCTTACACATGTTGCATAGCATGGCTTAGGTAGGTATACTAAATGAAAGACTACCTGATAGCTATGGAATAAATGACACATGAAGACCTCCGGTGTTGGCCTAGAGAATTATTTCAATACACAACCTGCCTGCTTTATCTATAGTATATTATGTGTTTAGATGTATATTATATAATATAGCTTGATATAGTATAATATAATAATGTATGGAAAATTTAAGGAGAAAGGTGCTTTTGTTTCATATTTACTCTGAAAAGCATTTGAACGATATCCCCTAGGAGTTATACTTTTATATAGTACTTGTCCTGATGAACACTTTAGACTATAGCAACCTATTAAAGTTTTATAAATACAAAGAGCCCAAAGTTTGAAGATGCTGAGTAACTTTTTTGAATTCATACTCTTAATAAAACAGTCACTGAATGAAGGAGCTTTATGGCTCTGTGGGTGTGCCCTTCTCCATATACTGAAACAGATTTAGTACCATGGGATACTAGACAGCAGTCAAGAGGTAAAAGAATGCCAAATGCCTTCACAGATGAAGTATAGAAGCCATTTACAGATTATATAGTAGTTTTGAGCTCACATAATCCACTGGTTTCTTCAAATCTCATAAAATCTACAGTGTAATTCACAATATTCCTATAAGTGATGCAAAATGAGAAATTTGCTCTTTAAAATGTGCTTAGCAGCTCTTTCCATTTCTGTCCAATTGGGTTTTTCCATAATACTTACTACATGAAGTAGCGACACTGTAGCATGACTAGATTGGGGATTTCTTTCTCTTTTCTTTTTCTTTTTCTTTTTCTCTTTTTGTCTTTTTCTCTTTTTGTCTTTTTTTCATTCTTTTTTTTTTTTTTACCATTTCAGAGTACTTTGAATGTTCAAATAAGTTAAGGTTTCTTCATACTTTTTCTCCTTTTTTTTTCTCTTAGAAAGTCAAAGAGAAATGAGTAAATATTTTTAAGACCAGAGTCAAGAGAGGTGGTTTTGGAATCAGGGAAATGATTCAGGTACACACTGTTGTCATTTGTATGTAGAGCTCCTGTGGACAGTTGTGATTCATTGACATATAGTTGATATCAATCCAAACTGGCATCTGAGAGATGATGGGTAAGTCTGTACACTGTATGTATTCTATGTCATTCACAAGGCCTTTTTGTGTACCCTGTACTACTCTGAACCTCTCAGGATTAAGAGCTTTCAATTCACCTTGTCTTTTTCCCTGCCTTTTCTATTCCCCTCAAGCTAATTTTATCACAGTGTTATATGTGCTAATTAACCAATTGTATATTTTTAGTCAAGGGCTGTACTAATGAGGTATAGTCCTCTCAATATTACTCTTTCACATGTGAAAGCTGAATTACTTAAACATTATTGTTGAAGGCACTTCCCTTCATTGTCCTGATGATACCTTTGTGATATGTCAACTGGTCATGGACAGATTTTATAGGTTTGTTATATGATAAACCATTTCCTAGGGAGATGCAACACACAATGTTTACTCACCCCAGATAGGGAACCCATGACAGACCAAAGTACATAGGGAACCCATGACAGACCAAAGTACGGATATCTCTGAACTCCAACTTGGTGAACCAATTAGTTTTATTGGGGTTACTTACAGGAATGTAGGTGTGGAGTTACAAGAGGAGAAGTGGCTCAAAGAGACCTGCATCACCAAGGGCCAATCTATTATGGGTGACAACTCAGAAATGCTGAGAACTTGGAGCATACTAAAGAGCCTGCAGGCAGCTAAGCAGATGGGAGAGTGTCTTTTCCAAGTAACTCTTTTCTAAAGCTCTTTTAGGCAGTTGTGCTGGTTTCTACTTCTTCTGGGCAGCTGGTGTGGTCTCAGAATCTTCTGTGCTGCTTTGATTGTCTCTGAGACTGACTCTCAGTAGCTGTTTTCGCTTTCTTTGGCAGAAAATGACCTAGTGACACTGGTCAGTTTTAGGAACTTCCTGAAGCTCTTTGGAGTTGTTTGCCCATCTGTCAAACAGCTTCCCAGCAGAATGTGATGTTTTAATCTTGGAGGAAACTTACACAATAAGGTTATAGCGGAACACAGTTGGTTTTGTATGTCTATGTCTTTCCATAGCCACTAAGTCTTGTATCATAAATCTTTCTTCCTTGCTTTCACTTTTCTTTTCTTTTTTTTTTTTTTTCTTTAACTTGTAAACGTTTGCCTGGTAACTTCAGGTTTTCTCCGTGAATTGTTAAACCAAAGGATAGAAATCAACATAAATGCAACAAACCCTTCTTTATCATTTTTTTCTTTCTCCCTTTCAAAAAAAATTAATGTGGTATTTTTATTTCACAATATCACATATCTTAATGTATATGACAATGTCATGTTTAGTTTGGTCACTTTAAAATCTATCAATAATATAATTGAAAATCAAAAACATCTGAATGTAAAGATTTCTGGATAATCCGGTGATCATTCTACTTGAGACAAGAAATATTCTAAGACAATTAAGGTAATTTCAAGGAGAAGAAATGGACCCAAACTTATAGGAATTCAGGAAGAACATTTTCATAGAATGAATTTCACCTTGTCATGGTGTTATTTGTATTGTTTTAGGTAGATCTAATATGAGAATGTATTTATATTTGTATGTCTACACTTCTTAGAATAGAATTGGAATTTACAAAATGAATAAAAGAAAAAGAAAATGAATTTAAAAGAGGGAATAAATAGCACAATTTTCTAGAATAGCCCAGATGTTAAAATTTTTAATGTAAATTTCACTTCTTAATACTCACACCCCTATGAACGTTAATAGGGATGAACGTTAAGAGAGGATTATGGCCTACATAATGGCCATTTAGAAGAGCACTGGTATTTAGTCATTTTGGCAGTTTGAATTCTAAAAATACAGAAATATATCTGCTAGTCTACAGATCCTCAGCTTGCCTCTCATCCTGCAAATTATCAATGGGTTAATTATCACCTCTGTATCAAGGATGTGGTCTGAGGTCATATGAGTGTCTCAAGCTGGAAGAGTTGAATTTTCTCAGTGCACTTGTGATATTTCTAAATGATACATCTGAATTCAGGGTAACACTTACTTTGCATTAAAAAACAGCTCAAATTGTATTTTAATAACAATGAAAAGTAAGGTATTTAATATCCCTGAAAGCTTTTTACCTGGTTATTTACAGTGACCATTCTAGCAGCAGACAGGTTGTGTGACCTCCTTGAGGTAACTTTCCACACCTGAGAGGCATCTGTGGGACAAGCCTCTGGAAACATAATAGGCCGAGACATTCCTGTCTACCTTTCAAATGTATGACTCTTTCCTTGGCATTTAGATAAATTGATGTGAAATGCAGGCATTTATACTAATATAAAAATTTAGAAATTGTGTGTATATATTGGCAAGAAAGGCAAAGGGGGAGTTCATACCTGTGTATAAAAGACATGAAGATGGATGAGAGTGTATCCCTGAAGGGGATAGAATTGGATGGTGGTATCACAGGTGGGCACCATCATGTTGTGTTGTATACATGTATAAAATTCCAAGGCTAACAAAGTTGTTTTCAAAAAAAATCTGGGGAATTTGAGAAGGAAAGTGGGAGATCCACTCCTCTTGTTATGGTGCAAGAAGTTATCCTTTCTAGATCCATGGCCCAGAGTACAGATTTTTGTCATGGATCAATAGATATATGGGTTTGCAGTTAGCCTCAGTGATTACTGATATCTATCTGAAATGTCATAGCAATTTGGTTTGTTTGTTTGTTTGTTTTGTTTGAATATATCACTGGTCTAGAGAGAAGCTTCATAGATTTCACAAGTATTGACTGAACCAAAAATCTAAGCACAAGTTGAGAGCAAAGGCGGCATCAAAGTTTGATTTTTAGTACCAGGGTCAGTTTTCCACTTGGAGTATTGAGAAGGCTCAGCTGTTGGGCACGGGATGGGCAAGCAGCACTATCATTCCCATGATCCTCCAAGCTTGGCATTTTGTTTTGTTGTTTTTCAGAAGTCTCAGCACATGCTTAGGCCCTTCAAGGGGATTCTTTAAGAAATATTTCCTCAGTTCCAAGGAAAGTGAGTCATAGAAGGAATATTTCAGCTTAGTCCATCCATGTACTGCAGATTTGTTTTCAAAAGACTTGAGAATGGTTTAGGTTTTAAATTATTTTCTATTTCCTAATACTTTGTGTATCAGAACCAAATGTACTCCTTAAGCAACAGTTAAGAAGAGGGCAAATGTAACAGATTTTGTTGTTAAATGCACAGGCACAGTTCTTGATTAATTTAGCAGCGATTGTGAGTTTGCATAAAGAAGAGCGTTTGGTTCTTTGTGAGTATGACTATGTGAAATCAACATGATAAAATATGAAATTCTGAATCTGGAGCATAGAAGGGATCATAAGAGAAAATTTTAAAGATGAGTTCTACACAATTGTTATTGAAATAACTGTCTCCCAGTGTCTTTGAGGTCTGGAGGGGCCCGCTGTCTCTGCTCTCCTTGCAGGTGGGAGGGAATTGTGAGTGATCAGGCAGAGATACTGCTTGTCTTTAGCCATATTGAATCTTTGACTGATGAGGATCCTTATGACTATTGCAGTACTTTGGATATTCTCACTGGCTGTGGTGCAGAGCCTGGGAAAGTTCCGCAGAAAAACCAAACCTTTCATGGCAGGGTTCCTGTCTGTCAACAGATGTAGAGCTTTCACAAATGGACGCAGCACTGAGCTTGGTGTTGGGCAAACAGACACAAATCAGATGTGTATCCCATAATTGAGACATATGCAATCTTGCAGGAGTTTTTTGGTATGTTTACTAATCATTTCAATAGGGGTGGAAGGCCAGCCGTCCCGAGGGCAGCAGCTGAGCTGTCACAAGAGTTCCGAGCTAGGAAGATCTTAGGCCCTATATTACTAACCAGCCCTGCTCACTGCATACTGGCTTTGCTCCATCCAGCCTGTTTAGGGTGGTGCCTCTCCTGGAAAGGAAGTCCTTTAATGTTCTCTTCTTAGCTGCCTGAGTACCCAGAATGCATCTAGCCTCATCTTCTAGATCCGACAAAGGGAAACTGAATCCATGCTTTTAGGTAGAGCAATATTCTTATATAATTTGGCTGTTTATCTACTGCAAACAGTCTTGTCTTTTTATTCAAGGCAGAACATTTTGTGATCATTGTCTTCCTGAAGTGACATGTCGATTTTATTTTCAGTTGAGCCACCTTTAACATGCTTCTTCTACTATAAATTAGCCTTGCCTAAACTTAAGTCAGAGGCTAGACAACAAAAGAAAAATATTGTTGCATCGGATTTAGTGCCTGCTCATTAAACTATACTTAATTCTCTTTGGAAATGTTACAGATTTTTTAAACAGTCAAACTCAGCCAATGCTAATTAAAAGAAAGGCAAATAGAAAGCAGACAAGAGTTAGATTCAGTGGATAAACTTGAAATAAAAAGGTTTCCTTTAATATAAAGAAACTATTAATATCAAGAAGTAATCCCTAGCTAAGAGAGTGGGATAATTAATTACAGTTCTCAGTAGAAATCTTATGCAATATTTTAAAGAATATTCTTAAAGCTGTAACAATTTATTACTGCATTCAAAATGAAAGCCGAAGCTCACAGAATTCTGCGTATGTGATGACTAAGCCAGCAGCTACTGTGCTAGTTCCAGGACACATGCGTTTCTACACGCCACTCTTTTCTCCGAGTCTTTTAGAAGCCACCTTCGCCTCTTGACTGACATATTCTATGTGCTGTCAGTTTTGAGGAATGCAGACAAACTGGTTTTTCGAGATCGCTGAGTATGTTGCACGGTGACCTTTATGCTGTCTGTTTCTGTTGGGCAACTAAAATGAACAGAGTCAGTAGTGGGCAAGTAACGTATAATTTGGTTCAGCCATCTTTGACCTTCTTTTCATGCCATGGTTCAGTATTTGGCTTCCTTTGTACACAGACTCCAGTCAAGCATTCGTGAATGTTCATAGCAAGAAGTAGGCTTGCTAGATGCTTGACAGCTCAGAAAGACTGATAAGGCTCTGTTGTCAAACAGCTGCACAGAAGCCTTGAGAAGCACTGAGTGAGCTGTCAATAAGTGATAATATCACTGCCAATTATCAAATCAAAACATGTTCAATAGGAAAACACTGAAGTGTTCAGAAGAGAATCTAATCACTCACAATCCCAAAGACGTACTGAGAAATGAAACTTCCAGGCATTAAGTAGCCAAAGTACTGATGCCTGAGATTTGAGTTCTCTTTGCACTGCTAATTGTTCTTGTGGTCATTACAAATGTTTTTGCTTTCTTATTCTGTTACATCCCACTGGTGAAATGGACCTACCTACTTTTAGCGTTGCCCTGAGGGTCTAAGATGAGTCATTGTGATGAAAGTTTTACATGCTTAAGGTGTTCTCCCCCCAAATGCTCAATTTTCCATTCAGCCATCTTCAAGAAGTGGTATGTCAACAAAACTCAACAACTACACACATTATGACCCCAACACGATGGAAGTTTGAAACTGTTAAAAATCACACTACCCTTGGAAATCCTCTTAGAGAATTATAAAAGCATTTCTATATATTTTAGGAAAAATGTGAACAAGACGGGTAGAAGGGATAAAACAGAGTTTACTATCTGTGGACACCTCTGTTTATAGGTGCTAGATCATAATGTCATTTGGTTATAATTTGGTTAAAAGCATCAGATTTTGGTTAAAACACATTAACTTAGCAGTGTTTAATTTAAATCCCCAACCTTTTTATTACTCTCTGCCTTTATTTTCTTTTCTCGGAACACGAAAGAAAATCTTGATCTGTATGTAATACATTTTCAAACCCAAACCACGTATAAATTATTTTGAATGACAGTTTTGAAAACTGTCCATCCTACCTATTAGTTACTGCATCCTAAGAATAGCAGGCCATATGCATCAACTTTATTTAACTAGGTGACAGTGCAGATAAAGGTGGTAAGAGATCATTATGGGGCCGGGACCACAGCAGGAATAGGATTTGAGCTAAGTGGAAAGGACCTGGTCCTAGAGAGAAGTGAAGGAAATCCCAACTGGGTCATGCTGTCTGCTTATAATAATACTTAAAAATTGTCAGGAACTTGCCTTGTGAGAGCAAAACTACTTTTATATTTCCAATGAATAATTTAATCACTTTTGTTAATATTGTTGTCATTGCTTATTTTCAGACTATGATTTCTAAGCTTTTTTTTTTTTTTAACAGTTAATTGAAATGTTTGCAACTGGTTGACTTTGAGAGTTATACTTAAGTATTATATTGCAATTTTTAATATTTTATCCATGTTAGTATTTTCACTGTAATTTATGATAATCTTGAAGCATTCATATCTAACTTTTATAGAAGACATGAATGAGAAAACACGGTTTTGGCTAAAGGTGAGGAGTAGAATGTGGATCTCCAGAACCCACAAAAAATCTAGGCAGGTACTGCAGGACGCCTTTAAACCCAGAGGCAGAGATGAGGGGTCTTCAGCCCTAAGATGGAGCAAGCTGGCTATCTAGACTAGGCAAGTAGAGGGCTCAGGATTTAGTATGGGATGATACCCCATGCCATCCTGTGGTCTCTACATTCAGCACACATTAGCAGAAGTACTCCAACACATGTGCATCCACACATATGTGCTCACACATACACACACTGCACATATACAAATTCACACTGATGTGCACATACATGCACATGCTATAATATACAAATGCAAAAATATATTTCTAAAAATGCTCCTACTTTCATCTACCCAGGGGTCACTTCACCAAGTTTTCCTATGACAAGTTTATGGGTTAAAGTCGCAAACATTAGTTAAGATTTCAAGATCAATTTTGATAGAACTCTCACCTCATCCCATGCCTGTTGCTTCTGAGATTCTTGGGAGTTCCGTTCTAATTCACAAGAACTGATGGAATTTTAAACCATAGAAGCCCACTGTATATTCATTGATTTGCTCTGGGAAAATATATATAGTATGATTTGATTATATTTCATAGATTCAACTTTGAATTTGCCTAGGTTTATTCCAATGTTTCGTTTTCTTATCACAGTAAACTTCACTTCTAGCATTAACAGAAAATTTAGACAAGTACTATTTCCTCTCCCAGAGGCCCTTGGCAGTTTCCCTCTCCTCCCCAGCACTGTGCTCCACTAGCTGGGTAGTTGAAAATGGCAACACTCAGTAGGAATTCCACCTTACACTCTCAGAAGTCAGAACTGTTTTTCTTAATCTCAGGATCTGGCATTCCCAATGCACTAAAGGACCCGAGGCACACTTCTTGCTACAGCTTTTGGGTAAATCACTAAAATCAGGTACCAAAGACACCCTTGGATGGAAGACTAGAAAGCAGGCAGTAAAATAAAAAGCTCTACTGAGAATTAGAGAAGACAGAATTTCCCAGGGTCAGAGGCCCCATTCACATCTAACTGGTGCTGAAGAGGGCTGCTCTAGCTTTCGTTGGCTCCCGATGTCTTTCTCTTCCTCACCCTCCCTTCCTCCTTCCTCCTTCCATCCCGTATCCCTCCAACCCATTCTCCCCTCCCTTCTATGTCTATAGATTTACCCACTTTTATATCAAACTATATTGAATATCAAACTATTCTTTTCTTTCTCCCTTATGACCTCTCATGCAGTCTGGTTTTCCTTATGTAGAGAAAACTATTCAGTGAATTGAATTTTCTACTATGTAAAAGAGAAATCAGTTCAAATTTTATATTACTTGTGCCATGACTATGATTAGCCATAACACATATGTCTAGCAAGAGGGAGGTATGATCCTGATCTGAACTCTGGTCCAAGTTAGATTATCTTAGGCCTTATCTCTAAAGTGAATCCAGAAATGAGATATTAGGAAAATAAAGCATGTTAATGTGTGTGAAACTTCCTTACACGCCAACATTTGCTAAGGAAAACCTTCCCAGGCAAAGAAGCCAGGCTCACGAGTTGCCTACAGCCTTTGCTGAGAAATGGAAAGGCAGCACATGCAGGTGTTATTATTTACATGAGAGAAATAGAAAAGGAATGGCTGAGAACATCTTTTAAAAGAGACAGAACTTTCCAGTTCAAATGGACCATTTCCCCACCATGTCTCCGTGGGGCAGGCTGCTACTGCTGTCTTAAGAACACACTGACTATACAGGTTTCTCCTGTCTCAGATGGTTAAATACAGGAAGGGGCTATGAGACTTGTCTGCATCTCTCATCGATTGGCTTCCTGAACACAAAAGGTCAGTTCTTGTTCATAAGAGTCCTCAAGATGGCTTCAGTAGAGACATGTTGTTTTTCTGCCTCTGGAATTCAGCGTCCTTGTTATTGACGCCATGCTCCTCTCTCAGGTATGAGCTGGATAAACTTGACGGCTCCAACAATGGCGGCTCAAGGCCAACCCTAGGAGCACTTGACCTACTTTGACTTGGCTTTCTGAGCTCATTATTACACGCCAAGCAGGTGGCATCTTGGGAGGTAATAATGCCTCTTTTGATTCTGCTGCCAAGGCCTTTAACTTTTGTATTTGTAATAGATTTCAAAATTAAGCATTATTTGTTTAGCAGAGAAAGGTCTATGTCTATGCAGTATGGTTTAGTACAAGGTACCCAGGATATGGAATGTACCCATCTTCATTTTCTGCCCCATCTTCATTCCGTTCAGGAGCAGATATTTACAGCTGGTAGATTTATTGAAGCTACAGCTTTATTTCTTTATTAGGCTGTAGGTCCTGCCATGCCTTCTTCACTTTTGGCAGAGTTTGTTTTTCAGTATTGCTTATGAAATCTGACTCCCTGGGTTGGAATCACATTTTCAGATTTTACCGAGAGAACATGACACACAGAGCACAGGAAATGCATCACCGAAGGAGACAGCAAATGCTTTGATAGAAGAGAAAATATTTACAGATTTCTAAACTTTTTCAAGTCTAAGCTTTCCATTATAAACCTGGAAATTCTAAGATACTAGATAGATGTTTATTAATTGTGCTCCTTGTTTTCAAGTGTTTGGTAGGTAGGTAGGGAAGATTTGCAGGAAGTTTTAAGATTAGAGTTAGATTTATAAAATAAGTTTATCCAATAAGCACAGAGTAGGGGTATTTTGTATGGTAGCTACTTTGCTCAAGTGCATATATGCTCATACACAGACACACACTCACACACTGACATGTGCATATATACTTGCACACTCACACAAACTCACATGGGCATGCATACTTGCATTCTGTCACACACATACACTCACTCATACACACACACTCACACTAACACATACACTTACACATGAACACACACTTGCACACACATTCTTACTTATATTCATGCATATACACACTCACATGCATATATACTCAGATATACTCACACACGTACATGATCACACTCACAAACACATACACACACTTACACAGACATATAAGCCCAGAGACACAGATACACACACACACACGTACACACGCGCACACACACGCACACACACAGAGGAATCTCTCTTAATTACCATCTTGATTGCCTTTCAGACACATCCTCCACTGGAAATTTTCCAGCCCTGCTGTGTCTGTGTTGACCTTTGTTGCTTTATTTCTAAACATTTATCCTTAGGATAAACAATGAGGCACATGCTACAGTTTCCCTTGATCTTTGTCCTTGTGAACCAATGTTATATTTAATGCTTTGCCATGGGGTTGGTTTTTTTTAAACTGTAAGGACCACAAGAGCCATTTGTCTGCTCACGTCCACATACCACTTGGATGTGCTATGAACCTTCTATTAGGATAAACTCTTGATAACAGTCCCACCCTCCCCACTTTTGCTTTCCCCTCTCCCTCCTTTCTCTTCCCTTCCATTCCTTTTATGAGGTTCTTGAGGTCCAACCCAGGAACCTCACATATGCTATAGGCAAGTATTCTTATCACTGAGTCAGCCCCATTTATCCATTTATTTTTGTAGTGAAAGAATCCTTTCATAGAAAGCTTTCCAGTGTGGGCTTAGATACAGTGTTTACCCTTTCTTTGATAGGTCTTCTTCAAATTTTTGCTGCATCCTTTTTCTTTATATGGAGCAGTCATCTCTGATACTCTTCCGTGTGTTCTGCAAATAAAGCCATTTATACTGAAGGTATGCTGAGGTGGCAGAGAGGTGTTCCAGGCTTTGGTTTCAATAGTCCTGTTGCAAAATCATTTGCACACAACAGTAAATTCACAGCTAGGTTGGGAGGTGAGCTCTCAAGAGTTCGTTCAGATACAGTGCTAGGGGAGAGTAGACTTCAAAGTGGTTTTTAAAACACTCATCACCAGACAGCACTCCTATTATGCCTTCTGGTAGGCTTGATTCCCAACCATTTCCTGTTTAGGAACACATAGATATTTTCTGGTAGGAATTTCATGAAATAAAACCTTTAATTCCATTTTTTTTTCCTGTCAAGTTTTCTTTGTTCCCAGACAAGATGGTTTTTCGTGGCATGAGAAGTGATCAATGAACACATGGTAGAAGTAACCAGGCCTCCCACGTTAAACCTCCACATCCTCTGAAGTGAATACTTTCTTTGACATTAAAAGTAGATGGCAGAGATCATATTCCTATGATGGAATTCATTGCTAAATTAACCAGCTTTTCACAATGATAACACTGAGCTGTTTTTATTGTTTCCTTTGTTAGAGGAGGGGACAGCAAAGGCATGGCACTTGGTGACTTTCCCCCATGTTCTGAATAGTAATTGGGTTTTCTTGTCCCAGATCTGCATTCTCAAACAGTGAACAATACTGTTATTTTTGTAGATGTAGCTGATGTTCTCCAGGATGGTTTCCTGAATTTAAGTACATATTTTATGCCAAACCTTGTTAAAGAGCTTTTCAGAGAGGGAGAGAGAGAGCTTCTCTAATTTACACAAAAAACATTTTTTTCAGTCTGTCTTTAATATCTTTCCATTAAATTATCTGTCAGTTAGTCACCTTTATTTTTAAAAAAGTAAAATTTTTTAGATAATGTGGTCCATTTATAGCAAGTGTTTAAAATTCCATAATATAGCTAACTTGTATTTTCTAGGTGCAGCATTAGTTGTGATGACCAAAATAGCAAGCATGATTTGAGGTCATGTTTCATGCAAAAAAAAAAAAAAATCCCCTGTATGTAAAACTGTTCAATATGTTGTTTTAAAAAGTAAATTTATATCTTTTCATTTAATACTGCTTTGGTGATTTTTAAGTGCCTGGTCTATGTTAACCATTGTGTGGGCTTCATGCTCTTAAACTTAAATAATTGCTGATAAAGTCATGTTGAGAGGGAGTTTGAAAGCTCATTAGACAAGACTACATATCAAAAATTACAAACATCAACCAAAACATTTAAAATGACAAAACAATTTTAAGATGCAAAAGTGCAAAGCAAGAATGTTTTAATTCTTCTCTTGTTTTGTTTTTTTTTTTTTTTAATTATTATTTTTTTCTGGAAATGATTTGGAGCACATAGGATACATATACTTCCAATACACTATTTTTAAAAATTTCTCTTCTATGGTTTTAGTTTATTCATTTGTTCATTCATTCATTGTGAATGCACAAGGGAATATGACTATAATTCTTTGAAGGAATCCTGAGGTTGCAGCATAGAATTTGACATCTATTTAACAAATTTAAAGATAACCAATTCATCTGGAATATCAAATAAGAGGGTGCTTCCGGTTCCACTCAGTAATTTCAATAATTATAATTAAAATTATCTTAAACCAAACAATGTCATTTATCATGTACAAATTAAAACATAGAAAATTAAAATGGTAAATTTAATTTTTATTTACAAATTTAGAAACTAAACCAGAGGAGGCTGGCATTTAGAAAACCCAATAAAACAAAAACTGTAAAATAACTTTCTAGAACACAAAAAAGGGGGAAATAATATTTCTTGGTCAGTTTCAGTGAAGTGACGAGAGCTAAGGCAGAAGAGTCAAGGATGCTGTGGAAGGTCGGGGCACAGGGGACCCTCTCTGTTCAAAGAAGGTTAAAGGGAAGATGAGTTTTCAGAGTGGAGTGGGAGCTGTGGTGAAAAGAATCCCATGTCATGCCCTGAAAGAGAGAATATCCAATTCAGACTTGCTGTCTGTCTGTCTGTCTGTCTGTCTCTGACTGTGTGTTTGTCTCTGTCTCTGTCTCTCTCTCTCTTAGATGGTGTGACAGATAGACTGATCCAGAAGAGACAGAGGAGAGACAGGTGACTGAGGTGGTGCATACATTTTTTTTTTTTTGAGAATTATAGAAATTGATGATCTTGAAGGTTAACTTGAGACCCTCATTTGAACCACAGGCACATAATTATTTATTACTATTTTCTAGGTTCTCTCAAGGATAGTTTAAAACATAATTAGTTTCAACTATTTCCTAAAAATATTAAGTGGAAAGTTCTTGAAATGTATGCTTTATAGACTTTTAAAATTACTCTTTTTTTTTTTTTTTTTTATAGTACAGTTATTACCCTCTCCTGGTCCTCCCTCCCACAGTTCCTCATCCCATTCCTCTTCCCCCTGTTTCCAAGAGGATGTCCCTGTTCACCCACCACAAACCACCCCTCCTGCCAGGCTTCCCCATTCCCTGGGGCCTCAAGTCCCTCGAGGGTCAGGCTCACCCAGTGAGGCCAGACCAGGCAGTCCTCTGCTGTATATGTTTCAGGGCCTCGGACCAGCTCGTGTATGCTACCTGGTTGGTGGATCAGTGTCTGAGAGACTTCAGGGGTCCGGATTAGTTGAGACTGCTGGTCTTCCTATGGGATTGCCCTCCTCCTCAGCTTCTTTCCAGCCTATCCCTAACTCAACTACAGAGGTCCCCAACTCCAGTCCATTGGTTGGGCACTAGTATCTGCATCTGATTCTTTTAGCTGCTGGGTGTAATTATCTGCATCTGTCTCAGTCAGCTGCTTGTTGTGCCTCTCATAGGACAGCAATGATAGGCTCCTGTCTGTAAGCACACCATAGCATCAGTAATAGTGTCAGACCTTGGGGCCTGCCCTTGAGCTGGATCCCAAGTTGGGCTGGTCTCTGGACTGCCTTTCCTTCAGTCTTTTTTTTTTTTTTTTTTTTTTTTTTTTTTTTTGGTTTTTCGAGACAGGGTTTCTCTGTATAGCCCTGGCTGTCCTGGAACTCACTCTGTAGACCAGGCTGGCTTCGAACTCAGAAATCCACCTGTCTCTGCCTCCCAAATGCTGGGATTAAAGGCGTGCACCACCACTGCCCGGCCCCATGGCTCCACTTGATGTCCTGTCTTTCTACTGGAGGTGGATACTACGAATTCCCTCTCCCCACTGTTGGCCACTTCATCTAAAGTCCCTCCCTTTGAGTCTTGAGAGTCTCTCACCTCCCAGGTCTCTGGTACTTACTAGTGGGTCCCCCCAACTTCCAATCCCTGGAGGTTGCATATTTTCATTTATTCTACTAGGCCCCAGGGCTTCTTTCCTGTTCCCACCCTCATACCTAATCATGTCCCCCCTTTCCCCTTCCCCTCCCCTCTCTTACTCAGGTCCCTCCCTCCCTTCCTCTGCTTTCTCCCCCTCTTCTCCAAGTAAGACTGAAGCATCCTCACTTGGGCCCTTCTGCTTGATAACCTTCTTGAGTTCTGTGGTTTGTATACTAGGTATTTTGTAGTTTTTTGGCTAATATATACTTATTAGTGAGTACATAGTATATATGTCCTTTTGGGTCTGAGTTACCTCACTCAGGATGATATTTTCTAGTTCCATTTATTTGCCTGCAAAACTCATGATGTCCTTGTTCATAATAGCTGTATTCCATTGTGTAAATGTACCACATTTTCTGTATCCATTCTTCTGTTGTGGGACATCTGGGTTGTTTCTGGCTTCTGGCTATCACAGATAAGGCTGCTATGAACATAGTGGAACACATGCCCTTGTGGCATGGTGGGGCTTCTTTTGGGTATGTGCCCAAAAATGGTATAGCTGGTTCTTTAGGTAGATCTATTTCTAATTTTCTGAGGAATCTCCAGATTAATTTCCAGAGTGGTTGTGCCAGCTTGCAATCCCACCAGCAACGGAGGAGTGTTCCTCTTTCTCCAGGTCCTTGACAATTTAAAGTAAATCATGCACCATTTTAATTACTGTGATATCTTGATTTTGACCCATCCCACCTAGGCATAAGCTATCTCTTTAACATTCCCACACTGATTATGCTATGCTCCCGTTAATATGTGCAGTATAATAAGCTATTCTGGAAAGATTATATTTGTATAACTTATGACGATGATTTTATTATGAATTATTGTCATTAATCTTTTACTATTTCTGATTTACAAATTAAACTTTATCACAGGTATGTATGTGGAGAAAAAACACAGTTTAAATAGGCTTTCATGGTATCTATGGTTTTAGGAAACTATTAGGTATCTTGGAACCTGTCACAGTATACATATCACAGGCATGAATACACATGGGATGGACAGAGGTGTCAGAGTTTTAGAACTTAAGTCTCTAGTAACTCTAGGATAAAAAGGCCCCAGGACAACTAAGGTCACTGAAGCTTGATCGTAATTTTTTAAAAGCAAGAATTCACTCCTATATACAGCAGTTTTTTAATGTATAAAATAACGGTACTTTGTACTTCATTTATCTAATGCATATTTCTTTAGCCTTTCTTTGATTAATTTCTGTTTCCACCAAAAGGCCTCACTGGTATCTAGGACACAGGCTCAACTTTTACATTGTAGCAAGTCAGCTTCCCACACTTATCTCTAGCTACAATGCTGAATCCACCTGCAACATTTTTTTTAAAAACATTGATAAATCCCTATGTAATTATGTTAGAACTCAGCTGTGAGAGCAAGTATTAGTTGTAACTCTTTCTTGTCAAGTTTTAGAATTAAAACTATTTTTCCTGTAGCTTTGTTCTCTTTCTTCCTAGTGTTTATTACACAATTTCACTCCTTTGCTTTACCACCCATTCCTCTCTTCTCCCTCTCTTCTGGTAGTCTATTCCTTCTCTCTCCCTTCCCCCCACACTTCCTTTCTCCCTTTCCTCACTCTTCGGACTTTCAGAGAGTCTACCAAATGGTCCATTTGAACCAATGTAGGCACAGAGTTTTCAGACCTGAATATTTTGTATAAAATTGTACTGTATCGTAGCATTTACATTTTCTGCATTAGCTTCTAGCCATTTCAGAGTCATGGTCACTGCATTAACAAAGAAGACTTGGCTTAACAGAAGCAGGATATAGGCTGAATCGGTAAAGGATATTTCACTACAACTGATTTTTCCAAGGTGAGTTTCTAAGATAATTTTCTAAGTGTTTAGAGTAAAGGACACTGGAAGAAGCTTTGCCTTCATTCCCTTGATGACCCCCTATTAAATTATCCATCTGATATCATGTCTGATACTTATGTACACTGTAAATGAAAGGCTGCATTGAAGCGTCTTTCTATTAAATGCTAATGCCACAATTTTATGCTACCACCATATAAAATCTTCACCCTGTTTTCTTCAGTGAATTGGTTTAAAGTATTGAAATGATATCATAAGATATAATTTAAAATAAACTATTTTGATTTTGTTTATAGCAACTGAAAGCTCTGTGTTTTGGCTCCTGTGGTGGTTTCTTTAAAAATACAGCCCATGGTTCAATCATAATTGTGTTACTTTCACTTTCACGGGATAACTTATTATACCTGTGTGACTCTGGTTAGCATTTATAAGCACAAATAACAGTTTGATAATTAAGGCAATCACAGTGCCATCTTGGGAGCATGCACTTGTTGTGCCAGGAAACATTGTGAACCCCCAAAGACGAACAAGGTGCTGACGCCTATCAATTGCATTAGAGTTTCTTTATTTGATCTTGAGCTTGGGCCAAGCCATCATCTCTGATGCGGGGGTTTGGGGGAGCTCAGTTTCAGGCAAGCATTTATAGAGGCAGAAGGGGTATCTAGCCTGGTACACATCTGATTGGGAGGCCATTATGGCCTTTAGCATAATTGGCTGGTGCTGGGGTCCAAACCATAAACTTAACTTCTGCTTTCCTCCTGATTGGTGGTTGTTAGGAAGTGAAGTGTTGGGGGCGGGCTTGTAACCTGGGGGTGCAGATGTGTTGGGGAATAACATGGAAACTGGTATTAGACACAGGTTTTGCTAGGGGATAAACTGGAAACTGGTGTTAGATACAGGTCTTGTTGGGGAGTAGTCTGGAAACTGGTGCTAGGTACTGGCTTATTAGTTAACTCAAATTCAACCTTAGGTCATGTTCTGTAAGATGGAATCTGAACCCAAAAGATTTGGTCTCTCACTTTCACAGCTTCTGCAAGCCCCATCAGAACTTCCAACTTATGGTTTGTCATTCAGCTCACTATTTCCAGTGGCCACACACTTTGCAGATGTTGCTAAATAATATGAAAAGTTAGGGATTTTGATGACCACCATTAAAATATAATATTATACATTCTCACTATATAATTCATCATTTACAGTGTGATTTTGCTATGGAAATGGGGCCTGGTTGAGAGAGTTCCCAGTGGCATGCTTCCTTAGAAACTCCAGTGTCTCAGGGAAACAAGCACAGACCTTATGTATGATGGAGTGAGCATAGATCTGGATGTACTATGGAGTGAAAATAGTTATGTAGCCTGATTTTGGAACAGTTAATCTGTATTTTTCAAATTTCTTCTCTTGAAAAATGGAAAAACACTATCTTCCAATGTGTTCTGTGCCAAGACAACTGAGGAAAAATTCTAAAGGTCATCTTACAGTAGAATGTGCCACTAGTCCAATCATTATTTTGATAGCGGCCTTAAAATGTGCAGAATGTAAGTTTTACCTTCATACATGTGTCAACAAAGAAGTGCCTCCTGATAGTCCTTTTTCCTTTTATTAGAGAAGCCACTATTGCTGCACAAATCTCAGAATAGCCTTTAGAAGAGAGAGCCCAAAATTCTGGATTGAAGCACCAGATTTTCTATTGCTGTGGCATATGTCCTCTGGATTTACAGAAAGAAAATAATAAATTAAAATTCTGACATTATGTATAATAAGTACTTATTATGTATAATTTGTTCAGTTCTATGTTTTCTCTGAGCTGCATGTTTTGGCAAAAATTCCCAAGACAGCTGAGTGTAGAGGCAAATATCTGTAATATCACTATTTGAGGTAGGAAATCATGAGTTAGAGTCAGACTGGACCACACAGGAGAAGAAGAAAGAGGAAAGAAAGGAAGGAAGGGAGGAAAAAAGAGAGGGAGGCTTTTGATAGCAGAGGAGGAGATTAAATTGAAAGAGCTTAATTTCTGTTCTAGAGTTAGCAGGTTCTTTGGAAGAAAATTTAAGTGCATAGGAAATGGTACTTTATGATGTATTTTTCTGCTGTGTGTGTGTGTGTGCATGTGTGTGTGTGTGCATATGTGTGTTGTAGCATGTGTTTGCATGTGTGCACTCATTTCTACAGATATAGAGCATTCTTCAATATCTGTCCAGGATCTGAAACTGGACAATATTTAGTCAAAGAACAACCAAATGCAGCTATTAGAGACAGATGTCACAAAACCCCAGATACCTCCAGAAAAACTGGCATGATTAGTCAATAATGACTGAGACTTCAGGCCTTTCTCCAGGGAGTAGTAACAGCTGGGACCAATCTATTGCAGGTCATTCACTCAACAGCAATTACTCCTGGGAAATATCTTATTTTAAAGTTAATACTCTGTCTTAAATATGCATATTCAAAGCAAACTGACAGTTTCTTATCCCATGTCTACTAAAGGGGCAACAACAAAGCAAGAGATCCTAGAGGCTGGTTGTAGTTTTGTACAACAAAATAGGAGAGAGGGTCAAGTGCATACATGTGAAAGGGAAGTACGCTTTGCTCGCTACATCTGTTTGTCATAGATGCTGGAATTTACCTTCATCCCATTTATTCATAGAATGAGGCAAAGCACTACTCACTGGACAATACTATGCAAAGATAAGGTGAGACAGTACAGCAGGGGAAGATGAAGAGGGAAAGAATACCAGTGGGAAGAACTGGCAAAGGAAAGGCATGAAGGAAATCAGAGGGGCTCTTCTAGACAAACTCAGAGAATTCTTCTCTTGTCTTTTCAGCTCAACTGCATGGTTTCTGTCCACATCATTCGTGTATTTCACATTGCTTAGACCATCATAATTCCCAGGACACTTTACTTCTCTATAATGGCCTTCCTATTACTTCCCTAGGGTTCTCACAAGATAGTTTCTACCTTTAAGTCAGTTCAAAATGTGAACTCCATGCATGGGAGCTAGGATCATTTTGCACTAGTGCTGGTAAAGAGTTGTCAAATAGGGAGATGTGGCAAGGAGCTGGTCATCATCTCAGCTTTTCTTCAGTCCAAAGAAATTAGTGTTTCATACCTATATTCTGTGAGCTTCACTGTTCTTGTCTTGGAGAAAGGTGTTTCAATCTTTTTCACCTCAACGTATAGTGATACTAACCTGCATACCATTTATATTACTGTCGCCAACATCTCTCTTCCAGAAAAGTTCAGGCACTTTTCTGCAGTGACATTTTTCTACTTTATATAAATTGGTCCCATGACAGGCCTTATGTTCACTTATCTGTGATTTTACCAGGTGAGATTCCTCAGTCACTATGATGTCATCATTATTGCTTCTCTTCTTCTCGTAGCTCATCTTTTTCCCTCTCATACAAACCCACTTATAAATAGCATCCTGTGTGTAAACGATGCATGGGAAGATATCTTTAAGTTAGACATAGCATTTTATATGGTGGAACTGGTTCCATCAGAGTAGGTAAAGTCAACATGGTAGCCAGAGGGACACCAACATTCATGAGGAGAAGAACTCAGAATTACCACTGATGGCAAAGGATTGCACAGGCACAATATAACCAGCACAATGGTGTCACACAGTTAACTTCAAGACTTCAGTTGACTTGCAGAACATTGTTCCTGGTCACCTCCAAGATTTCTTCCCATGTATCTTTCACACAGAAACTGGAGATGTAATACTTATGAGCTAGAAACCATTATTTCTTCCCAGATCTGCTATTTCTGTGAATGAGGTTCATGTCAATTCTTACCATGTTCCCATGATATTGGCTTCTTATATGCTTTCATTGCCACCATGACTAATACAGATGTTCCATATCTTTAGTATTCTTTCCAACCTCAGTACATTTTTTTCAGATTTCATTTTTCTATATGTAGAATCATTATTGTAGCAATTTCGGAAAGCTTTAGGATTCTAGTCCTATTGTCCTCTCTCTCAGCAACCAATCCTTGAAATAGTCACAAGTTAGTTCCCTAAAATAAGGACCTATAATGACATACTAACCAAAAGAAATAGGATGCTTAAGGCTTATAAGTCTACAAAATACTCAGATATGTTTTGAGTAATTTCAAGTCAAGTAATTGGCTAAGTTTGGACATGTGAGTTCTATAGTTGAAGGCACAAAGGCCTTGGAAACAAATGGGAGAAGTCTCAGATATCTATTTTACACTTCAAAAGACTGGAAACATTTTCTCATTAAATGTAGCTTTGTGGAACACATGTACCCTTTTAGACATATTTTCTCTTCCTTCATCCCATCCTTTGTTTCATAGCATATAATGTTCCTTAATTTACGGTGATTGATTTGAAACTTTTCATATTTAGAATTTAGTGATTTTATTTTGTTTTAATTACTGTTCTATTGCTGTAAAGAGACACCATTGACCAAGACAGCTTATAAAAACAAAATAAAACAACAAGAAGAACAAGAACCACAACAAAATCCCATTTAATTTGGGGCATGCTTAGTTTCAGAGAATGGCCATCATAACTATCATGGTGGAAAACACAGGAGCCAGGAAACAGTCATGGCACCGGTTCGGTAGATGAGAGCTTACATTTTATCTATAGGCAGGGTGAGAGACATGTAGCTTTTGAAACCTTCAAAGCCCATTCCCAGTGACACACCTCCTCGAAAGAGGCTCCACCTCCTAATCCTTCCTAAACAGTACCACCAACTGGGAACCAAGCATGAAGGCCACTCTCATTCAAACAACTATAATTATAATTAGCCTATATAATTTTCATTTTCTTTATTCTTCTTAGGATTCTCTGAGCTTCTTAGTTTTATGGGCTAACATTTATCATCATCATCATAATCATCATCATCATTATTGAAAACTATACTTAATATAAACTCTCCAAATATTCTGTCTATATTCTTCTTTCTCTCACTACCTCCTGTCTCCTCCTTCTGAGAACCAAGTTATCACATATAAGTCTACATATCTAAGAGGCTGAGAACAAGGAGATCATTGTGATTTTTTGAGTCCAGCATAAGCTAGACAGTGATTTTCAGGCCAGTCGAGCTATGGAGTAGGGCCTGCTCTCAAAAACCAAATTAAAAATAAATGTGGGCATGATCAGAATTTCTCTAATTGGTTTTGGGCTTGAGTGCCCATGGTGCTGTGAGGTCTCTCTAGGCTTTACAGCTCAGAAGATAGCTATCTTACTGTGAGAAGCTCAGCTTGTTTTACAACTCACTCATTACTTTTGGCTCCCTAGGGGATTCTGTTCGATAGTTCTAACTCTACCTTTCTTTGCTTTGGAAGATATCGTAATCCATTTTCTGCAGCTATAAGTGAATACCATATCATAGAGCCTCTGCATCAGTTGCTGGGGGACCCACATAGAGACTGAGCTGCACATCTGCTATATATGAGTCAGAGGCTTCCTTCTAGCCCCCATGGGTTCTTTGGTTGGTGGCTCAGTCTCTGAGAGCTCCAAAAGGTCTAGGTTAGTTGATTTTGTTGGTTATCTTGTGGGGTTCCCATCTCTTTCATGGATTTCAATCATTCTCCCAACTCTTCCATAAGAGTACGCAACCTTTGTCCAACATTTGAGTGTGGGTAATTGCATCTGTTTCAGTCAGTTGTTAGATACAACCTCTCAGAGGACAGTTATGTTGGGCTCCTGTATGTAAGCATAACAGAATATTATTAATAATGTCAGGGATTGGTGTTTGGCCACGGAATGGGTTTCAAGTTAGGCCAGTTATTGGTTGGCCATTCAGTCAGTCTCTGCTCCATCTTTGTCCCTGCATTTCTTGTAGACAGGGCACATTTTGAGTCAAAAGTTGTGTGGGTAGGCTGGTGTCTTTATCCCTCCACTGGCTGTTTCTGCCTGACTAAGTGATGTGGCTCTTCAGGTTCGATGTCTCTACTGTTAGACATCGTGTTGCATTGACTCCTGGTAGCCTCCCCGATCTGAGGTTTCTGGGACTTCCTAAAGATTTCCCCTATTCTTCCACACACCCTAGCAACTGCAGATTTCCATTCTTCTGTCTCTTCCCACAACTGCCCTCCCATTACTCTTCCCTTCCCCTTCCCTACCCACTTACCTCCCTCCTTCTGCCTTCGACAACTATTTTCTTCCTTCTTCTAAGTGTGATTCAAGCATCCTTGCTTGGGTTTTCTTTTGTGTTTAACTTCTTTGAGTCTATTGGGTATATCATGAGTATTCGGTACTTTATGACTAATATCCACTAATCAGTGAGTACATACCTGTCTTAGTCAGAGTTTCTATTCCTGCACAAACATCATGACCAAGAAGCAAGTTGGAGAGGAAAGGGTTTATTTGGCTTACACTTCCACACTACTGTTCATCATCAGAGGAAGTCAGGACTGGAACTCAAGCTGGTCAGGAAGCAGGAGCTGATGCAGATGTTATGGAGGGATGTTCCTTACTGGCTTGCTTGCTTGCTTCTTCTGGCTTGCTCAGCTGGCTTTCTTATAGAACCCAAGACTACCAGCCCACAGATGGTACTACTCACAAGGGTCCCTCCCCCCTTGATCACTAATCGAGATTCACTTACAGCTGAATCTCATGGAGGCATTTTCTCAACTAAAACTCTGTTCTCTGTGATAACCCCAGCTTGTGTCAACTTGATACAAAACAAGCCAGTACAATACCATACATGTCCTTTTTGGTTACCTCACTCAGGATGATATTTTCTAGTTCCATCCATTTGCCTGCAAAATTTATGATGTCCTGGATTTTATTAGTTGCATAGCATTCCACTGTGTAAATGAACCACATTTTCTGTATCCATTCTTTAGAAGAGAGACATCTTGGTTGTTTCCAGTTTCTGGTTATTACAACAAAGCTGCTATGAACATAGCGGAGCATGTGTCCTTGTGGTATAAGAGAACATCTATTGGGTATAGGTCCAGGAGTGGTATAGTGGTATAGTTGGGTCTTCAGGTAGAACAATTTCCAATTTTCTGAGAAACTTCCAGATTGATTTCCAGAGTGATTGTATCATTTGGGAATCCTACCATCAATGAAGGCGTGTTCCTCTTTCTTTACATCCTTGCCAGCATGTGCTGTCACTTGAGTTTTCTTTTTTAGCCATTCTGATTGATTTAAGGTAGAATTTCAGGGTCCTTTTTATTTGCGTTTTCCTGGTGACTAAGGATGCTAAACATTTCTTTAAGGGCTCTTGGCCATTTGAGATCCCTCTGTTGAGAATTCTCTGTTTAGCTCTGTATCCCATTTTTAATTGGGTTATTTGTTTTTGGAGTCTTAAGTTCTTAGAAATCAAGGGGATATAAATTGGAAAAGAAGTCAAGGTATCATTATTCAAGGATGATATGATAATATACATAAGTGACACCCAACATTCTACTAGAGAATTCCTTACAGTTTATAAACAACCTCAGCAAAGTGGCTGGATTCAAAATTAACTCAAATAAATCAGTAGCATCCCTTATACAAAGGATAAATGGGCAGAGTTAGAAATTAGGAAAACAGCATCCTTCGCAATAGGCACAAGTAATATAAAATATCTTGATGTAACTCTAACCAAGCAAGTAAATGTTCTGTATGATGAGAACTTCAAGTCCCTGACACCCCCCCCCAATGAAGAAGATATTAGAAGATGTGAAGATCTCCCATGCTTATGGACTGGTAGGATTAACATAGGGAAAATGGCTGTCTTACAAAAAAAAAAAATCTACATATGTAGTGCAATCCCTTCAAAATTCCAACACAATTTATTTTACAGACCATGAAAGAGCAATTCTCAATGTTATATAGAAAAACCAAAAACTCAGGATATCCAAAACAATCCTGAATAACAAAAGAACTAGAGGAATCACCATCCTTGACTTTAAGCTGTACTACAGAACAATAGTGATAAAAATTGCATGGTATTGGTCCAGAAACAGACAGGCTGATCAGTGGAATTGTACTGAAGACCCAGACATAAATCCACACACATATAGACACTTGATTTTTGACAAAGAAGTCAAAACCATACAAAGGAAAAATGAAAGCATCTTCAACAAATGGTGCTGTACTAACTGCATGTCTGCCTGTAGAAGAATGAAAATAGATCTGTACTTATCACCCTGCACAAAAGTCAAGTCCAAGTAGACCAAGGACCTCAAAATAAAACTGGATACACTAAACCTCATAGAAGAGAAAGTGTGAAATATGCTTGAACTCATTGGTACAGGAGACAATTTCCTGAACAGAACACCTGTGGGTCAGGCTTTAAGATCAACAATGATAAATGGGACCTCATGAAATTATAAATCTTCTGTCAGACAAAGCACATTGTCAATAGAACAAAAAATAATCTCTACAAATTGGGATCTAACAGAGGGCTAATATCCAAAATATATACAGAACTCATCTCTCTCTCTCTCTCTCTCTCTCTCTCTCTCTCTCTCTCTCTCTCTCAAATGGGAAGGGCTTGCCTGTTTATTGAATTTAATTTACTTGGGTTACTTAACATGTTCATGTCTTGGGTGGATTTTAAGAAGACTACTATTTTGGACTCTTTTTGACTTGTTTTTTTAAGGGAACAAGGAATACATGAGCTACTGTTACATCCTAAATCCTCTGAATTATCTAGTCATTATAGTCTTGCCTCTTGTGTTCTAGTGTGCCTTCCTACACTAGCAGTTCTTTGAAACCAAAACCTGCACTGAGTGTCTAGGTCTAATTTAGGTTTGACTGGTTAGACTCACTCCTCAAATACAAATGGAGAAAATGCTTTGGGTTGTCTCTGCTGCTCTTTTGTGTCTTTTTGTTAAGTACAGTCAGAGAGGTTGTAGATACTCCTTTCTCGAACTTCTACAGCATCCATTCTTGTGCCTGAGCTACCCCTTAGATTTCTGGTTAAAAAAATAGATACCAGTGTAAGAAGTATATGCTGCTTTCATAGATTGCTGGCTCTGGAATGAACTGCTCTTATAGATTTTAGGTAAGACTGAATCACTTGGTTTTAAAAATACTATTATTGGTTTACTACAGTTAACAGTCACAAAGATAATTTTCTAATATCTCTGCTTCCTGACTCATACAGATGTAGTAAATGCCTATGAGCTTGTGTTATTAAAGGCTCTGAGAATCACTCTGGAAGTCACTGTCTCAATCCTATAACAAGTCCAAACCTCTCAAATACTTTCTGGGAGCTTTGATAAACCCCTTTGTGTTTAAAATAACCAGAGTGGGTTTTTTTTTGTTTTGTTTTTTTTATCTTTATCTGATCTTGACAGAGACTCATCATCTGTCATTTGTGCTGACACTTGTCATTTATGAAGTACTCTCCCTTATGTGATATCATCTGTACTTCTGTAAATCTCAGGAAACTAACATGCTATAGAGTATAAATGCAGTTTTTAAGTGCACTGCTGTGAAAGTAAACAGCAAAGACTCTAATCATGAAAGTGTTTTTAATCACATACAAATGTTATGTTGTGCTTCTTTTAAATGTGTTTTGAATATTTCACCAAGCTCCAAGTGTGATCCCAACCATTCTCCATTGACCTATGTCTAAAAGTGTCTGTTGTAGATGTGTTATCACAGCATGCAAGTAATAGAGGTAGGTAATAGATAAAGGAAATGTACCTCATGCTGCATCTCATGCTCAAAGTCTGGAGGTTTCTAAACCTCAATTCAGTAGATAAAGGTCTTGGAACAAAGGAACTACATGAATCAAGACAGGGAGAAAAGGGAAATTGAAACCATCTATATATTTATATACAGATGTATATATTTTGTAAGATTCACCTCACTTCCATTCTTCCTAAGAAAATAATGAACAATGTTTACTAAATTAAACTATCTAGGTATGGAGCTTTAAAGACAAAATAGTCAATTTTAAAAAGTACAGCCAAGGGTTATACTTTGCTTTTCAAAGCTTAATCCTGTTGTATTTAGATGTTTTAGATACTAAATACATGCATTGCATATGCAAGCTATATAGCTGACATCTGAAACTAAAATTTTAAAGAGAAAGCTAATAAAACTGGACTGGATATTGTGGCAACTGCATGTTATTTTTCCTTAAATCTGACAGAAAATTCTCAACCTTCAGGGCTTAGCTCAAAACACTCAAATGGGTGAGAATCTAGAAAGTAATTTTCTTCAGCTCTTTTAGCTCTACCAAAGCCTACTTCATCCAGTACTGTGTGCACGCGACAATATGATCCCACAGCTAAAAACAGAGCCTATTTCACTGAGGCCTTAAATTCACAGAAAATGAAACAAAATCCCAGATAATGACAGCCATTTTAGAGTCTGTTTCCTCCAGGAATCAAATCAAAGGGCTCAACAGCCTGTCACTGAGAGCTGAATAGAGAATGAAGCCGATTTGGTGATACCTCCTAAAGCAATGATAAAACATTGATTGTTCTAATCTGTCCCTCAGCACTGGTAATAATAGGTCACTTCTAATTACTGTTCCTTTTCTGGGCTATATGGCGATAAATATACAGAATATTAACATGTCTTGTGGGCTGGTTATTTAATTGCTACAGAATCGATTTCATGAAGGAAAGAAAGCAGATTAGATTCTAAAATGTAAATGTGCAACTTGACAGACTGCAGTGTATTTTTCGAGTCTATCAATAGCTTGTCAGCCCACAGTTTCTTGCTCTGGCTATTGTAGATTTTTGTAATATGGGAAGGGCAGATTTGATGAGCATAAGAGCAAACATAAATGCTCTTCTCTCAAAAATAATAAGACATTGTGTTTGTGTTTTCTAGGTTGTCATTTAGATTATGCAACATGATACTTTTAGATTGGAATGACTGCTGGCCAAGAGATGCTCATGGTTTTCTTTCTGCTCTTCTTTCTTCATTTAGCCCTCAAGTTCCCAAGAGCTGGGGGAGTGTGCTCTGTTTTGATACTAGTGAAGCTAGTTTCATAGTCTTGTTGGGTCTTATGACTATAAACTAGGAAAAACATAAAACACATTTTGCATGATTTTTGCTTCAGAAAATCTTACTGTTTTACACTGATGTATAGCCAAATAAAGGGAGTATCAGAGTTAATATTATTTATAAATTCATTTATTGAACTTGCATTTTACCTTTGCAAAAACCAATTGACTATTCCTAATATAGTGCTACTCTACATATTCTCCAGGTTTAAGATGAGCATGATCTCATGTCCTCTCCTTTCCAGACAAGCCACATATGTATAGCAGAAAAGTCATGGCACATTCAACAGTGATATGCTTTACTAATATATTTCCCTCTGTTGAAATTATATAGATGGTGTAATATGTCCTCTTGGGTTAATATAACCAAATTCCACAAATTGGCTGAGGCTTGTAGGAACTGAGTATCTAAGATCCAGGAACTGGCACTGAAGGTAGACTCTTCATACTTTTGTTTTGGCTCATTAGGTAGTGGTTATCTTACTTTATACACGTATGACCTCTTTATGTGAGAAAGGTGAGAGCTCTTTTTTGTCACTTTTACAAAGTCACTCATTTTGTTAGACCAGGACCCTAATTAAAACTTCATATAACCATAATTACTTCCTAATATGTGTTATCTCTAGATAAAGCTAAATAGATGTTACGGTTTTGACATATGAATTTGGATGGAATATATACATCAAGTTTACACTGTTGTCTCCTTTGTTTTTCTATTGCTGTGACAAGACACCAAGATCAAGGCAACGTATAAAAGGAAATGTTTATTGGGGCTTACAGGTTAGAATCCATTGCAATCATTGTGCAGAGCATAGCAGAGATCAGGCAGACATGCACTGAAGCATTAGCTGAGAGCTCTGATCTTGGTCCACAAGTGTAAGGTAGTGAGAGGTAATTGGGAATCAAATGGACATATGAAATCTCAAAAGCTACTTCCAGTGACACATATCCTTAGACAAGGCCACACCTCCTAATCCTTCCCAAACAGTCCCACTAACTTTGCCCAAGTCTTCAGATATATGAACCTACAGAGGCCATCTTCATTCAAACCACTACAAGTAGGTAGAGTAGGGGATAAAGTAGAAGAATAGTAATACAAACTCTGTTGGTGGGGAAAACAGTTTGATAAACACAAGGCTTTATGGAACAGAGATACAGATGAAAGAGATGGGCCAGATGGGCCTCTTGGAAGTGTTTTAGGCAATTAAGTAATAAGCACAATTATCCTGAGGCTAAAGCAGATGAAATATGTGTGAAACACCAAGATACGCAGGGGTGGGATGAACCAGAAGAGTGGTGAGAAATGAGAGTGGAGAATGATGTAGGCTATGAAGTTTGCACATGCAACATTTTCTATACTATTTTAAATTAGATTTATTAATCCTAGATGGTGGCATTATTTTGGAAGATTCTAGAGACTTTAGAAGGAAATGGTTTACTTCAAGGATATCCATGTCATTCTCTTGCATCTGGCCCCTCCCTGCCTTGCTCTGCTGTGCTTCTTACTGCCATGATATCTTGGTTAGGGGTTCTAGTTCAGTGATAAAATGCCATTACCAAAAGCAACTTGGGGGGAAGTAGATTTACTTCAACTTTTAGTTCCATATTACAGTGCATCATTAGGAGGAGTCAGGGAAGAAACTGAAGCAGGTATCATGTAAACAGATTGTATAAAATAAAAATTAGGATGTTTTTCTATCAGAAATTCATACAAAGCAAGGTTTACGTTGCTGAACATGGAGGTAAGAACTAATTCAGCAGGCATGGAGGAGTAATACTCACCGGCCTGCTTTCTGTGGCTTGCTCAGCCTGATTTCTTAGGGACCTCAGGACCATGAGCTCTGGGTGGTACTGTCAACAGTCAGCCGGGCCTTCCATGCCAATCACCAATCAAGAAAATCTATCATAGGTTTTCCCACAGAGTAATCTGGAGTGGGCATTTTCTCAGTTTAGATTTCTCTCCTCCAAAATTACTCTAGATTGTGTTGCATTGACATATAACTAGCGAGCGCATATGACTTGAAAAGTTTTCTTCTACCACATACTTCTACATGGTGATATGCCATAGTATCAAGCATCTAAGATGGAATACTGTAAGCCCCCCAAAATATTTTCTTCACTGAGTTCTTTCCTCAGTTGGATCACAGCGATGCAAAAGTAAATGTGGATGGTAACTCTCAATTTTATCAACTCCCTTGCATCATTGATGGCAAACATTTTTAATTGCCATATGTTTCTTCCAGAGATAAAATTAATTGGATGTAACCCACTTTGATGGATATAGTCTGGAAGACAGAGATGAAAAAGCATTCTTCAACATGTAGAATCTAGTTACAGAAACCATGTACCTAGGAAAAAATGGGAATTTAAATCATGTGTTAGTAATGCAGACAGAGAGTGATTTTTCTCTCACTGCATTAAATATTCCTGTTTTGCTTGTTAAAATACTCGAAGGTATCAAGTAAACAGATTGTATAAAATCAAAATTAGAATAACTTTCTTGATCAGAATTTCAAACAAAGTGATGTTTAAATTGATGGCAATTTCTTGAGTTAACTTCTTTTTAGTATTCTGATATGCTAATAAATCAATCAATTGTAATTTCCGTGATATGCCTCTTAACTGTACATTCTCTCTCTCTCTGTTTCCTTTTGGGTTGTACTGAAGCTGTCCATGCTCCATGTTAACAGGGGAAAGGATGTTAAATCAGACAAAAATTCAGAAATAGAATTTTGAAAGCAGCTTTGTGAAGGAAAAATGAAGTTTTGATGCCATGCCTAAAGGGTGATTGAAGGTTGTGGAGAGTTACTTCTGAAAAGAGGAACCTGAGATGAGAACTTGTTTGATCTTGGGAAGAGCTGGCTGGGCAGAGTCCTCTGGTATTAATGGTCCTGAAACCACCCCAGCGCTGGTCTGGCAGATGACTTAAGTTTATAATGACAGTTCTAGAATAGAGAGAAATACCAAATAGTTGTCATGTAAAATAGTCAAGTCCTTCAGCATATGTGAACATTTTTCTACTTTTCTGTAATTTCTGTTATATGGATGTTAAAGTAAGATATTTCTTAAGATCAGTGTGCCTGGGGTATTCTGGGATATTTATTAGGCATGTGGAGGATTAAATGGTTTCTAAAGTGACTCATGTCTTTTAACTTGTAAACATTTCATTGCAAGTTTGTCCTCATGTTTATTCAAATATTTTAAATGATTATTGATGAATTATTTTTCATATACTTGGTTTTTATTAGTTTCATTCTGTGCTTAATTATTTCAGCTGGGCAGATGAATTTAAAAAACACAAATGCTTTATAATATATGCGAATTCAGATCTGTTAGCTCTGTTTTATTTACTTTGACAGAATACCCTGGCAAAAACAACGTAGGGAAGAAAAGTTCAAAGTTCAAGGTTATAGCCATCAGTACAGGGAAGTCACAGTGTCAAGAACATGAATCAGCTTGTCACACCACATTCATAGTCCAAAACCAGAAAGTAATTAATGAATACATACATATTTTCACTCAGATAATTTTCTACATTATTATATAGTTCAGATCTCCTGCCTAAGAAATGGTACTACCCATAGTAGGCAGGTCTTCCCACTTCAGTGAACCTAATCAAGACAATCCCCCACAGATACACCCACAAGTAACTTGATTTAGACTATCCCTCTTTTCCCAAATGGTTGTAAATTATGTCGATTTGACAGTTAAGACTCACAAAATACTGAAACAAGATTTCCATCTATCCCTTTTTTATCTTTAGATAATGATAAATGAAATTTAAATATAATTATATTTTATAGTGGAAGCTAGATTAAGCTGTAGATATATTTTAAAATATAAAAGTGGTTTAATTGGTGGTTTTGTTCTTCTGCTAGGATTTCACATTGAGTCAAGAGTAGTAGATTTTATCTAATAAAATGAAGATATAAAAAGAGATGTAAGATAATCAGTATTTTCCCTCTTAAAAATTAGATAATGGCTATGACATATTAAATCCCACTTCAGTGCTCACAGTGTTTTGGCTTTGCAGAGTCTAAGATATTGGGCAGGACATGAAAATGGGAAGAGCTGACCTGGAAAATGCTCTTGAAAAACAAATCCTCTTCAAAATTCATAGGGGGAGAGTTATTCTTGTTTCCTTGAAAGAAGAAGAGGAGGAATGAGGCCAGGCATAGGGCAGTGGTGTAGCTCCCTCCACATGAAGAGACAAACCTAATGTGGGCAGAAAACTCTTCTCATAATGAAGAAGAAATCTTTCTGCATCTAATTTGTGAATTGTACTTAGGCTCTGTTGAAAGATAATGAAATTTGTGAGGTCATTCAGGCTTGGTCAGTTTCAAAGAAAGATAAAATATAATGAAAGGATTCTTATTAACAGGAAAACATTGGCTTCTTCTTGACAGAAGAAATACCACTGGAGACATCAAATTGTGTTTCACAGAGATTGAGTCCTGATGAACCAAGAGGATATTCCAAGTACTAAGGATTTGCCCAGAGGCCATCATTCTGGCTTCTACATATTTTGAGTGTATCAGCTGTACCAGCAGCATTTTATTTCTGTGTGGTCATTAGATTTTATATTGCTACAGAGACAGATAAAATAAAAATCAGTTCAGAGAAAAGCAGCTTACTAGACTATATCAATTTTGGTGTGAATAGTCATTCTTTTTATTATTTAAATGAGTGTGAATTTTAACCATTCTGAAAAATAAAGAAAATTAACTTCTGACAACTTCAAGTGTAGAACCAAAAGTTCCCCTACTTCTTTTTTCTTTTAAAAATAAGAAATGTGAGCATATTTAAAATGGGAGAGGAAAACATTGTAAAAAAATAGTTGTATATTCTTCTTAATAACAGTGCTCAATTTTGGTTGTCAGTTTTCCTTGTAGCTTCATTTCATAGCCAAAGATTCTATCCCCTTAATCTCAGACTATTTTAAAGAGTGAGTTTCTTTAACTATAGAAAAGATAAGGAGAAGACAGAAGTGAACTGAGAAGGAAGAAAATATAGGAAGATATTCCTACACTATGCCAGACATCTTACTGAAAATACAAGAATCTTAGAGGCAAGATTCTTTGCCACCAAAGCCCATAGTTGATGATTTGTACTGGATAAGTAGTTATCAGGATCCAGATGGAATCCTTTACATTCTGAAGCAAACTGAGATATGTTAGATAAGCTTTTAAGCATTTCTATAAAGTCTGAGTAGCTAGTAACATCAGAATATTATTGTCAAGATTACAGTGACCCCATGTGTGTGAACATGCCTTATGAAGTTTGATGTACCAAATGATTGATGTATTGCAGATATATAATTAAAAATTTGGTATGTTTCCACAACTGAAAAAGATACCCTTAAGATACAGATGTCTCAATTGTGGTCAAGTTCACAGGAGTTATCTTAATGAACATGGAAAATAAAAATACATTAAAATATAATACAATATATAATATTGAAAATTGTTGCCCAAAGCAGTATGTACATAGGAACCTAGAATCTTGAATGGGAAAACTATTGTTGGAATTATTATGAAAATGTTGATTATTTGGAAACAATGTAGAAAATCATATGATTTTCAGTGGGCCATATTGCTATGGCTTAGGAAAATATTAGTGTAATTAAAACTTAGAAAAGACATGTATCAGTGGGTATTAAAGTATTATTTTTCTTCAGAGCTATTAGGGAAATCTTTCTATGTATTTCTTTTCTAAAACGGGAGAGGAGAAAAATGGAGAAAAAACAAACCTACTTTACCCTTCAAAACTGTATCCCTTCATTCACATGTAGTAATCTGACACAACCAACTTTTCTTGGCTTACAAACCATTTGCAAATTGCCTGGCTATCACTCACCTTGTTTAATCCTTGCCTACACATTTGTCAGTCATCATGGCTATCACTCACCTTGTTTAAGCCTTGCCTACACATTTGTCAGCCTTCAGAACCACCTACCATGTCTTCGACTAAGAATAGCACTATTGCTAACAAATTCCTTTAAGGCAAAAAATAAATGTGTGCAGTCAGGTGACACCCTGCCTTTCTCCTCTTTCGCTATTGCTGGGGCCCACTTGGCACCCAGAATCACACTGTCCAGATGGTGTGCTCCTCTCTGCTCCTGCTCGGGCACATTCTCTGCCAAGGCACTGAGTGCCAATTTTCTGGTGAGAATCTGCTTTGCAGAAAGATAGCTGCCCAGGTTGTGTCACCTCCCTTGTGGTCTACATACAACTGGAACTATAGTGAGTTATAGGCCAGTGGCAGAGAAGATGAAGATGGCAGGAAGACATGGGTCTTGCATGAAAAGGTGGAATTATTGAAATGAAAGGCAGTCATCCCCATGATCTTAGGTAAATTATTTCAACTCTCTAGATTTCTACTGTCTCCTTGCTAAGATGAAGGCATTGAATTGGGTGACACCCTATAGCTCTCTGCCTCTAACATTTGATAATGTTCTGCATTAAAACAATGATTCTATCCTGATCAGCCAGCAATTTGGGGGAGGCATAAATAAGTTTCAGATAAGTGTGGGAGGTAGCTTCTTTATAGCAAAACTAGGTCTGCCTGCTGACACATTTCAGCGAGATCCTAATTTTGGATCCTCATGTTCTAATGTAGAGAAGTTTTCTAGTCAAGTGAAAATTTCTTGTGATTTAGACAATTGCTACAATGGTGATGCAGAAAAAATGATTTAATGAGTTTTACTATAATTTAGATGTTAGGGAAATGGCGGTGAACAGTCTGGAGTCCAGTGGTCTTACAGCAAAGAATGATGGCTCATCTCAGCAAATTACAGGCAATCTTCTCACACTATTGCCAAATCATTGCAACATGACCTTCAAATAATTGTTGCTAATATGAGGCCATCCTGAAAGGCTCCTAGTAATAATGTCTTGGCCTCCTAATTTCCAACTGTGGCTGTCCCAGCATCTTATGAATACTTAAGAGATTAGAGGAACAGGATTTGGAGCTGTCCAGGGTCCTAAAAAGTTCCAGGAAAGAAGCAGTCTGTGGGTGGTCTCTGGGCTGTGGCTCAACTCCATGCTATCATGTGTGGTTTTCAATACTTCTTTGTAGATTGCTCTATGTAGAAAAGCATAGATCAAGGATAATGCTTGAGATGAAAAGAAAATACCAGTGGTTTTATATTTTATCTTACTCATATCTAGGATATGAATAATTTCTTAATAGCAATTTTGAAATACAATTAGAATACATAAAAAACCACCCTCTCTACCACTTGATTCAATCTGAGTAAGGCTATATGTGGGTCTTGACAAGGAAACAGTGTTTCCTTCTCCGAATATGCTGTGTTCTGCCTATGAGTATATACTAAAATGAATGAGTCCTTCTTTTTTTCCTTTATTTTTTATATAATGAACATTTCATTTTCTATGACATATATACGAGTGTGCATGAGAAAAGTCCAGGTTACAAGAGCCATAGAAAGCTTTAAACTGAGAAAATTTGGGTATCAGAAGTATGTTACTTGCTCAGGTTGTATCTTGGTCCATTGTCTGTTGATATAGTTGATTTGCACAGACTGAAGGATTTATTAAGAAATTTATTAGGCAAAACACTCCGGTTGTTGGTCGGTATAATGCTGGAGACCAGTATGACAATGGGGAGGGCCTTGGTTCTTTCTGGCAGAAGACAGTATATGTCACATGGGAAAGGAATGCATGTGAGGCGATTTGTTTACAATAAATCCATCCCCTACAAATTACCAACTCAGTTCAGTGAGAACTAACTTACTCTTGAGAGGATAGCTTTAACCAGTTAATAAGGGTAGGCTGGTTCCTTACTATTTAAACACCTTCTATTTTGAACATTTTCCCAATCTATCTTATTGGGTATTAACTTTTCCACATATGATGTTTGAGGGGTAGATAGTAAAATCATTACAGGCTTCCATAATAAAGTATCATACAGTTGGTGAGTTAAACAAAAGAAATTTATGTTCTCAGAGTTCCAACAGTGAAGTCCAAGGATGGAGGGAGAGAAAGGGAGGAGAGACAGAGAGAACGAGAACCACTCCTGCTATTACAAAAGTATCCTGACTCTATGATCAAATATAGTTTGCTTAGTTCCTTAGAGTTTCCACATCCAAGTTCAGCCACACTGGGCATTAGAAATTCAACAATTTAATTTCACAGAAGCACAACTATTTAATTCATAGCATGCATACCATTTAGGAGAAGTACAACACAGACTTTTGTTTTGATTTTGAAATAAGGTCTCGTATGATGCAGGCTGGCCTCAATGACTCCTGATCTTCCTGCACCCACCAGAGATAATAGGCATATGTCATCAACACTAGTTGTATGCAGTGTTGGCATCAAATTAAACACAATACCTCTTGTGCATGCTGAGTGAACACTGTAAAAACCAAGGAATATTCCTAATTCATTATAGTATTGAGGTAGTTCAGTGTAGTGGTAAAGATTATTGTGTTTAAAGTAGGTAAATCTCACTTTGATTTACAGTTTTGGCCTTAACTGCGTGACCATAGATGAATTAATTTTGAAATCATTTGTCAAAGAGTTTTTTGAGTATCAACTGGGTTATACATTAGTGACTGGTCACAGAAATACAAATATAATAACAATAAACTATGTTGTCCATATAAATCCATTAAAAATATGGATAATATTTGCCAAATGCCACTTGGATTCTAAGATTATCTCCAGAAATCAGTTGGTATTTTAATGGACACTGCTTTAAAAAATATCATACAGTTTTTATAGTCAGAGGGTCATCTCCATGGTTACTGAATTCAACATGCACTAGTATCTCTGAGCAGAAGGAGGGTTGGTTTAAGATGACATGGCTAATGTAGCTGGATGTCACGAAATATAAGAAATCCCAATTGTTTACCAGGTAGTGGTTTTTAGCCATGCTGTATAATTGGCTCCCTCATGTCACCTTCAGGACACACATTGTCTCTGAAATTCTCTTGGGTAACAAGGGAGTTTCATTGTGGTTATCTATTGGAGATTCAGTTCATAACTTTTAGAATACAATAGCTTTTCAATTGTAGAGTGAGGTAGTTTTCTGTTTCCTTCGTCAAAAGGAAAATTCATTTCTTATATGCTTATCCTTTAGTGAGCCTACTTATACTGACAAACACAGGCTCTCACACATAGATACACAGACAGACAGACATACACATGCATGTGTTGTGTGTTCACACACACACACACACACACACTTTTCAAAGCTCATGAAAATTGTTTGAAGGTCAACCACTCGGGGCATAATTCTTAAAATCTACTTTGGTCCCTTCTAAAGGGAGATGACCCAGGAATGTCCTTTTGTTTAATGACTTAGAGATAACATCCTTTAATTCTTTATTGATTTTCAAATTAATTTGTTATCAGAACTATCAAAAGGCATCTTATAAGTTGTCTCTAGAGTCTCCAATAGGACTTCAAGTACAGTCCCTCATGCTAATGTATTTTCCAATCACTTAAAGATGCTTTTTGCTTCCCAATTTAATTTTGGTAGCATCAGAATGCTGCAGAGAGCAGTGTGCTTTGGGAGTCAGATGTCAGGCTCCCGTCCTTCCTCTGTCACTAGAAAGTAATGGCCACAGGAAAGTCACTGGTAAAATCTCCTGAAGGTACACTGTGTCTTCTGTTTACTTACCCTCTGACCCTTAGTATTCTTATTTATGAAATGAAGGCAACATAGCACACAGCAGTACACACTCTTTGTAGTTTGCTCTAAAAATTACATGGTTTAACCTACCACATACATACCAAGTGGTTTCTTTGTATTACTCCATTTTAACCTTCTTGATAAACAATGTCTGTTCTTATAAGCCCTAAGAGCATTGGAAAGTTTTGTTAAATGCTATTATTTTTGTAGATTTTCCTGCAAATCAATATTTTAATGTGACTCTGCTTTCGAAAACATTGCAGTTTCCACAGGCAGTGGGTCATCTCTGTATATGTACTTGCATGTCTGAGAGGAAGAAAAGGACTAATCCCACACCCTAAGCATGTGTCCCACTTGGCCTGCCCTTTTTACTGCTAGATCTTCTAGGAATATGTGATGAGAATTAGTCCAGTATTATCTGTATTTGATAAAAAGGTTACATACATAACCTTAATTAAGAAACGTGCAGAGTTGAGTCTATTAAAAGCAATTTAAATTAAGTAGAATAGTTCAAATCCTGTGAGAACCTTTATAGTACCATGATTGGTATTAGTTTATTTAAAGGCTATTTTATGCCCCTTTTAGAAAGCTCTTTGAAAGTTTCAAAGAGAAGGATCCATGGTGACTGAAAAATTCCTCCTGCCAGATTTCAGGGAGTTTTTTGCATTTGCAGTCAGTTCTTATTCAATGCCAGTTAGAATTAAAACACCACCCCAAGTCCTATTGGAAGATAGGAAAGAAGTGTGTAGACAAGTCCTTGGAACCTGGTATTTGGCACAGACAACTTCTGGAAAGAAGCTGGGGGTGACACCAGCAAGGACACTCATTTAGATCTGCAGCACTTTTGCTCAACAAGAGCTGGCCCA
>JADRCH010000061.1:2462694-2524046 GCA_019843965.1 Rhynchomys soricoides
GAATACACACACACACAAACACACACACACTTACACATACACACACACAATCTTAAGACTTTTTATTGGTTTCAAAACTGTCATACCCATGTGATGGATTTTTTTTTTTAGATTTTTATTTATTTATTTATTTATTTATTTATTTATTTATTTATTTATTTGGTTTTTCAAGGCCGGGTTTCTCTGTATAGCCCTGGCTGTCATTTTCTTAATGCTTTTCTTTTATTTCTCCGTCCTCTCCACACCCCTGAGGCCCTCTTGCTGGTCTTTCCCTCCAGTAATGATCCTCCTTCTGCTTTATGCCAAATGTCATCCGTGACCGCCCTTTCACTTCTGAAGCCCACCCCTAAGATCTATTCTTCCTTTCTCATGATCACCATCCTAGTAGAACACATTCGAGCACAGACTCACACTCATATTAAAATGTAGCCTCTGCATATGAAACGACACGAAATGCGTGTCTCTCTGAGGCTGGCCTGTTTTGCTTAACATAATGACATCCAGTTCTAGGCAATTGTTTTTTCCCAAATGCCACAACTCTATTTTTCTTTGTAGCTGAGTAAAATCTCCTTCCACATTTTCTCAGTCTCTTCATGTGCTGGCAGAAAGCTTGGCTGCTTTCATGTCTAAACTCTTGCAAAAATACAACAATAAACATGTATGTGTGCAACTGTGGACTTTTTTGCTGGCACCCAGTTCCTGAATAACGGAGAATTATTTATGTATAATGTTTATGGCCCTAGCTTGGGCTTGCTCTCTGTCTCGTAACTCAGTTAACTCATTTATATATTTTTATGTCTGCCATGTTGCTAGTTACCTCTCTTCAGTTTCATACACCTGAGTTACTCTGAGTCCAGTAGCTACTCTTGCCCTACTTGACTCTATCCCAGAGTCTCTCTCTCTCTCTCTCTCTCTCTCTCTCTCTCTCTCTCTCTCTCAACTAACACCTTCTACTTCTTGCCTTTTCCTAATAGGCCATTAAGTTTTTATTGCTAGGTGACGTGTCTACACAATACACCAGAGATTATCCTACAGATGTGCAGGTGCTCTTTTCAGTATGCTGACTGATTTTCTGGGTATCCACCTGAGTGGTATAACCAGGTCATAGAGTCATTTCATATTTAGATTTTTGAGAAGCTTCCACTGAGTTCCACAGTAGTCACCACAGTTTTATTTCTAATACTAATGAATAACGGTCTCATTTACCAGACTTTATTGTATTAATGATAATTAACTGACTGGGTTAGATGGAATCGCCACGAAGTTTTAATTTTCCTTCCTCCTATAGATAAAAATGTTGAATATATTTTCAACTATTTATTCACTTTGTGTTTTTCTTTTGAAAACTACTCAGTTGACTTGCGCATTTATTGATAGAAAGAATTTGGGGATTTTGCTGTTTAATTTTTGTAGTTCTTTGATATTCTAGGTATTAATTTTCTGTTTGATGTACAGTTGGCAAAGATTTCTTTCCTCTCTCTAAGATTTCTCTTCATTCTGGTGATTACCTTTTTTCTGGGCAGAAGTTTATTCATTTCATGTGATCACCTTTGTCAATATTAGAAGGTCTGGGGATTGCATCTTTATGGTTGGTTACAGGGTCATGTTATTTGAGAAGAGGGATAATTTGACATTTTCCTTCCTGCATGTATAGTTATTATTTTCTCTTACTTTACCTAAGATTTGGAACACAGTAGGAAATAAAAGTGGAGAATGGACACCATTCTCTCAATTCCAGTTTCAGAGGGATACTCTCAGATTGGTATAACATTGGCTATAGATTTGTATTATATGCACCTTTATTATGTTGAGAAAGTTCCCTTTGATCCTACCATTTGCAGTACTTTGATCATGAAAGGATATTTCATTTTGTCAAACAGTGTCTCTGTGTTTAAAAAAAGGTGATTACATAAATTCTGTCCTTAGGTCTATTTTATGTTATATTATGATTAGCAAATGTCTACTTATATGTTATGTTATGATTTGCAGATGTTGAACCAACTTTGTACCAATGGGATGAGACCAATGTCATGATGATATGTGATCTTCTTTTTAAAATAATTTATTCTTATTTTATGAGGATTGGTGTTTTGCCTTTTTGTATGGCTGTGTGAGGGTGTGGGATCCCCTGGAACTGGCATCACAGACAGTCATGAGCTACTATGTGGGTACTGGGAATTGAACCCAGATCCAATTTTTGTCTTATTGATTCTCAGAATTTTTTCTTGTACATGACCCAGTACTCCAAGATATCCTGTTCATGTTTATTAATTTCTACCTAAATCTGAACCTATTATTGTCTCAACCTTGTCCTCCTTACCTAAAATCTGTTCTGCACAGTCTAGCCTATATGTAATTCTTCACACACACACACACACTATATACATATATGTGTGTATATATACATATACACACAAACATATATTTATATATTTGTCATTTAACTCTTTAATCGTTTGTTTTTTTATTCCTTTTCACAGTTTTAATTTCCTTGCTGAAGTTTTCCTCCCTTAAAAAATGCTTTCCATGTTGCTGATTATTTTGTCTGTTTTCCCAACTCTTTGTTGGTACTTAACTGATATCCTTACTTCATTCACTTGCTTTAGTTTTTATGGCTGTCATTTATTCTCTTGAAAAGCATACTTCTAAAAGCCTTTTCTAGTACTTCATCTATCTTACTCTCTTTGGCTTCCAGTATTGAGGAGTGATGAGCTTGTGAAGAAGCCACAATGGCTTGGGTTCTTATGGTCTTTCTTTGAGTCATCTTCACTTGGATTTTGTTCCACACTAATTTTCAGGGAGAAGCTGACTATAGTAACAGGTAAGATAATTTTACAGCAGTTTGGTATTGATTTTCGATAGAATCTACTTGCACACTTCCAAGTATCAGTATTTGTTTGACCCTTAGTCTGTGCTTTTGTCCTTCTTTATAATATAATTAAAAGAATGAGAGTTGTTCATTCAAGAGCCATTTGTTGGGTCTGCAATGAGTCAGGCACTGTGGTAGATGCTGCTCGTAATAAACCTGAAAGAGTAAAGTTTTCATCATCCTAGAACTTACATTTAAGTAAGGAAAATAGAAAGTATGTAATATTCATTATATAACATAAAATATGTTAAAGATTTGGGGAGAAAACAAAATAAAGATGTATAATAGAAGTGGGACAACTAGGATTATAGTCATTACCAAGGTAAGCAGAAAAAGCTACCATGAGAAGGTAAGATTAAGGTAAAGCTTAAGGACATGTGGATGTGAATTGTATGGAGACTGAGACTAAGAATTCCCCTCAAAAATTTAAGTTTAAACGTCTTAAGGTTGAAGACGTTGATACGTTAAAGAAAATAAATGGGCAGTCAGAGGTCAATGAGGTTGGAAAGAGTAAACCAGAGAACTGTAAGACATACAGTGGAGTCTGACCAGTTAGGATGTTGGCTATTATCCTGAAAGCCATGGCTGGGACCAAGGAGTGCCTTGATGTTAATTTTAGCAATAACCCTCTGGTTGCTGATGATGATTAGACAAAAGGGGAGCAAGGTGCCCAGATATGAGATTATTGCATTAATGTAGGCGAGACACAATGGCATTTTGGAGACTCCGTGTTGAGAAGCAGTTGAAGTCTTCATAGAGTTTTAAGCTAGAATCAATGGGATTTGCTAACCTTATGATCAGAAGTGTGATGAGAAAGGGAAATTGATGCCAGGGATGATATTATGTTTTTTTTAGTCCCACTCATCATTTACTGATACAAGGAGTATGAATGGAGGAGCAATGGTGAAAATTGCAAGGTTAGCTTTGGATCTGTCAAGTCTGAGATATCTATAGTAATCCCCTTGGAGGTCTGAGTTGAAGATAAGCATACACAAGTTACCAGCATATGAATATATTTTCAATGGAAAAGTATGCCATAGTTACCAACATACAGATAACATTTAAATGGAAAAGTTGGATAATTAATATCACCCTGAGGGCAAGTATTATAAAATAAACCAGTTACATGTGTACTTATATACACAGAGGATAGCCATGGAGGAGAGCAGTACATGGAGGAGAACACAGTACAGTGGGTGGGGAAGGAGGGCAGATCTGGGGATAGTTGAGAGAGGGAGGTGAATATGGTCAAAACATGTTACATGAAATTATCACAGAACTAATAAAATATTTTTTATAAAACTTTTACATTTCCAAGTCATAAATATTTAGTAAGTATAGGAAAAATAAACACAGTATTCAGTTGAATCAGGCTCCAAGTTTTTGGCATTCCAGGATAAGCAAATATTCCTTCTTTGTTCTTGCCAATCTGACAGATCACCTAGGCTTTTGCACAAGAGTCCAAAGATTTAATAAACTATCATGTTGTATTTAGCCAATAACTGCTAATGCTGTGTATTTGTGGCTGTGTTGTGGTGTTTTACATGTATACATTATATAATGATCAAATCCAGGTAAGTATCATTTCTATGACCTTAAGCATCATCACTTCGTGGTGAAGACATTAAAAAAATCCCTCTTTCAGCTACTTTGAACTGTACAATATTTGCTTCTTGGTTTTTTATTGATCATGTCGCCATGAAATGCATACAGATTAATTTCACCATAGTTTTATTGGTTCACCACTTCAACTAAAACTTGAATTTACGATCTGGGCACAGGTGGCACATGCTTTTAATTCCAGCATTTGAGAGGCAGAAGAAGGAGGGTCTCTGAGTTTAAGACCATATTTGTCTACAGAGCAAATTCCAGAGCTATGCAGAAAAATCCCATCTTGAAAAGCTAAACATTAGTTAGTAAGTAAGTAAGTAAGTAAATAAATAAATAAATAATAAATGTTATAATATAAATTTACTGTTTTATTTGCATATGACCATTTAAGACTGTTCTTATATTTAGAGATTTCAATTGCAAATTGTTTTCATACTGGGCTTTGTGATCAAGATCATGATCAGAGGCAGGTTAGGTGCTAACAGTTTTTATCTTCATAGGGTCTGGAAGGGGAGAACCAGTATCTTTTTGCCATCATCATATGAGGTTCAAAGTCATGGCTTTCTCTTGCTTCAAAACCATCAGCCACTTTGGTTTTAAAAAACTGTCCTCCCCTATAATCTTGGCTCAGTTATGACTTCAGTTTTTCTGATCTGTGTTTTTACTAATATTACCACTTGTCTACAACATTCATTAAGTTGTCAATACTTTTTGAATGTTTATTCTATTTTCAGCCCTGAGGAAATGAGTAAGAAAGGCACAGGTGCTTTTCAATTGTGATTTTCTTTTAAAAATGGCCTTAACTGTTCTTTTCTTTTAGTTTTCTTCTGCTTCTCCTTTTTATCGTTTGCAATTGCGTCCAAAATTGCATTTTTTGAGAACATCATAACACTTTTGAGTCATAATCTCTTTAGGAGTCTCATGCTATGAATAATGCATATCTTCTCTCTAAACAGTCTGCAAACGTTCATGGAATGTAGGGTGCACAATTCATGATGTTCAGCTTTCATTTGGAAAAACTAAAATTCAAGACTATGCGGTCACTTTCTGTTAAAGTTCACATTATCGTCAGCTCATCTCTCTTCCTTCTTATATCAGAAGTCTGCCAGAAGCTATTGCTTCTTTGTCTTCCTAGAGATTAAATTGCCATTAATGACAGTTGAGAATCAGTTGTATAGTTGGTTTTCAGCCAAATTAAGTGTTTGGCCAGCACATGGATGTTTGCAGCATTTTTTTTTTTCCTTTCTAATACCAATGAGAACAGAAGATTCTCCTTTATGAGGCTGTAATTGCTGAACCACTATGGACACACCATCGTGGCCAATAGCATCAGGGCAATGCTTTCTAGCATTCTTTAAGAAGTAGATATTTCTATGCAAAGTCAGTCATCTCAATCTTCAGCACTTTCTGCTGCTTTTAAAACAGTCTATTCCTTGTAAATGTGACACATCTTGCTATTACCTTGTTCTAATTGAGAAGTTAATCAAATCTTAGTCATGATTTTATTTCCATATTTGGGCATGGTGCTAGAGAAAGAGATGAGAGTTCTATATATTGGTCTGTAGGCAGAAGAAATGAAACTGTGAACCACCAGACAGGCTTGAGCTTCTGAGACCTCAAAGCCCACCCTGCCAATGGTGAATGTCCTCCAACAAAGCAACACCTACTCCAATAAAGCCACACATCCTAGTAGTGCCAATCCCTATGGTCTTATGTGGGCCATTTTTGTTCAAACCACCACGATGTCTATAATAATAACAATATTAAATTTTTCATGAATAAACATTAACCTGTTAGGCACTTTCTCAAGCATATTCAGGTGGAATAGTAAATTTGATCTTTATAATTCAACTGAAACAGAAATTTTTAAGGGTAGAATTGTAAATGGAGAGAGGCCACAGCACTTTGGCAATGACAATCTCAGTGGTTAAAATAGACAATTTATTTCTGGAGAATTTATATTTTAGAGAAGACAGAGATGAGTAAATAAACTACTTTCAGATAATATTCAGATGTGTTATAAAAAATAAAGGAAATATGCTTTTCTAAGATGGCCCAGAGACATTTCTCATTCTCAAGGGCAGTATCTGTACATCAGCCAGGTTATTATAGACAACAGTAGAAACTGAGTGTAGAGTATTAAATAATATGGAAATTTGTTTTCTTATGCAAATACAGAAGCATCCTATTGACAAATTATCTAACAACCTAAGCATGAGAGAAAGCAGAGCTTCATAGATGCCTACTCCAGCATTTGGACTAGCTATCCCTCTGCCTGAAAGATGGCTACAGCATTTCTTCATGTTGTATCCCTACATGTCTTGTGCAAAGCCCTCAGGGGAAAAATAGATTGATCCATTCTTCTCATCAATTTTTTTATCAGCAGTATTCATCTTGTACCTTAGTGTCAAAATTGCTACTCAGTGAATGGCATCACCCTGACTACCCTAAGGCTTAAGTTTTAGAACAATTAAGTCCTCAGAATTTGAATCAATTTTCCTAAGTATATGACTGAAAAACAAAGGCTAAATATTTTAAAAAATTAGGAACAAAAACAGAGAGACAGATCTGAGTAGGCAACCACTGGTGGCCATATAGAGCCTAGACTTCAGTATTGAGGAGTCAGGTACATGAAGAACTGGGGCGAAAATATGCAAGGGAAGCAAACAAGTCCAAGTCCTTGAGATTGAAAAGAAGCTCAGAAAGATCATGGCACAGAGAGATACGTAACTGCTACATGGATCCTTAATATTGCAATTAGAAAATGGGATTAAATGGGAAGTGTTGAGGAGGTATTTAATTAACACTAGGCTCAGGAGCTATATTTGTTCGATCATGTAACACATTTGTGTTTTTCATTTTTTCATTTAGCTTTGTAGATTACCTACTCAGTGTGTCAGCTTCACCTTCTTTAAAACACATAAAATTGTTGAAAGGTATAAAATGAGATAGGAAACATGGTTCAGAATAGATCCAAGCATATAATAGAGTGTGGTGATTAGTGTTAATTGTCAGCTAGACACACTATAGATTCATTTGGGTGATGGGCCTCTGGGAATATCTGTGGAGGATGATCTTGATTAGATTATTTAAGGTGTCACTCTTGGTGCCACCATTTCCTAGAAAATGGTTTGTGAGCTGAGCAGTAATATACATTGTTCTCTGTCTGCTTCCTGATTGTGAACATAGTGTGACTTGTTGCTTCAAGTACCTTGTGCCTTGATTGCCCAACCACGAGGGACTGTATTCTTGAGCTATAAACCGAAATAAGCTCTTTCTCTACTCCAATGTCTTCACCAGAATGTTTTTCACAGCAACAAGGAAGAAACTGAGATCTAGGTAGATGATCAGTAAGCATGAGCAGTCATTATATTCTTGGTTCTTCTCTCATATCCATTTTAAAATAACTTCTTCCTGTCTTGTGTAGAACTGGATGTGAGAGATGGGGGAAAGGGCACAGGGTATCAGGAAGACTTCCGAATGGGGTGGAAACTCTGAGCTAGGGAGTTGGTACCAGCAGAACTTAACTCCTTGTGTTTAAGCTTACAGTTAAGAGATATAGAGGTCGTGAGTATCTGAATTGGGAATCTGGGGAAATGGCTGTGCCTGTTTCTAAAGTGGGGAAGAACCCTGCTGGGTTCATAAAACTATTGAAGGGTTTCATAAAACAAATATACTTAAGAACCCTGCTTTCAAATTCCTGGTTGTAAAACTATCAGTTGTACTTTCTTAAGAGAGATTTCCTGTTATTGGTCATGTCTTAGTAGTAAGCTACATCTCCCAATTTACATAATTGGTTTGGTGATAGAACAGTTGGTGAAGATGATCTTTATCAGACTAGTTACCCCAAAGCAAAAGTGTGAGCATAATGGGCTTAGCACTACCTTGTGAGTATGTCAAAACCCAGCTGTTAAGGTTTATAAAGTCTACTAAGGAGTGATGAGCAGTTATTTTTAAACCCCCCCCCCCATCTCTTTCCTATCAGAAGTTAACACCTAATTTTTCCTAAAGGTGGAAAGAAACATTAATTTCTTCTGTCCTTAGAGTCAATCTGAAAAGCAGAAAGAGTAGCCACTTCTGTTAAATATCATTGTAATGTTTTTGACATGATCCACATGGCCTTGTGTGGTGGTCCCATCCACCTGTATCTGAAAATGTCCTATGAAGATATGCTCTTGATAAGCATTGATCTTCTCTCAATACTTAGATGTTTCTCTCACACATTTTACTTAATATTAGTAAAATTTCAATATTAAAATTTACAAATTTTACCTAGCTTTGTTTTATTTTATTGGCAACAAAACCCAAAACCTTTCCTTTTATCCTGGTAAAATTTACTACAATATTTCATTAAAAAATACTGTAACTCAGATGATATATGGATAGAGACATAATAGATGGATAAACATATCTCTCATTACATATATAGAGATAGATATAGATGAGAGATAGATAGATAGATAAAGGCTGACAGAGACAGACAGACAGACAGGCAGGCAGGCAGGCAGGCAGACAGAGAGCAAACTGATATATGGAAATGTGAGATGTCCTGCATGCCACTGGCATTCAGATACTTTATTTTCTTGTAACATGAATGAAGTAAGAAAATTACTTCTTTTACTTTTCCTTCGAGTAAAAGTTACTACAGCACAAAGAATTTTTTTGGATAGAAAATATACAAAACCTATGAGAACAAATTGTAAAAATATATAGAGAAAATAAAGAAAAAAGAAAAGAAAGAAAGAAATTAGAGTTGAATTTTAAAAATAATTTTTAAAAAATTGCAGAGAAACAAAACTTTTAGAATAGAATAGAATATATTCAAATCTTTTTGAGGCATCTTTTCTTCCTGCCCTTTGTCTTTTCTTTTTTTTTTTAGGATTTTTCTCAGCAGAAGATTTTTCACTGTCAGTTTTGAGTCTGTATCTTTCAATATTCAGCATTGAAAAGCAGTGTTTCTACTTCTTGTCAGTTCCAAGTGGAAAATAAGCCCACAAAGAACTCAAACTGGACAGGTTCAAGTGGAGATCTAACTACTGGGGCAAACTAGTCAAGCCTGTGGAATCCCAGAGCAGCTCCCAGTCATAGTCTTACTGGGAGCTAAGGTCATACCCGACAGAGCAAGAGATGCTGTCCTGGGAGAATGCCTGGCAGAAGCAAAGGAGAAGGAACCACTGAATAAAGATAACATAGTCACTAAAGAGCACACCTGAAAGATGGCCAGGGAGTGGCAACTGAATGTAGCACCAGGGAAGAGAGATGTACAAGACCCAACCCTCTCCTGAGTTCTCCACCTCAGTTAAACTCATTTTAAGTGACTTTCTTGATAAATTTAGATCCCTAACTCAAGATCAGCACTTTTCCAACAATCCAATCTCACTGAATTGCTTTGCTTTTTATGTCTTTGTCTTTATTTAGACAAGCACATTTTTTAGTGTCTATTGTTCTTCAGGGCTTCCTTTTCCATGAAGTCATTTAGTGTGTCATGGATCTGAACTGCTTTCTCTAGTTCCTTTCTACCCTGAGATTGATTTACATCTAGAACAGGAATGTAATGCAACACAAATCTGGAGGGAATTCTACCTGTATTCAGGGTAAGCCTGTGGTACTTGGAATACGCTTGTTCTAGGGAGTGACATTATTAGGAGGTGTGGCCTTGTTGGAGGAAGTGTGTCACTGTGGGGGTGGGCTTTGGGACCCTCCAACTAGTTAGGTTGGATCCAATCTTCTCCTTTCTACTTTTGGATGAAGATGTTGAACTCTTAGCTCCTCTAGCTCCATATCTGCCTGGAGGCTGCCATGCTCCCGCCTTGATGATAATGGACTGAATATCAGAACCAGTAAGCCAGCCCCAATTAAATGTTGTCCTTATAAGAGTTGCCTTGATCATGGTGTCTGTTCACAGAAGTAAAACCCAAACTAAGACAAAGTTCAACTGTTAATGGACCAAGTGAGTTTCAGAGAAGATAAATGATAGACTAGAGTCACCATCTGTGTGCCAGGACTAAAAACTAAAGATTATCCCCATGCTAGGGGTTTGTATCTTTTTATTGTGCATGCCTAATGGAAGGGAGGGGGCTAAGTTATAAGTGTAAATATGCAGCTCAGGTTGGATTCTCCCAGTTCACTTAGCTGAACACTTACTGCTGTTAGGACTCTGAAGGAAAAAGGTTATGTTTTGGCTTGGGCAGGGGAGAGTGTCCCTTGGGTGAAGAGAGCTGTTTCCCTTTTTTCCTAGAGGCAAGACATCCTGTGTTGAGCCCATCACCCCACCGTGAGCATAGCAGAGCAAGCAGCACCCACCCCATGCTGTCATCCCTGGTCTAGCCTGAATCTCATCACCATTTCTCCCTCTTCTGCTTAGCCACTGATGCTGCAGCATTCTGGTCCTCCTCATTCCCAAATGGCCTCTTTCCAACTCAGCATCACCATAGTGATCTGTCTAAAATGCAAATTCGTTCTCATCATGCTCCAGCCTAAAATAGTGCCATGCCTACCCCTTCCTGCAAGCCGCACAGGATGGCTTGTTCCCCTCACACCAACATTCCTCTTTGCCTCTTTAGTCCCTGTTAATACCAGACCTAGTCTCTGAACTGAGATTTTTGAATTAACCTAATAATTAAAACTCCTAGTGATTAGGAGATGGAGCTCTCTATTCAACTCCATGTACCTACTAAGGCACAAATACCTATTGAAGTGGCTGTCTTTTGAACAAGACTAGGTCTAAAAATCAAAAGAAATAGAGCCATTTAGTAAACAAATTAATGTTTTATAGTAAAAGCTCCCTGAGTTCAAAGGATTGCATTTATAATTTACTCCATTATTTTTTTGAGGCTGAATTCATTTCTAGCATAATGATATGAAAAAAAGTGGATTTTTAATTTAACAGCCTGATTTGAAGCTTTGGAGAATATCTTGGCACTTTTTAACTCAATGCAGACAAGGAAAATTTCTTTTTCATTTGCCTTTGGGACTATTTAAGTTTTGTGAGTACTTGGATATCTTATACATTTCTACTCCAGTTTAGCATATGAAAAATAAAAGGAGAGGAAATGAACAATAAAGGAACAATCATTACTGAGGACAGACTACGATAAGCACTTCTATACATAGAAACCAATGATTACAGGAGACAGGAGCCCCACTAGCAGCTCTCTGAATTAAGTAATAGACTTCCACATCTAGGAATCTCCTCAGAAACAGAAAGACTACTGCCTTTCTCAGCTGTCAACTAGAAAATTAAAAACAAAGCTGTCCCTTTCACTGAAAGAATAAAACATTTTTAGAAAAGTTTTTATTGGCCGTATTATTTTAAATATTCATGGAATAGTAGAAGTAACTGCATGACTTAACTGTTCCCTGCTATCTAAGGATGCTAAAGGATCTAGGAGAGAGGGGACCTAATTTAGTGGACAAACTCATCATTAGAAAGGCTGAAGAAATAAGGTCAGAGGTGATCCTAGTTCCAGCATCTTCAGGGGAAAATTTAGAGTCAGGGTCAGGGCAGAGAGATAAATTCTGGGGAGGAGCTATGCTTTACCTGTGGCTATACAAAGATACCATCTTGGAATCATTATTGTCAGCCAGATCAATTATAGGCCACACTTTTCTGATGCTAACAACTCTGGCCTGCCTTATATTTTGGACTGGGTGATACCAGGCTGTCATTTTCAGGCATCAGTGGCTCAAAGTGAATGACTCAGCGATGGTGAATAATGTCCTCATTTCTGATTCATTGGCCTTCTCTCTTTCCTGCTCCATGGACCATGTCTGGTACAAAGAGACACACTATAGAAATTTATTACAGAAAACATAACCTATGTTTTCACTGTATCAGTTTAGAAAACAGATGTTTCATATAGATGGTTCCTAAGACAATCTTAATTTTAAAGACATTTTCCCTCATTCCTCATTGACTTTTGTGACATTACTGTGTCCTGGACCCAATTATGAGCCTTTCCCTACAAGGTCATGTCCTTGATGGCTCCCACACATGTAAAACCTGGTAATATTTAATCGATAGCTATTTTGCCAAACTGCACCTTTATCTCAACCAGTAAACTGAGATTTTTGTCTGACTCTTCACTTCTTGGATTATGCTCTGTATTTCTGGAACAGTTTTTCATTGGTGCCTTATGGTTCTTATGAAGGATCACTGATTAAGCAATGTGGGATTAAATTTTTTACTTTACAGACATACGTATTTCACTCATATCTAGTCAGTTAGTAGGGCCTGTTCTTATGTGATAATTTTCTCAGAATCGAAACCTTCCTTCACAGAGGAAGTCTCTTTGATACTGTACAAATAAGCCTCTCACAAGTCTCAGGATGGTCTTGAAACTTACAAGATTCATGAGGCTCTTCCCAAGGTTATATATACAGTCAGAACTGCTAGAGAGAGGAACCTATCTGATCAGCCTGGGCACATGGAGGTGGTTCTCCTTGCTCTTGAGCTGTCTATAAGTCATGTAGAGAGCTCCAGGAAAACAGCATCCATGGGCTGTGACACATTTTTTTGATGGAATTTTGGCGATGAATCTGCTTTTGCATCATCTATACTCCTGTAAGTAACTGTAGTAAACCTATTGGTCGTCAAGTTCAACTTTGGTGCAATTGTTTCTTTGATCTCTTATCCATCTGTTTTCTAGTTGGGTGAATAGGCATTTGTTTAGATCTTTCTGGGAGAAGTAAGACAACACATTCTCATCCTTCTTCGGGTTTTTCTAACTAGAACATCTCTCTTTCCCTCCCTGAAGTCGCCTCTGTTCAAACTCTTTTCTTTTCATGCAGGTTATTATAACCTTCTAGAAGCTTTTTCCTGTCTGCAGCCGTTGCTATGCACAAATAGGCTGGCATTTTTGATACAGACATTTTCCTCACAGAGAATTTCTCAGGTTACCAGCTTGCTGACTTATATGCAATTTTCGGATGTGTTATTTTGCAAATGATTGGAAAACTAGCAATGCCACCACCCTTCTTGCCAAATCTGTAAAGTTGGATCTTCCTTTTGCAACTTTGCTCATGGTAAAGTTCTTGGCTACAACGTCTTGCCTTTGCACCTTGCTACCTGTAATGACTCAAAGTCTCTTATGGTGTGACTCGTTGCTGAATTTGTATATCATTAACTAAGAGACTTTAGATGTGCCACTTTATATATACTTTGCTTTTTGTTCCTTCCAAAATTATTTTTCAGTGCTGAGGCTGTGCCCAAGACCTCATGCTTACCAGGTAAATGTCCAACCACTGAGCTAACTGTGCAACCTTTACCTCAAGTAATCATAAGTTTACAGATACATTGTAAGCTCATTGATGTTGAGATCTTGCCAAGTAATTCCAAGACTGTACACAGTTTTATGGGCTTAATAAATATAATGTTTAAAATATCACTGCTACATTTTATTCTATTGTTTATAGTCACCAAATTCCAGATATTTAAAAGCCCCTAAGGATATTGCTATATGCAGTTGTTCCATAATATTTACATTCTAGCATACTTTGGGCAGGCTTCTAAAATACAAAATGGCTAAAGAGAGAAAAGACTCCTTCTGTGTTTTAATCAATGATGTTACAGGCATGCCAAACTCATTTTAATTCCACAATGCTCTTCCAGAGACAAATTTAGTACTGATTATTCAATAGAGAGAATTTACAGTCAGCATTTTTATTCTTACGTTTTGATACTTGATAAATGACCCCTGTTTACTGTTCTCACATCCAGAATTTGTTTTGTTCATCTCTGCTTGCTTACAATTAGTAAGAGCAAGAGGGACAGTAAAAGTAATATAACAGCATCAGTAAAAGCCATGACAGTATGTACTGTTTCCAAAGAGCTTATTGTACCCCAGGGTGCTATGATAAATGGACTACTCTAGTTAGTCTTATATTTACCTATGGTATGATCTTATTTTCTGTAAAAAGATCAGCAAATTTGCTCAAAACAACTAATAACTTGTGTAAAGATGTATTTAGTGCCCATGGTAGAGCTGAAAGCCATGTGGACAATGTATTTCAAAGATGGGGTCTAGGATAGTATCATTTAACGTAGCAAAGTCAATGGGGAATACGTTGTTATAGTTTTAACCGTAGTATCTTATGTGTTTTTTATTGGGGTACTATATTATCCTGTGATTTCATGAAGCTAATTGAATCCTGACTTTTTTCTGAAGCTACCAATCCTGATGGATGGTCTGCAAAACATTGAAGAGAGAAGTTGAGGGATTTAGAAGTTCTAAGTAGAACAGTTCTATCTGACACTCTATCCCCTTTCTTTAGGCATATTTTAGTATTCCGAGCTATTTACAAATTCACAAACTAGGTCATAATATTCTAGAGCTCACTTTAATTTTGACATTTCCAATCATAAGTAGGAAGTCCAGAAAAAATATGTTTACTGAAAAAGCATGATATAAACAGTTTACTAGAGAGATTTTTCTTTCTTTCTTCCTTCCTTCCTTCCTTCCTTCTTTCTTTCTTCCTTTCTTTCTGTCTTTTATCTTTCTTTCACACTTCTGTCTTCTTCCTTCCTTCTTTCTTTTCTCTTTCTTTCTTTCTTTCTTTCTTTCTTTCTTTCTTTCTTTCTTTCTCTTTTGTCTTTCTTTCTTTCTCTTTGAGAATGTTAATGACAGAACACTATGGAACTCCAGTTATTTTGTTGAATTATCTCAGTAGTAATTTCATCATTCCTTATTTGTTCAGGATCGTCCTCATAATGTGCTCTTGGCAGTGCAGCTGCTGTGTATGTTGATGATACAATGTGTGAATCTGTTCCATAGTCAAACCCATTGCTGTCTGGCAAGTCTTAGCTATTTGTGGTTCATTTTGTAGTTTTATGTGACATGTGCATGATCTGTTCTTGGCACAGAGGTTCAAAAACAGAAACATTTCACATATACATAAGAGTATTTTGTTTTAGCCTTTTAGAAGCTTCAACAATTTAGCTGTTTGCATTCAATATCTACTTTGTCATTCACTAGTTCCAATCTGTTCAAGGTGATACAGTTAAAGGAATGATGTTTTTCTGGTTTTCCTTCCCCCTTCTACTGAAAAAATCCATAAATTTATTTTTAAAAGGGATGTCTCAGATAATTCCAGAGAAGTTTCCTGCTTAAGTCATAGACTCACGATGATGAACTTTCTTCTGAAAAACTTCTTCAAATGTGCCTTTTGCCACTACCAAACACACAGCTCCCAAATATTTACAATTCCAAAGCCAGAGTTGTGGCAAAGTTTGAAGCTATTCTAGTCTTCCAAGGCAGATCATCTGGGAACTTAGATCATCATGAATGCTGTAACATTGACAGGCTTCGTGTCTGCTTTCTGTTATGAGATATCCTGATACAACTCAGAGTTGTCTCTTTCCGAGCTCTTGTAGAACCCTCAGTTTTGTCATCATGTTACTTATCATAGCCTGGGACTCAAGCTTATCTTTATGGTAATGAAATGATATATTTGAAATTGCTTCTCTCTTTAGCCTGAAGTTCAATTTTTTTTTCAAGCGAGAGGATCACATTGTACATACAAATTAAACACTGGACAACAGTTCCAGAATCCACATCTACCCTTCAAGAGTAGCTAAGTAGCAAAGTGCTCACTTGTTAGAGCCAAACTAAATCTGCATATTGTTGGCATCTAAGTGTTCCTGACCCCACATGTGCTAGCTCAAGGTGAAATACAGTAGCTTTATATTCTGGTGAGTATAAGAAAGTCAGGCAAATCTAAGGATCCTTGGCAATAGGTTTCTGCTTTCATCTCTCTCATTCTCTTTTCTTCCTCCTCATTTCACTTATCCACCCCCTCCTTCCTTCATACTTGCCTTCTCCCTCCCTTCCTTACTGCATTGACTATTTCCCTGTGTGGAATAAGAGTGAGCTTTCAGCTTAAGTCAGAGTTCATTGTCTTCAGGAGGTCAGAAATAAATCAGTTCAACATTGGACCAACAGAAAGAATACTCAAATCTAGGTAGGAGCAAGATGAACTAAGCATAAAAAAAAATTGTTGCTTTCATATTTTGGCATTTTTCCAGACCCCTGTTTCTTGTCATACCTAGAAAGCACATTCATCCATTCAACCAAAGGTGATCTTTCATATTCACAATGTATCCAAGGGAATCCAAACTCTTTCTGGTACCCAAAATGCTTCCCAACTGACTCTCCTCTTCCCCAGCTCTATGGACACTTGCCTCTAAGAAATCTCCTTCAGTGCCAAAGATAGGTGATGCCAGACAAGATCCCAGTTTCCAGGAGGAATGATGTCATTTAGGCTCCAGGTGGGGGAAGGGAGCTTTCAAATATATATCTTTTATTACAAGCACCAGAACATAAACAGTCAAGATGGGCTATACCCCTTGATTCTAGACTGGCATTGGGTAATAGCTCATGATGACTTCAAATCTGTCAACAGCTCGACTTCCGGAAAACACTGCCTTGACCCTGCTGCTTATTGCAGATAAATACCACTTTCCAGTTAATTTGAACTTGTCCTTAGTTTCCATTATGGTCAGGCTGACACAATACACTGTGCCTTCAGGCTTTTTCCAAGTTACAGACCTGTGATACGCTGCATTACACCTAATCTTTACTTCTGTCAGAGAACCATCATTGGAAAATTGAAGAGTTAGAAGTATGACATTTTGTGACTATTAATCAACAACTTCAGATTTTTTTTTTGACAGAACTGACTTTACTGAACATTCATGTTAGATAATGAGAAAACTTTATTGCAAAAAGAAATGGAATATTTATTAACCATCAGGTACTGTTCTTGGCGCCAGCTTCAGTGGAGAAGATCTAAGCTGTGCCTTGTGTTGGAGGAGGCAGGGAGAGTACTGCCTAAGTACCAAGCTGGAAGGTCTATGGGAAACTTTACATTTTCATCATGAAACCATAAGAGAGGAACAACTTGACACAACGAAGAACTCATCAATGAGGATATTTTTAAAATATGTTATTTTTCATCTGAAACAATGCCATCCTAGCAGTACCTTAAATGTTTTTGAATAGTGAATCTACCCTTCTTACAAGGACAGCAATATTATAACTATAATAAAAGTATAAGAACATGAATAAACAAAATAAAATCTAACTACGGATTTATTATCTAAAAATAGCGCTTGTACAGATTTTTCTCCCCACAAGCCATCCCAAAGTCTCCCTTAATTGTATATTGGTTGCTGGTCACCAAGCTGTGCTTGAAACTGTAACACAATCCTTGAGAAGACTTATTAAAATCTGGAATAGCTGGCCATCAAACTATAGGATGGATCTCCCTAGGAACAGGAAATAGAATAGATGGTTATTGATGAACATGGGAGTGGAATTGGGGATGGGACAGGGGTATCAAACTGTGACTGAGAGGGAAGAAATGGTGAGAAAGGGAATACAGAGGGTTAGGGGGACAACTACAACTAAGGGTCATCATCGGTGGGGTTGTATGGAAGCCTCATAGAGTAGAAGCTTCCTAACATACAAATGTATATGAAACGGATCTACGTCGAAATGCCAAGTAAGAGGAGAGACAGAACTCCACCTGAATATGGACAGCTCTCGTTACCAAATGAAGCTTCCAGTTCTGGAAATAGGATACATTTAGTAGAGTTAGTTTTAGGGATGGCGACGGCTCCTAAAACTAGAACTTGGGATATTGCCAAGGCTATTGGGTATTCTTCATAAACTGATGTTAAGGCCCCATTGCTGAAGACAATACCTACACAACTCATTGAACATGGAGAATTCAAACTGGTGCCTACCTAGAATCTTCATACCTACTTCATGACTAAACGTGGTGGCAGTCAAGCAGTAGACTAAATTATATAGGGAAAGTATCATACTTCAGAACAGTCGATAATATCATTAGCATGCAGTTTCAGACTCCTCTAGGGAAGTTCAAAGAATATATATCCATGCAAGAGAAGATAATCTTTGTCTTGGACAAATGCCTGACTAGCCAGATGGACGTTTCCTAATGCCCAGGACTGCAAGCTTAATTGTGTGCACTGGACCAGAAGTGGAAAGATTTCAGAGCTCACTCACTACGTTTGTATGAGAGACCATGTTCCATAACTCACTAAATCCAATTCTAGAATGTTTATTGTGAACCAGGAAGAAAAGCTTTAATAAGATCAGCAGACTCTGGGCCTAGAAGAATTAAACAGATTCATGATAAACCCCTTGCAGTGCACAGGGAATGAAATCATCAGGCAGCTGCAAGGTGCAAGTGTAAAACTAATCCAGTAGTGAGACATTTCTGAAGCGAATTTTCAAGCAAGCAAACAAACAAGCAAACAAATAAGCAAGCAAGCAAGCAAGCCGTGAATGTTATGAATTTGATCCATTGCTATTTACATTAAAGAACACAATAGTTATAAAAGTGTTGCAAGGTTGTTAAAAACAAAAAGCATTAAAAAAAAATAGAAAGTGCTTTCTGGTGTCTTTATGTAGCAGTTGATAACAGTTGCACTACTCTTTATGGCTAGAAGACACATCCATTACCTGATCCTTAAAATAACTTAAATAACAGACATGGTTCAAATAACAAACATGGTTCACATTCTGAGTGATTCTTCGTAAACGTTCCCATTAAACCAACACCTCCTCAGCCCTTCCTGAAATTGTGGGTCACGTCGGTCACTAGTGATGCAACTGCAGCTTAGGGCTCTCAGAATGAACCATGTGCTATTAATTTGGTAATCTAGGAAATCTCAGACAATGCACACTTTTAGATGTATCAGCTGTGTCTAACAGGCAATCTTTCTCTAATCTTTTTGTAAATTCCCTTCCTTGGGGCACAAAGTAGAAATGAATCCTTCTGGAAGCCTCTTTCCTAAAGTCCCATAAAAATACTGTCATCATCATAGGAATGAGTTTGAATGGTGGAAATGATGGAGTTCGGTTTCTAGTTCTGCCTGCTATGAACTGGGGTCTTTGGACAGGTTTATAACCTCTCTTAGTAAACTGACTGAAACTGAAAATGGAGACAGGGAAGATGCTCCAGGTTTGAGGAGAGGATGCAAGATTGGAAAGTGTCTCAGGTACATGATGTCTTCTGGATTGCTGGAACCTAGATCTCACTTGTCTATGATATTAATATCTGCTTCACATGGATTTTGTAAAACAATGCCTAATGATTGATGAAGCACCAAACAAACTCATGAGCACTGTTTATTGAGGGAGACAAATGTGGTGGATGGCTGATGCTGCTGGGGACAAGGGCATGGTGTTCTTCCTGATCAGAGAGATAATATGACCATAAAGTAATAAGAATTAACTACTAAACAGAGCAAATGACCCTGAAGAAATAAGGGAGAAAATAGTGAATGACAATCTTTTTTTCTTCTTTTCAATTTCTGAAGTCATTTAGCTTTCTGATTACAGTTTTTCATTCTCAGATCTTCCCATATCCTACCCTACCTCACTTCCCATCTAAATCCACACCTGCTCTTCCTCTCTCTCCTTCGAAAACAAATAAACATAAACAAATAAGCATATTAAATAATAATAATAAGATCAAGCAACAACAAAATAGAATAGAACAAAACCAGTGGACAAACAGATAAAAAGGCTTAAAGAAATAGCACAAGAAACACATATAAATGCAGAGACACACAAATTTTTACACACAGAAATCTCATAAAAACACAAAACTGAAAACCATAATATTTTTTCAGGAGACCTATCAGATAAAAACAAAGCAAAGCAAAGCAAAGCAAAACAAAACAAAACAAAACACAACAAATGGCCTGGGCAAAGCATTAATGAGACAAAGAACCTCAAAAATTGCAGTTGAGTTCATTTATCTTGGCATCAACTTCTGGGCAAGTAGTTTGAATACCCTATGAGATTCTGTTGGAGAAAAGAAATTTTTGCTTTGTGAGTGGTTATCAGTTAGAGACAGCTTCTGGGTTAGAGGTGGGGGATTGTGCCCCCTTGTCTTCCTGATGCTGAGAGCCTATCTGACCCAGACCCATCCAGGCCCTGTGCATGCTGCCACAGTTTCTGTGAGTTCATCTATCCACCAGCCCTGTTGTGTCGAGAAGGTTTTGTTTCCTTGGTGTCCTTCGTCCTCTCTTGTTTGTAATGTCTTTCTGACCCCTCTTCCACAGATTTCCCTGAGCCCTAAGAAGAGGTATTTGGTAGACATATCCCATTAAGGATTGAGTGTTCCAAAGATTCTCAGTTTTTGTGCATTGCCAAGTTGTGGGTCTCTAAATTTGTTCCCATCTGCTGCAGGAAGAAGCTTCTCTAATGATGGCTGAGCAAGGCACTGATCTATGCGTACAAAAGAATATCATTAGGAGTCATTTTGTTGCTATGTTCTTTGATAAGAATAGTATCTGGTTTTCTCCTAGGTCTCTGACCTATACAGTCTCAGGATCTTGGTCACCTGAGCAATTTTAGGTTTTATCTCACTGAGTGGCCCTTAAATCCAATCAAATAGTGGTTGGTTACTCCCACAGCTTTGTGCCAATTTTGCTCCAGAATATCTTATAGACAGGTCATCTCTGTAGACTGGATAGGTTTTAGCTAGGTTGGTGCTTTCACTGCGCCTCTGGTATCATGCAGAGTACCTTCCAGTACCATGAACACTAATTAGTAGGTGTGAAGGCTCTAGGTAAGCACCAGCTCGAATTATCCATGGTCAGTGAGTTGTGCAGGCATTATCTTCAGCAATGGTGCCTATCAGTTTGTGGAGAATAACCAGTAGCCTTGGCAAAAGTCTCTGTTGTTTGGAAATTGTCATGAGGTCCCTTTGTCCAAAAAGTCTATCAAATGTAACCTATTTCCAGAACTTGAAGCTTCATTTGGTAATGGGGGATGTCCATGTTCAGTTGGAGTTCTGTCTCCCCTTTTATTTGGAAATTCTATTTAGATCACTTTCATATACACTTATATTTTAGGAAGCTTCTACTCTATCAGTTTTCCTCATGACCCCTCAAATGGCCCTTATTGTGGCTGCCCCTCTTTATCCCCTTTCTCATCTGCTTTTCCCTCCCCCTCATCATGTGTCTTCCTGTTTCATGCTCCCACTCCATCACCATGTCCATCAGTCACATCTATTCTATGTTCCCTTCCTAGGCAGATCCATCCCTGCCCCCAGTCCCTTACTCTTTATCTAACCTGTGTATGTTTATATGGTGTGTAGGTTGCTTATCTAAGACATAACCACTAACATTCACATATAAGTGAATACGTATCATATTTGTCTTTTTTTCTAGCACCAACCATTTACCTGCAAATTTAATTTTTTAACAGCTGAGTAATATTGCATTGGATAAATGTACTACATTTTCTTTATTCATTCAAGTTGTTGATAGAATTGTTGATATCTAGTCTGTTTTCAATTTCTGACTATTACGCATAGAGCATCTGTGAACATGGTTAAGCAAGTGTCTCTGTATAAGTCTGAGTGTGCTTTAGGTAGATATTAAGATGAGGGAAAAGAGGAATTTTGATCATGGCTTGAATTTATTAATTTTGTTGCTGGTGCATATTCTGTTTGGTCCAGAGAATGTATCTGTGATTGCTGTATTTTCAGTTTTGAATGAGTGAATTTATTATTAAGCCTATGCAATCAAAAGAAAAATACAAATAGCAAGTAACAGTAGGAGTACATAGATAGAAAACATTATCAAATTGGGCCTCACAACATTCAACAGAGATGACCGGAGTCGCTCAAGTGAAAGAGCAAACAAGAGTTCACGTCATCAAACCTGGGGCTTACAAACAGGCAGCAGAAACTGAAGTGTCATGTGGAGTTCCTGATTGAGCTTTTCTGCACAGCTGAGCTCCCAGTGACTGAGCTTCTGTCTCTCTGTTTCCTCTGTGGGCATTTCTGTGCCAGGAGCTGGACAATAGTAACCTCTGTCGGGTATGGTTTGCTGCCAACTGTTTTTAAGGAAAAAGTTTTCACTCTGGAAATATTTTGCTTTTCTTGTTCTTCCTGCCATAATGCTTGAGAGTTTGCCTCCAATACCCAAATAAGGGGTATTGGAGAGCACTTAGAGACAGGCACAATTTTGTCTGAAATAAGGGGCAAGGAACAACAGTGCTTCCAGGGCCAGCTGCTTGGTGAGATCAAACAGCACATAATAATTTACCAATATATTGTATATTGCAATACAGTTGGGCTTTCTATAACTTTCAATCAATCTTAATAATTTATATTTATTGCCATAGATTGATATTTATGCTTTTCTTTTGCTAATAATTTTCTGTTAAATGCTTGTTTCTGATTCCAGATTTAAAATTTTGTCTCATTTTGAAATAGCATGTGAATTACATATAATCAAGTAAATGCAACTCAATCTAAGAATCCTAACCCTATAACTTATCTGAGTGTGCATGAGTGTATGCATGTGTGTGTACATGTGTGTGTTCACATGTGCATCTGAGAATGTATTTTGTGTTCATATGTGCTTGTGTATGCATGTGTTTGCACGTGTGTGTGTGTGTGTGTGTGTGTGTGTGCACATGCGCACATTTGCTACAACATGTGTGTGGAGGATAGACAACAGTTTTTGGAAGTTGGTTCTCTCCTTCTCCTTTGCCATGAGTACCAGGTCGTTAGTCTTGGGTGACAAATGCCTTTTCTTACTAAAGCTGTCTTGATAGCCCCGAACACAACTCCAAACATCTCATCTAAGAACTTCTATGGAGTGATGGCCTGACTTTCTCTAACCCAAGAGCTCCTGTTGTGTGACCCACTAACTTTGTCTGACCTGCAAGCATCTATGGTGTGATTCTCCTCACTTGATCTCTCCTTTTGTCACTTCTGGCAGGTAGGTGCACAGGGTAACCTCAAGAAAGTATTCTGGCCTCACCTTCTTAGGGTCAAGATTTAACTGTAGCAAAATTCTTTATGGCTAAACACTTCCTTAGATAGAGAACATTTCTGTAGTTTTTCTTTTTTACTATTTTAATTATTTAAAATAATTTTAGTTTAAACATATTTTGATCATATTTTCCCTCCCTCAAGTCCTTCCAGATTCTCTTTCCATCCTTACCCACCCAACTTTAAGTTTTCTCAAAACACAAAACAACAAAGCAAAATCCTAATATAACAACAAAACAACAAAAAATCCCAAACCAAGAAAACAAAATAAAATAATGTCCCAAAAAAACACACACACACACACACGCACACACACCAAAACTGTAACCAAATAAAAGCACACACAAAAAGCTGTACATGACGGCTGCCCCAGAGTGGTTGATATACTCAGTCCCTCTTTTGTAAAAAACAGATGTTCCCTTTCCCAGCAGCTATAAGTGACAGTTCAGTTGTTAACTTGTACCTTAGTGTCTAGATTTATGCTCATTTAATCATTTTTTAAAGAATATAACAAAATAAAACATAATAAGATAAAGCAAAAACTATTACATTGAAGTTGGACAAGACAAACTGAAAGAAGCAAAAGAACCCAAGAGAAGACAAGAGTCAGACGCACTCTCAGGAATCCAGAACAACACTAGACTGGAAGCCGTCATGATGTAAGTGCAGAGGACTTGGTACTGTCCCTTGCAGGGCCTGTGCATGCTGCGTCAGTCTCTGAGAGTTCATACTAGCTTTGTTCAGTTGGTTTACTGAGCCTTGCTCTCCTGGTGTCCTTCATACCCTCTGCCTCTGATATTCTTTCCACCTCCTTTTGCATGGGCTCCTCTGAACTCTGAGGGGAAAGATTTGATGGAGACATCCCATTTAGACTTGAGTGTTCCAGGGTCTCATTTTCTGGATAAAGTGTGGCTGGGGGTCTCTGTATTTGATCTCATCTACTTCAAGAGGAAGCTTCTCTGATGATGGCTGAACAAGGCACTGATCTATGAGTATAGCAGAATGTCATTTGGAGTCATTTTATTCTTGTGTTGTTTTTCCTTTTTTTAGAGCAGTAGTATTTGGTTTTACTCTAGGTCACTGAACTATCTAGTGTCTGGTTCTGGGTCACTCAAGTAGTGTCAGGTACAGTTTCCATTCTCATGGAGTGGTCCTTAAGTTGTTAGTTGATTACTCCCAAAAGCTTTGTGTTATCATTGCCCTGACATCTCTTGCAGGTAGTACACCATTTAGATAAAGCGTTTGTGACTGGCTTAGTGTTTGCATTTCTTGTTTGATAGCATTGAAAGTACTTTCCTGTACCAAAGATGCTGAAACGTAGAGGTGAAGGCTCTGTGTAGATAATAGCTACATCTCTATGTTTAATTGTACTGTTAGTATATTTTAAATAATTTTGCCAATATATTTTCACACTTTTCTATTTATTATAATCTTTTGTTTCCCCAGGCTTTCCTTATTTTGAAACTATCAGTTAAAAAGCTAACAATCAGTCTTAACAACCTATTAATTCAGCATTACAAACTCAACTTCAGGATTTTAAGAGGAAGCTTATATTTATATTTGTCTATGATAGCTAAATTTAATGAATAACTCTTCCTTTTTTCCCAAATGTGATATGTTTTAACTTTTTCTTAAAAAAATTCCTAAATTTCCTAAATTCCTATTCCTGCTTCCTTCTGTCAGGAACTAAAGGGGCCTGGAGTTTCACTGATTTCATTGGCTTTAGCAGAAGACACAAGCACGATGGAGGATGGGAATTTGTGTTCGTTGTAATAATAGCGAGAGGGGTGGGCATTTCCTTGCCTAATTCCTGGAGCTCAGTCTTTACAATGTGACACTGAGATGTCCTGATGGTGTTTGGAAATGCAAATTGGTCCTTTACAGGGGAAGATGCTGAACTGAGAGATTCTGAATCCCTTAAAATGGACATCAAGTACAATGTTGCTCAGTCTTGTTTGTCAGCTGACTGGACATGGACCTAATAAAGAAATTGGTTTGAGGGCACATTATAAGTGATTATTCAGATTGTGTTAAACTCTGAGATTATCTTGTTTACACTCATTGATGTGGGAAGACATATGTTAATTTGGACAGGATCATTTTCTGTACACGGGATATTTGGTTGTATAAAATAGGAGTGAACTGAATACTAGGTAGTCTGCAGTTCCTTCTGTCTTGATTTCCAGTGAACCTTCACCCTCATCTGTTTTATTCAAAGTATTTTATCACAGATATAGAATAAATTAAAACAACTGTAGGGAATCTCTGCTTGGAAAAAGGAGTTTTGTTCTCAAGAATATAAGAGAATATAAGAAAACTGCCCTTTTCTCTATAAGCAGGCAGTCTATAATGCAATCCCTACATCTGTTTATAAGATGTGCAGATATATGGCTGCTATGAAAAATATCCTAATACCAATACTATCTTCTTATTTGTATTATTGTTAGTTATTATGATGGTTAATTTTCATACTCGATGGGATTGGATTATGGAATATCTTGGGCTCTAGTGAGGCACTGATTTCCAGAGAGAATTAGATGAGGTTGGAAGATTTGCTCTGGATCTGGGCAGTACTATCCCACAGGCTGGGGTCCTGGACTGAATAAAAATGATAAGAAGAAAAGCCCAGTTGTGTATTATAATTCTCTGTTGGCAAGTTCCCGATCCATCGAATGTGAGCAAGCAGCTTTATGCTCTTACTGCTGTGATTTCCTTATGTTGTACTCTAGAACACTAGCCAACTCTTACATTGTTTTTTATTAGATACTTGATCACATCAATGTAAAGAGTAACCAATACAGTTATTTAAAGAACTAATTATTATCAAAATCATAGTCATTACTATATTGTCAGATAACTTGATCACATCTGATTGTGCCATAATTATATCTTTAGACATTTGATCTTAAGGAGTCTAAACTTTCTAGATGCCTCTTTTTTTTTTTTAAAGGACTTATTGGTTTTTAATTCATTGGATATAAGAATTCCAGCTTTATAATTTATATTTCATAGAAAATAACTAATAGTTATTTTCATTTAGCATAGTTCCTTTAAGAGCTCACTGTGGTTTTTATAGCTCTGCTATCTGTTCTGTTATATAGGTTGCTTTTTTTTTTCCTGCAGCCTTTTCAAAGTTTTCTTTCAACCAATGATATGCAATTTTGCCCCAACTAATGGAGAGCAATTGTTTTGGCTTATTTTGTTTGTTTATTTGTAGAGATGACTTTTGGATGGCATTAAGTGTTCTGTCACAGAGCCACAGCTGCACACTAGCTTGCTTTTGTGGGATTTTGTTTTCTATGTATGTATGTATGTATGTATGTATGTATCTATCTATCTTTCTACGAATCCACCTATATATAAAGGACACTCAGTGGCCTAGGTTAGGATTAAAGTCATCATAGTCAAGCCTCTCAAGTTGTGGCCAGAACTGAAAGCTCAAATTACCATGCCTGGCTTAGAGCTTGCTCTGATGTGTTGTTGCCTTAAAAATGTAAATGCTTGGATATTAAATCCAAGAGAACCAGATCTCTCTCTATGCCTGTAGTCCTTTCAGTCAGTGGCATTCCACTATTGTCTTTCCTATGTTTTCTCCTGTCCCTTCCTTCAGGACAGATCAAAAACAACTAGTCGTTCTTCACCTCTTCATTTTCTGCTCTTACTTTCTTCATTTTTTACCTATGTAATATCAAGGGAGACACTTAATTTTAGGTTCAAACTCAATTCCGTTTTACCACATAAGTACACTATCTCCCCCATATGTGCTCTTTTTTTGTTTAAAATATTTCATTTATGTAATATATGTATTTTATAACTATGTCCCTTCCTTCACAACTTAAATATTTTACAAGTTTTTACTACTGAAAATTAAACAACAATTCTTTCAGAGAAATTCTTTACTATGCTTCTTTAGCTATGTTTGCTTGGGACTTACTGCTTTAATGTGCCTGTCAGTTGTCATCTACAGGAAGGGATTGCCTCTGATTTTCACTTGGTGTGTCCAATTTCACCTTCTAAGGCTTTGTGCTCATGCGTGTTTAGCTCCACCTAGTCCTTGTATATAAACTTCAGTCTTTCAAGCCTTCTGACTTGGTCAGTGCCTCACACCTGCAGCTGACTGAGGCATCCTGTTTTGTCAGTTCCTAATCTCTGTGAGCTCTTCTGATTTTAATGCCACTTAGAAATTTCACTTTTGGGTTTTGGAGTTCAAGTGAGTAGTTGGGAGTATTTTGTTTTAAAATTTAATCTATGATCTTATGTTTGAGGGACGAGGATGTTGTTTTTAATGGGTGTTAAATCAGCCATATTTAGCGCATATCATTCCTTAGAGAAGATTTGCAATGGAAATATTAATAAATATTAATGTAAGTGAAAAATAAGCAATTGGGTAGACTTTGGGAAGACTCACAGTATTTGTGGAGGGAAATGACAATACTAGAGGAAAAACAATTTGACAAAAGGAGAGGGAGGGAGAGTGTCCCAGGAGAGAGGGAAAGTGACACATCACAGTCTAAGTCTAAGTTGAAAAATGAGGACAAAGCTTTAGCTTACAGTGAAGTTTCCAGGATGGCCAGTCATCTGTTTAGTGAGCTTAGGCTTGTCCATGTTGAAATTATTTAATCTAAAGAGTCAGAACTTTATGTTGATATTATACAAAACTAATTGCTCAAGGGCAAACCATTCAACTCAGAAGATTGGTGTATACGCCAGAATGTCAAATTTTTATAATAGTAGGCATACATTTAAGAACATATTCTGTATTGATCTATAAGAAAGGCATTTAAAAGTCCAATAATAAATAGCACATTGGACAATGAGCAATGAGCTAAAATGACAGAAATGGACTTTGGTGATTTTACTGGTTCTTGAGATACGATAGGCCAAAGAAGTAAGTGAGTGATACCTATCAAAAGTAGATAATTTAGACTCATTGTTCAGGGAACAGTCATTGCATAATGAGTCATAAGTGCCCTTTGACACCATTTTTCCTTGTACTATGCTGGTTATTCTGACATATATATTGAGACCGACAATGTTATTATGGTTTGTATTTTAGATGTTTCCCCAAAGCTCACGCATTCATACTGTGGTCTCCAGCTTCTGATGAGATATGAAAGTATACACATGTATACATGGAAACATTGGGAGTAGGACCCAGTTAGAGGAAGGAAGTCACTGGAGTTGGGATTCCAGTCCCTTCCTCTCTTTCCTTTTTCCTTCTTATATAGCATGGTATAAACAGTTTGCTCCTCAATAAACTGAAACCTTGGAAACCATAAGCAAAAACAAACTTTGTTTTTTCTTTTAGATCATCTCCCATATTTTTTTCAGAATCATGACAAGCATAACATGGGCATAGCATAATTATCACAACAATTACTCCTTCAGGTAAAATGGCAGCTATGGATAAATCCTCTCATTTAATTTTTATAATTATACAAAGTAAGTGTCACTAACATACTTCACAGATGAGAAAAGTGTAGCACAGGAAAGTTACAGAGGTTGAACAAAATTGTCAAAGAATTAATTTATCCAGCACTTAAACTAGTGCCTGTCTCCACATCTCATGGCTTTTTGATTCAGTTTAATAACCACAGTCCTGGACAAACATGGTACTCGAGAGGTCACTGAGATCAATGACACTGATTTTCCTGGGGAATAGTTTTCAATGTGCACAGGTGACTGGTTTCATGAAATCAGTATTCATCTATGAATACTGGTTTTATATTCATTGACACTGATTTACAGTGAATATTTCTGTTTTACATCTGATTTACAAGAATATTTCTGGAAGTTAAAGAAACACATATTGCTCTAAAACAAGAGTCGGCTGTAAGGAAGGGTAAAGAGTGAAGATGAAGTTTGCAGGAGAAAAAGAGGAAAGCAAAGGAAGCTTAGCTGTGGACATCCCTGTCCCCTGAGACGTGGTCTCTAAACCATCCTTTGGTCCTGACAAGATGGTTTTATTATTAAACATAGTCACTTTAAAAATGGTTAATGACTAATTGCTACTGAGAAAGACAAAAAACAGGAAGTTAGAGAGATTGCTCAGTAGATGAAGTGCTTGCTAGGCAAACATGAGGGCTTGAGTTCAGATCTCCCAGGCCATGCACAAAGTCTGGTGCATTAGTACTCTAGTACATGTAAATATAACCTCACTTGAAAATCAGGTCTTTTAGAGATACAATTAAAATGCAGTCATTTGGATGAGCCTTAATTCAATCTCTCAAGTGTCTTTATAGGAAGAAAATGACATGTCAACACAAAGGCATGAAAAGTCATATGATAACAAAGGCAGAGGCTGGACCGAGATGGTTTGAACACATGGACTGCCAGCATTGGTAACCATCTTAGGGTTTCTCTTACTGTGATAAGATGCCATGACCACAGGGGTTTATTTCAGCTCAAAGTATATATACTTCATCATGGAGGGAAGTTAGTGCTGGAACTCAAGGCAGAGACCCTGGAAGAGGGCTGCCGCTCACTGCTCACTCATGGCTTACTCAGCCTGCTCTTTTATACAGTTCAGGACCACATGCCAGGGGCTGGTACCACCTACAGCTGGTTGGGCCATCCCACACCTCTCACTGATCAAGAAAAATGCCTGACAGTCTGCCTTGTCTCCATGGCGGTCTATGTTTGGATGGGAGGAACAACTTCCACTGTGACTACAGGGTAGTGGATTGGGACACTGAGAGACCTTGATGTCTCTTTGTAGGTCAAAGCCTTGTCACAAGGATACAATATGTAAAGACACTGTTGATAGCTGTATTTGTTACTGCTGGCCTGGATACACAGGTGCCTGGTATGAGCTGGACATAAATGAATGCAGTAGCAATCCCTGCCAATTTCGGAAAGAATGTGCCAAGTGTCCTCAGAGGATCAATAGGGACCTGCCTTCCTCCTTCATCTACCTTAGAGCCTCAGGGTGTGTTTGTATCTGTCCACCTAGATTCACAGACAGGAGCCTAGCATAACTGTCTTGTGAGAGGCTCCAAATAGCAACTGACTGAAACAGATGCAGAGACTCAACAGCTAAATACTAGAGTGAGCTCGGCAAGTCTTACGGAAGAGTTGAGGGAAGGATTGAGGAACCTGGAGAAGATAGGTACTCCACAAGAAGACCAATGGAGTCAACAAACCTGGACCCTTGGGGGCTTGCAGACACTGAACCACCAACCAAAGAGCATACAAGGGCTGGACAAAGTTGTTAGCATTTTGTCTAAACTCTACCCTACAGTTACCTGGCAACAACCAGGGATGCCCCACGCCATAGTTACCTGGCAACAACCAGGTATGCCCCACCCCATGGTTACCTGGCAATAGCCAGGTAGGCCTGACCTACTATAAAAGGGGCTTCTTGCCCCTTCCTCCCTCTCTTGCTTCTTTCTTGCCTCTTGCTTCTCTCTTGTTCATGCTCTCCTCTTCCCATTCCCTCCCTCTTGCCCACTCCACGTGGTCATGGTCAGCCTCTACTTCTCTATTCTTTCCCTCTTTCTGCCTTTCTCTGCTTCTTCTACCCTCTTAACTCCCCTCCCTATGCCCTGAATAAACTCTATTCTATACTACACTGTCCTGTGGCTGGTCCCTCAGGGGGAAGGAATGCCTCAGCATGGACCTTCTGAGACATCTCCTTCCCCCATACCTCACCGCACCCCCAGAGAACATAACCCTTTTCTTTTTATCTTTTTATAAACACAACAGATGTAGCCCCACCCACATATATAGCAGATGTGCAGCTTGGTCTCCATGCGGGTCCCCCAATAACTAGAGTTGGGTGTACTCTGACTCTGTTGCCTGCTTGTGGATCACGTTCCCCTAACTGGGCTTCCTAGTCTGGCCTCAGTGAGGGATGATATGTTTAGTCCTATAGAGACTTGATGTCCCAGAGTTGGTGCCCATGTTTGGTAGCCATGGGAGGAATGCCCCTTCTCAGAGATGAAGGGGAGGTCATGGAGGGAGGGGCCAAGTGAGTGGGGACTGGGAGGAGAGGGGGGCTATGATTGGTATTAAAATGAACAAATAAATAAATTAATGGCAAAAAACATTATGTTGGGAAAATTTTGAAAATTCCAACTTAAAAAAAGAAAGAAAGAAAGAAAAATGCCTAATAGACTTGCCTATCAGGCTTTCCTACAGAGGCATTTTCTTAATTGAGAGTTTGTTTTTCTAAATGGCTCTAGCTTGTGTCAAGTTGACATAAAACTAACCAACATGACACCTTTGCCCAGAATCTGGGAGAAGGCAATGGAATGGTCCCCTGCAGCATTAGTCAGGGTGCTACTGACAGTTGATTCTGAGCTTCCGGGCTCTGTGCTGTGACACTGTAGCTGTCTGCTGCTGTAAGTCACTTTCTTTGTAGGACTTTCTTCCAACAGCCTTAGGAACCAAGTGTTCACTCTGTTAGCATTGCTTCATTCTGTTCCTTGAAAGTGAGTTCTAGAGTTTCTTAAAGGCTCTTCACGTGGTGAAGGGCACAAAGTTGTTACCAAGCAAAAGGTTCTTGGAAGAGTCTATCAGCCCCCATTGTCATTCCTCCCACCCCACACAGCTGAGCGTCTTCGCAGAAGCTACACACACAAATACTGGCATTTTAAAGGAAAGAAGAAATGATTTCTTCATGACAAATGGCTCATTGCTGAGAGGACACTGTAGTTTATTGCCCTGCTTACCAAGCTTGAGTTCCCTATCCCCAATCAGAGGTCAGCAAAAAAAATTCTGGGATTGCATTCAAAGGTGAATCAGCTGTTCATTTCATATCCTGTCTTCTCTTTGGTGTTCTGTTAATGCTGTATCTTTAAGGAGTCAAATGAGAGTGAACCCTTGATTTCCTTTAGAGTCCACTGCCAGAAGAAGAAGAAGAAGAGGAAGAAGGAGGAGGAGGAGGAGGAGGAAGGAAAGGAGGAGGAGGAAGAGGAAGAGGAGGAGGAAGAAGAGGAGGAGGAAGAAGAGGAGGAAGAGGAGGAGGAGGAGGAGGAGGAAGAGGAGGAGGAGGAGGAGGAGGAGGAGGAGAAGGAAGAGGAGGAAGAGGAGGAAGAGGAGGAGGAGGAGGAAAAGTATGCTTTAAATCTCCCCAAATTCTCTGTGTAGATAAAAGCTCTATACCATCTCACGTCCTTCTGGGGAAAGCAAACACTTGGATTGCTTTAAAATGGCTTTGAGTGGGAGAGAAGTAAAATCTTCCTGCCCTTCTTACAAAGCACACAATGATGGACTGCTTCAAATGATCACATTCATTTTACTTAGTCATTTTTCCCAAGAGCATACAGATACAGTTCTGATTCCTGCTTCTCCCCATTGACTCTCCATCCACCCACAGACAAGCTTTCCTCTTTAGTTATTTGTTTTTGCTGCCCTGCCTACCTACTTACCTCCAATCAATTTTCAAAAGAAAACCGTGCATAAAAGACATGCTTATATAGAATGTTACCGTGAACTGCTATGGTGTGCAACATAACAGGAAAAGGAAGCTGTTTGTGGAATAAGACTTTTGGGAGTGAGGAGAACTGAGACAGAGGGAAAGCTTCCCCTGACGTCAAGGCCAGGCCTGCTGCCTTAGGTTCTTGACACTAAGTGCCATGATTGCGATACAGGACTCAAGATAAAGAGTTACAGTGAGGCCCCCTACTCAAATCCTCATCTAGGTTCAACCTGTGCCCACTGTCCTTCAGGGAAGTTCATATTAACCATTAAGATGTGCAGAGAGGTGCTAAAGAGGAAATAGTTTACAAAATCTCTTTGGTTCAATGCTTGACCATGTTTTGATTTTTCTTATTTTCTTTTAGCCCTGATCAGTTTATATAAAAAGTGGGAATAGTAATAATAATAATAATAATAATAATAATAATAATAATAACAACAACAACAACAACAATAATAATAATAATAAATAACCTACTTTGCTGAGTTTCTGAAAAGATTAAATGATACAATGTTCATTGTAGACCTCCAAAAAGTACTCACTAAAAGGGTAACTGTATTTTTATAGGTAAGATCTGTCTTTGTGTATGCTGGTTTGTTTTTTTTTTTTAACTTGATATGAGCTCAGGTCATCTGGGAAGAAAGCATCTCAACTGAGAAAATGGTTTCATAAGAGACTGACAAATCTGTTGGGGTATTTTCTTAATTAATGTTTGATAGAAGAGGACTTAGCCATTCTGGGTGCTGCCACCTAGAACAGGTGAGCTTGTGCCTTATAGGAAAGTACACTGAGTGTAATTAGGTGGCAGGGGGTCGAAAGCCAATACGCAGCATACCCCCATGGCCTCTGCATTAATTTCTGACTCAAAGCTCCTTCCTGTCTTGAGATCCTGCCCTGACTTTCCTTCATGAAGAATGAATACCAGTAAGATGAAATACTCTTTCCTCCCCATGCTGTTCTTGGTCATGGTCTTTAGCTCAGCAATAGAAAGGAAATGTGTACAGAGAACCATGTGTGTTTACATGTGATGGTTAGTATTCTGGCTTAGAACGAGTTCTTGGACATGTAATTAAAAATACTACTTTTCTGCACAGCAGGAATTAGTAACTTTGTATACATGGGAGCAATGTTGTTATTCATTCTGCGAATTTATTTTTTTGGATACCATTTCCTCTCAAGAAGGATCATCAACGTCAAGCAAGTGGCACAGCCCTCTCTGCCCCTTGCTCTGCCAGGAGCACTTGCTGAGGTGAAAATGTAGAGAATATAGAAAACAAGATTAAAGCCGGAGACAGGCCGAGAGTGCAATGAGGCTGTGGCCACAGGAAAATCTTGCTGAGGAACCTTGGGTACCTAGCTGCAGGAGGATATAGGAAGCAGCAGTTGATGCCAAGTTTCCCACTGCTTAAATGCTTATTAATGGACCTGTCTCACTAAGCTTCTGTGAAGTCACTGTAGTCATTTTCTAGCTGAAGACCCACTTTGCTAAGCTTCTCCCTCTGTTGCCAGACAGCCAGCTAGATGGATTGAAAGATACAACATCTAAAGAATTTCTTTCAAAGCTCTCCATAAGGACAACAGGCTAAAGGTGCTTTGATGTAGCAATAAAATCAAATTAAAGCTACCCAGTAATGAGCATGCTCCATATTTACACAGATAGGGGGGGAAATTTTTCTTTTAAATGAAAAAATTTGAAAATGGTTGTTACATACATTTTATTTTAGATTTTGTAATTAATGAGGAACAATTCTGTCAGTTTTGATGGCTCATAGTTTGCCACCCTTTGAATCTGTTTTCCTTTCCTTACCTTTCCATGTCTCTTAGTGTGTTTCTGTGAAGCCAAAGCTTTCTCCCACTCCTTTCATAATAATGTTGTTTTGTTTTGTTTGACTAAATAACAGGAAGCAGCAGATAGAGATTTTATTTTCAGATGTTATTTTCTTTCCATCTCTTCAATCAGTGGTTTGCTGATCTGCTAACTTCATCTAGTCATGGGTAAAAGTGAAGTAAATCTTTATAAAATATGCTGTCAGTTTAATTCAACTCTTAAAATTAACCATCACAGTTTGAACAAGGCTTATGTGTTCATGGCTAGGAGAGATGCAAAGGGCCAGGCTGTTAGCGGAAGAGACTGGATTTAATCCCTACTCATGCTTTAGATTTATTTTATTTTTATTTTTGTGTGTGTCTGTATGTGAGCATCACATATGTATGCAGGTGCCTACAGAGACCAGAAGACCATGTGAGAACTTCTGAAGCAGATAGTTGTAAGCTGTCTACTGAGAACCAAACCTGGGTCCTCAGCAAGAGCAGCAAGTACCTTTAACCACAGACACATCTTTGTTGGCCCCCTACAGATAAAATTTCTATAACATCCAAAATTCTGATTAGTTTTTGGCAGGCCTTCTCTTCCCCAGTTCCCTGAGACAAGGCAACCACTGACAGTCTTTCAGTCATTACAGGTTCCATTTTCTTCAATTAATATAAAATGAACTTGTAGAACACATAATCTTTGTGTTTGACTTTTCTTCCTTCTGAGAATTTTCTGAATTATTTTAGGTAGCTGTTTTCACTGATGAGAGAATTCTGCTATAGAACTGCTCACATGTGATCTGTCCATGTATCAGATGATGGGCAGTCATATTCTTTTTATTTTAGGAGGACATTTTTAGGAGCACCTGCATACAGGTCTTTGTGATCATGTGTTTGCTTTTTCTCTTGGATTAATACACTGTAAAGAGGAACTATAGGGTCTTAAAGTGAACATGTTTGTCTCTATAAAAGGTGTCCAAACTGCTCTCCAGAGTGGCGTGAAAAACCCATGCCTATGGTTGGGACCCTAGGGTACGGTTGCCCTAGGGTCTTTAAACACCTGGCAATTTCAGTTTTGGACATTAGCTGTTAGCGTAGGGTTTCAATAATAATGTAATTTTAGTTTACATTTTCTTAATGATTAATTGCCTTGCTATTTTACTAAAATTTATTTTTCATATGGACATCTTTGCTGGATTTCTATTAAAATCTTTTTGTTTTAAATAAGAGATTATTTCTTTGTTATTAAGCTGTACATAACTCTTCATGCACTATAGAAGAAAGTAATTTACTAGATTTAAGTTCCATGTTTTTCCTCTTACTGAATGGATTTTGGACTTCCTTTCTGTTTTTTTTTTTTTTTTTAATAGATTTATTTATTGATGTATATGAGTGCTCTATCTGGTTGTACACCTGCGTGCCAGAAGAGGGCATCAGATCCCATTATAGATGGTTGTGAGCAACCACGTGATGGCTGGGGATTGAACTCAGAACCTTTGAAAGAACAGACAGTGCTTTTCACTACCATTTGGCTTTTTTCAAAAGCAGTTTTAAAAAACAAAAGTTTCATTTTATGAGAACCCATTTATCAGCACTCTGCTTTTTCTGTCTTATTATGAAATTAGACCCGACTCACCGTCATGAGGTTTTCATGTCGATTTGACTCAAGAAGTTTCTTTGGGATTGCTACTAAATTTGTAGTCTCTAACCATTTTAGTTATATGCTATGTATGGCGTAAAACAAAAGTCAAGGTTGTATGTACCCTGTGTTTACAGTTATCCAAGAAATGTTTATTAGAAAGCTTGTTTCTCAACTGGTTGACCTCGGCTCTATTGTTGTTTTTCAACTGAGTTATTTCTGTATCATTGAAAATCAGTTGGCCGTGTGTGTGTGTGTGTGTGTGTGTGTGTATTGTAGTCTATTTCTAGTATGTATTTTATTCATTTCTGTTTATTTGAACATCTATTTTCATACCATACTATGTGACTTTGATAGCTAAGGTAAAATAAGTTTTGAAATCAACTCGGGGAGCTAGCTCAGCGAATGCAGCATACAAGCAGAAACAAGAAAGACACAGATGCAAAACAAGGTGGTCCAGAATCAACTCTTGAGAAACTGTTCTCTGACATTTACATGCATGATGTATTATGTCCACATATGTGTGTGCACATGCATGTGCGTGCACACACAAATACACACACACACACACACACACACACTCCAAGTATGATATTAAGATTTATAGATGCCTTTTATCAGACTGAGAGTCATTGTGCATTTCCAGTTTCATGAGTTTGATTATGATATTCTTCATATTTCACCAAATTATTTTATATATACATTAAAATATAATCTTTTAATAGTAAATTATATTGCTTAATTTGTGAATATTTAACTAATCTTTCATTTATGGAATACATTATTTGGCCACGCTATAACCAAGATTCTTTTTTATATTATTGGATTTAGTCTATAATATGTGAAGATTTTTGCATCTGTGTAAAAATTGAATATTGGTTTCCTTGAAACTTTGGTAAACATTCCACCTAAATTTGAAATGAATGTATAGTTTGTTGTTTTCTTTATGAACCTTATCTGTGTTTTATGGTTTAGCATTGTTTCTGCATTCAAGATTGCTACCAGTTTAGTGTTTTTTTCCCTCTATCAAATATTGATGTAGATACATTGAAATATTGAATTATAATTGCAGATTTTCAATTTCTTTCAGTTCTGTCTAGGTGAACATATGCCTCTGCCATTTTAATGAATCAAAAAAATCTTCCTTTTTATGATTGTTGCAGGAAGTATTAAAAATGAAGGAAAGTATCACATGTTTCTGCACTACGTCCTGGTTCTCTCATCCCCGGCGGGCTGGCCAGCCATGCACTGGAGGGCAATGACCAACCTGCTTTCATCTTGTTGAGCTCTGATCTCTCCACCCAGCTCACTAGGTTCCCACTGGTGGGTCGCTACCACACCAGCCCCAAGCTTCAATACCCCCGTGGCCTCTGGTGCACATCAGGCAAACCCACACTTTCTCTCTGGAACCCAGACGAGCCGCTGTGTGAAGGAAAACACAATACAAACTTAGTTCAGAAACAATAATAATTCAATTTCTGAGCACATCAACTAAAACCTAATCTTGTAAACCTTATCAAAGTCTGATTTCTCTGGTAGCGAATTCTTGTGGATCAGCCATAATACCAGGAAATTCTACTAGCTACATCTTACCTATCTGCTCTCCCTATTCCAAAAGACTCTCCTTCTCTCCTGCTCCTCTCTTCTCCTCTGACCTGAAAGTCCCTCCTTACATGCCCAATGATTGGCTCTTTCATTCATTAGGGGATTAGTTCACAAGAAGTCACAGGTGTAACTCACTCCTTCTCTGAAGCCCCTCCCATGAGGGCAGAATTAGAATACAAAAAGCCCCAGGGTTATTACAACGTATGATAGAACACATGTTTGTCTTAATAAAATTCCTATGAAATACGCTGTTTGAAGAGTATTTCTTCTATTCTTTGTGTTTTATATTTAAAGTAAAATTTAAGTGCTTATATGACTAAGTTTTGACTCTTTTATTAAATTATTTTCTGACTTTTAATTAGAAAATCTTGCCGGGCAGTGGTGGTGCACACCTTTAATCCCAGCATTCGGGAGGCAGAGGAAGGCAGATTTCTGAGTTCGAGGCCAGCCTGGTCTACAGAGTGAGTTCCAGAACAGCAAGGGCTACACAGAGAAACCCTGTTTCGAAAAACAACAAAAAACCAAAACAAAACAAAACAAAAAACAAAAAAACACAACTTTTTAACTCTTAAGAATGCATACAATTATTGATATTTTGATTAGATATACTTTGTTGATATTTATTTTCTGTTTTATGTATTTATTATTATTAATTTCCTTCCCATTCTCTTGACTTCCTATAGATTATTTGAGCATTTTTAAATAGATTCATTTTTTTACTTCATTGTTGACTTCTCAGCTACATAGCTTTAAGGAGTTGCACTGTTAGTTTAATAGTTAAATGGGTTAGAATATGTGATCATTATCTACTTTAAAGTAGTAATATAGCACTTCACATGTTATAAAAAAAAGTAAGTCAGAACTTCTGTCCTAGTTTTATTTATGTTGCTATGATAAAATATTTTGATAAAATTATTTTAGGGGAGAAAGCATTTATTCTGCCTGCAAATTCAGGTTACAACCTATCACTTCAGGGAAGACAAGCAGGGACTAGAAGCTGATCACATCATACCTACAGTCACGAACATAAAGAAACAAGCACATGTATGCTGCTTGTTTGTTTGCTTGTGCTTAACTTGGTTTCTTTGCTTTTGAATAGTTCTGGACCATTTATCTAGGGAATGGTGCCACTCACAATGGGCTAGGTCTTTGCACATTAATTAAACAAGACAATTCTCCACAGACATGCTCAGATGCAGCCCAATGTCAACAGTTCTTCACTGGGGCTCTTTTCTCAGATGGTTCTACATTGTGTCAAGTTGATAAAGCTAACTGTCACAGTTTCCAATTCATTTCTACAGTACTTCATGCTATTGTTATATAGTCTACTTAAACATAGATAAAACTGTAAAAATAATTAATTTTGTATTAAGACCTCAGTTTAAAACAAACTGATCATATCGTAATCATTTTGTTGGTCTATACATTTGTTTCCTATTATTCCAGCATGGCCAGATATGGAAGCTTATAACCTAAACATTCTTGATGTTTAGCCTCTAGATATCTCCAATTCACAACCAGAAACAAACTCACTAATTAAGCTACCCCAGTGACATTGTGCTGGGATTCAGATCTGCTGTTTTCACTAAATGGCCTGTGATCTTAGGTAAATCAGCCCATCTCTCATGGATTTATATTTGCCTTTATTTAAAAAATTAATTGCATATGATACCATCTAGTTGACCTCCTTGTGACTGTATAATTATTCCCAAAGAGGACCCTCATTTTAGAATGCCCAAGGACCTGAACATTCTAAATCACATCACATCTGAGCACTAGTCAGAATAGACAACACAATGGCTGACGTTGATCATCCCTACTGAAAATGCAACGCCAGTTACAAAGCTACAAATTTGGCTTTACCAATCTGGATAAAGGCTGAATGTCCCAGAATGATCAGGTTTTCATGATCAACTACAATAGCCAAATGATATTCATGTTAAAATTCATGTGTATTTGATTTGATACATGGTAGACCTGGAAATGTACTCTTCAGTCAGGCAAAATCCTTATTTAGATGGTCAATGCTTTGATTCACAACTTCAGGAAAGCTTCCTTCTCAATAAACAGTTCTCTAAGATCTCCTAGTTTCCTCTGAAATGTTTGTCATATTCAAAGGGTTCTTTGCTTTGTTATTAAAATCCAGATGATTACTCTTTAGAAGGACTCAGGAAGCAACTGTCTACTCTTTAAAAAGATGGAACATCGTGTGGTACTATCTCAGTCCCCAGAACTCTTATGCAGAGATTTGAGTTTTGACTTTGTCTCTTTGGGCTACAACTTTATCTCTTCTTTACCTTAGTTTCCTCACCTAGAATATGCAGAATAGTGCTTTCACTGAAAGCATGTTATATGGAATATATAAAAATTAATACATTAAGGAATGAAATAATAAATATATAAAATAAGTCAAGACATAAACACTTGGGAGAATATCCCTTACTGAAAAAGTGTTCTAATATTGAACATTTAAAAGTTATATTTACTGCTGATACTAGTGTAGGTGAGTCTTATAAACCTCAGGAAGTAAGGCAGTATTTTCTTCATTATATCGATCTCACTTCCTTTATCCTCCAGCCTGTGCCCTATCCCTAAGGGCTAGGCTGTCAGCCTACCTTCTGAATCACAAATTGAACTGACAGAATAATTCCCCAGCTGCTTAAAATATTTCTCCTTCCAGGAATGCTGCATTTTCTGGAAGACTCTAGAATACACAAAGGCCCAGAGTGCTAATGAATTAATTGCATGCTCAGGACATTTAGCAGACTACTGTGGAGTGAAATACTTGGCAAACAATAAAAAGGGAAGTCTGTATAGCAATTTCCAATCCTTCCATTGGAGACTTTGAGATTATAGAAGGGTGAAAGAGAGAACTCAAGTGGCAACTCCTGTACTCTTTTATCCAATTTCCATATTGGATATTTGTCTTCTTTTTTAAAAACGTTGGGAAAACCACATATATTCACTAGACCAGAATATATTTATGTATGAGGAATAGCTTCCTAGGCTTCATGGGAAAGATACTCTTCTCCAATAGAGTATCCATATTTCTGTGGTTTTGAATAAGCTAGCCTGGCTTAGGAAGATGCACAGGATCCTCATGATCAAATAGTCTGCCATTTCTTCTTACACAGGCTATTTTGCAGAGAGGTGTATGGGGTTTTGAACCTCATAAAACACAATGGAAGCCAATGCCATTTTGTGATTTACTCAGTGATTAGTGGAGCAAGTGAATTCCTCTAGTGAATTTCCAATCTGCAGATATATTTATGTGGTAGATCAAAAGCAAATTCACACACACAAAACCCTTTTTTTTCCCCTAATTTTAGAGCAAATGAGACCAAATCCTTTATATTCTTTATCCTCAGCTTGGCTTTAATATCTACCTTTTAATTTTCTTTTCTGTGTTTACACGGTATGCAGTATGCAGGTTCTTAAATGTTTAAATATTGTCATTTTACTATTTGTACTGGAGGAAGCCTCACACAGGCAATCTTGAGCAACCTGTTACTCAGGAAGAGATTCCACAGAGTCCTACACTATAAAAATGGTATAAATGGAAACATGTTGTAAGATCTCTGTAAAGCACTGAGTATACTCTATAGAGAATGGTGTCTAAAAATCACCTGAGGTAAGTTACATAAAATGCCTGCGGTGGTATACTGTGGAACCTGGGTTGTCAAGTAAAAGTGACAGGATTTTAGTGGCAGACTTGCTGGGTGGAAAATCAGCCTATGGAACCAGGTGTTTTCTTCCCTGATCAAAAGTCTTATTTTCCCATGTATGAGTATGCTCAATCTACTTCATTTTTTTCCATTTCCCCCATAAATCCAAGTATGTGCTTTACATCTTATATTTTCTCTGGTTCTTAGTCATACATCCTCAACACAGAATACATGTGCTTGATTAATTCATACAGATAGTCAAAAGACTTGAGTAGGTTCTTGGATGTACTTTCATAGATGACTTATATCAAGACCTAGCTATGGTTTATAATCCTAATTAACCCTTTAAAAACATCCCACAGAGGAATTGAACAAAGGGTAGTGAAGTAGATTCAAGCATATATGAACAGAAAAAGAGAATTAAAAATTTTGTTATGCTAGGTCTTTCAAAGTTGATTTTTAGATCTCTTACCTGGCACATACATTGGTATAACAGGCTAAGATAATCTAGCTAGCCCATGAGAACTGTCATGTAGAACAATGAGCCTTAAATTAGAGGAGGCCCTGGGTTCATGTTAATAGCCAAATCGGATATAACACATCAAGAACAATAACTTACCTGCATATGTGAGTTCTTTACCTACTGTATTTACCTTTAAATGCAGCGAAACAAGTGGTCTTGCTTCTCATTTCTCTTAGCTTAAGTTAATGCCTCCACTTTTAGTCTACCTTCACATTAAAACCTTGTGATGGTCTTGACACGCAGAAATGGCCTATTTTGGTAGTCTTTTTAGAAAGTATTTGATGAAAGATTATTAGTTTAAAGTTGTTAAATGGTATATTAACAAAGAAGGGTGTGTGTTCAAAAAAACAATCTGTATTCTAGAGGTAGATAGATCAATAGGTTTCCTTATGGTATTTTAAGCACCCGTGGTATTATTTCTCCCTTCCCTCTCCTTCTCTTTTTGCTCGCCCCCCAGTGAAGCTTCCCATTCCCCCCTTCCCCTCTTAAATAAACCTTTGTCATACTTACTCCTCTCTATAGCTCCTTCTCCCCTTCTCCTGCACGGGGACTATTATGTCCTTGGCTTCTGTGAGTGTTTCTGTTTATATATTCAACCTAAAAATTCAGAGCTAGGGTCCACAAATAAGAGATTATGCAATTCTTGTCTTCCTGTATTTCAGTTACTTTTACTCAGTGTAATATTTTCCACTTTTATCCAGTTACCTGAAAATTTAATAATTTTATTTTTTGTTATAGCTGAAATATACCATATTTTTATTATCCATTTACAAGTTGAAGGAAATATAGGCTGTTTCCATTTTCTGGCTCTTATTAATATAGCAGCAGTGAACATGGCTAAGTAGGTCCCTGTAGTACGGTATAGAATCTTTGGGAGATATGCCATCATTTGTTATAGATGGGGAAAATAATACATCTATTATGAACTTATTGATGATTCTTCATACTGATTTCTAGAGGAGCTGCACTCTTTTGCAACCCTACCAACAGTGAGTACGTCTTCTTCCCACGTCCTTATCAGTTTTTATTGTCACTTGTTTACTTCATCTTAGCTAGGGAAAGATGAAATCTCCAAGTAGTTTAAATTTCATACAATCCTGATTACTAAGGAAGTTGAACACTTTAAAAGATATTTCTTAGCCATTTTTATTTCTTCTTTTGACAGTCCTTGGTTCCAATCTTTAGAACACATTTACTTATAAATTAGCCCATTTATGTGCAACAATGCATAAATGAATTAATAAATAAATAATAAACATCAAAAAAGCACTGCTCATCTTTCACAAACATAAGAATGAGGGGAAAAAGAAGCATGAAAGAAGAGAAGAGAGGTCAGAAGAAAAAGGAGGAGGAGGAGGAGGAGGAGGAGGGAGGAGGAGGTAATTTCCTTGGTCATGTAACTGGGAATACAAAGGAGGATATGACGCACAGAACTCTATCCTAAATCCACCAAAGAATGCCACCGTTTTTTTCTTTCTCTTCGTCGACACTTACCTACCTATGCTGGGTCCCTGAATATTGTAAATTGTTATGGGTGGCTTTTCACTGTCCCACAGAATGATGCTGGTCATATAACACATGGGGAAACATACATGGTGATGTCAAGGCTAATTCCATATTGCTAAGTCTAATTCCACATTGCTTCCCTGATCTCCTTGATTTTTCTCAAGCAGCAATATGTATGTGAGATCAGGGATATATATATATATATATATATATATATATATATATATATATATACACATATACATACATGAACTTACAGAGCATGCTTTCATTCTCCTGCCCTGAGTAAAGTTTCAACTTGCTACAATCTAAAATGTACCTTGTATGACTGGGGTACTACTGTGACTTGGATTTGTCAAGCCCTAGTTACAAGGCTACCTTCTATCATCAGATAGTGGAATCAGTTTATTTTGATTGGTAACTCCCCCAAGATAGAAAAGATAAAGGAAGCTTATCAGTAACTCAAATCAGGGAGGGGTGCATTGCATATTAAAGACACCTCTCTAAAAGCATCTGTGCATTTGAATCACCCTTAGATAGCCACACAAAACTGACTTTTGAGTCTCATCTCTCTGATCTTTGGGTATTTTGCACCACACATGAATATAGGGTGCAGCTAAATTTGCTTCATACATTATCAAATCTTAATTCTTCTTTACCAATCCTGTTCTCTGAACAAGGTCCCAGTTCCAAATACATTCATTCAAGACTCACTGGAATTTGATTCCATGTTACCTCTTTAGACTTATTTTCTACTTCTTTACTGAAAACCTAAACTCCAGCCAATACAGGAAGTATACTGGCCTCTGTGTATCTGGAAAGCACCTGCTGCTGTGGTTATCCTGGTTTTTCAACACAGAACATTCTGTGCTGTGAGCGCTGTGCAGCTCAACATTCTACAGTTATGGAGACATTCTTCTGTGCCATCCAATATGGCTGCCATTGGCCACCATATTCTCTTGATCCTTGAGCATTTGGGATGTCTGGTATGACTGAATTTGTTAGTTTACTTCAGTTTAATTCAAATTAAAATAGCCCCATACAGGAGTGGTTACTCTAGTCAAGGGTAGACATAATGCTTTCTTCAGTGAATCTTTAACATTTTGTCTCAAATCTTCAGGTGTCCATTGCACAGTCTTCCCATGTCAAGATAATTCTCTGATACCTCCAGCTAAACACTCCTATTGGAACTACTCCTGAACTGAATGTGTGACTTATAATTCTGCTGCTCCCATTTTGTTTTTATTTATTTTGTTTCTGCTTCCCTACACTAGATATCAGAGACTTCTTAAAAGGAAGAACTCGTCAGAAGACTTGTGTGTGGGACGTGGAGGTCAACCTTGTGAGGGAAAAAGAAGGATAGAAAGGGAGGTGCCACAAGCTCCTGAGACTCCTTGAAGACTTGAAGAGTCTTGATCTGCTGTACACGGCATTAGATCTAAGATGGCTCCTGGAACACCAGTGCAACCGTGAAAAGGAACCCAGGCCCAGGAATGGCTAATTGCCCCACCCCCGTCTTCATGAAACTCCTAACAGGTGACAATGCTTCTCCACCCCAACTCCTTCTGAGCAACCTCATCAGGCAGGGCTTTCGTGGTGATGGATGATGGTATGGTGAGAGATGATTGGCTGAGGATTTAGAGGCTTAAGATTGGCTCAGACAGTGTGTATAAGCTTATGTGATGTGCAATAAACTCAGATCTTCACCCTGATGCTGGTCTCCAGAGTCTGATTCTCAGGATTCGTCATGTGATCCCATCGCCTCTCACCTACCATCCTTGGTCCTGTACAAATCATAAATGCCTATAAACACCCAAATCTACTCATTACTAGGCCTCAGATACACACAAACATATATACATACATGCATACATACATACATGAGGGTTCATATGCTAAAGTACTGCGAGATGATGAGAAATATGTATTGGCTGGGAATCTCTGAGCCAGCGCTATAGTAAAATGAAGTGTCCACAGAGTGATGGCCTATTTTCTTTTTCTTTTTTTAGCTTGGAAGCAAAAATAATTGTAGTTTTTGGAAGCACTAATGATTTTTATTGAAGTAAATGAGGGAAGGGGCCGTCCTCTCAGAAGATACTCTTTAAAATGCCTGGCAAGTGTCCTGGTAAAGTAGTTATGAATTCACCCTGCCTCGCACTTTTATTCCAGAATTAGTCTGTGAAATGATGAACTGTCACTTCCTAAATCCTCTGCAGATGTTACTGTTGCTGGAGAAATGTCACTGTGAAAGATAAAGAGCCATTATTCTAAAGAGCGTTTCAGGCTGACTGAATCAGGTCTGAAACATTATTGAAATGGTAAGATAAACTCAACTACTTTCTGGTAAAATAAAACTTAAATTATTTTTTTAAAAAAATAGTCCCTTCTGAATCATGGGCAAATGTCACTGACTCATTTTCAATGGTATTTTATCTGTTAAAAGTGAGAGGACCAGACAAGGCTCTGAGTCTTTCCCTGGAGCTCTGCAGCTGAGGTCTCCTTCCCCTGAGATCTCTCCCCTGATAGTAGCAGCTGAAGCAGAGGTCATTAACATTTTGAGAACACTGCAAACTGACAGTGTGTAATGTTATGACATTTCATCTCAAGACATTTAATCTCTTTTAATCAGTGTTTATGTTGGTGATACTTCACAGTTATTTGCTTTCACATACAAGTGGAATACTTCCGTCAGGCCATGAACAAGGCTGATTTACTATTCATTGCAGTTGTTGGCAGATCTTTTCTCTCCCCTTTTTGCTTTTCTCTTTCTTCCCCTCTAGGTCCCCCCTCTTTTATTTTCCTTGTCTTTGATTTTTGCTTTCATTTCTGCTCTTTTGGGAAACATTTTAAATTTGTCTCTTGGATGATAGTCTCCCTGGCCAGCTAGTGGCTTGCTTTGTCATGCCATTGTCTTAGGAAACTTCAAATGGAGAGAGTGGTAGAAAGACCATTTCACCTGAAATTACTGTTCATGGGTCCCCTGGCCCTAGGTTCGAAACCGTCTCCTCTGAAAGTCACCCCACATGGACGTCAATCTTTCTCCTGTCTTCTGTCTCCCCTTACTTGGGACACCGTTTTAAGTGTCTCTCATCTGCCTCCCTGTTTTCTTTTCCATTTCCTATTTGATAGTGAGTACTTTGGAATACTTCAAGATACTTATGCTCCCCTTTCCTCCCCCTAAAAATGCTATAAGAAGTGCAAAACGGAGTAGTGATGATTTTAAATTACAGAAATAATACTCAATTGTCTCGGAAGGATGCCTTTTTTTATTTTTGAGATTTATTAATAAGTGCTCTTTCTGTACGTATGCCTATATGACAGGGAAGGCATCAGATCTCATTATAGATTTCTGTGAGTCACCTTGTACTTTGCTTGGGATTGAACTCAGAACCTTTGGAAGAGCAGCCAGTGTTCTTAGATGCTGAGCCATCTCTCCAGCCCCTGAAGGGTGTCTTAGGATAGTGGGAAAGTAACACATATTCAGCAGAAATTGTATTTCCAGTTTTGAGTTGCAATTTTTTTCCAGAGTATCATTGTCCTCTTGTGTTGCTAGGAAGTGCCAGTGAGGCAGTGAGCTCCAGCTCTCAGCAGTGAACAGATCCCAAAGGTGAAAGACTGACAGCTGACACTATGCCGTGTTACTAATCTGTGGTCCTCAGCATGCTGGATGTATGAAGTCCATTGCTGTGTTTATACTGTTTTAAATTTAGGTTATGTGGGATGTGACCTGGTGGTAAGTATGCTGAGCATAAGAAAGTTACTATAAATTTCAGTTTATCGCCTGGCAGTGGTGGCGAACGTCTTTAACCCCAGCACTTGGGAGGCAGAGGCAGGCAGATTTCTGAGTTTGAGGCCAACCTGGTCTACAGAGTGAGTGACAGGAGAGCCAGGGCTACACAGAGAAACCCTGTCTCGAAAAACAAACAAAAAAATTCAGTTTATCAACTAGATATGATTTTCTTTGCTTTTTAAAAATAGGCATAATTTTGTTTAGAGATTTTTTTTTTTTATTTAACAATAGGCCAAAAAATGATCTCAGTGTAGGACATGGTTTCTCAAACTTAACCAGGCTGACATTTGAGTCTTGTTAATTATTTGGAGGGAACTGTCTATACACTGTAGAATTATTAGTTGCAGAATCATCCAAATCTTCACTTTCTGTCTAGTACATCCAGGCCATCTTCTATTCCTGGGTAATAAATGTGTCTCCAGATATTTCTAAATGACTCCTGTTGAAAGAATTCCTTGTTACAATGCCCTATGTTTGCAGAATGTGCTCTGTTATCAAGGAGCTTCCCAAACTCAGGGAAATAGGCACAGAGGAAAGGACTTTAAGTCCTTCTGCATCAACACTGAGACTTTGGTCCACCATGATCAGACCCATGGCCTTCATCGGCAATGTCTGTGATCTCTCAGGTACAACCTTCAGCTCCTTGCTATTTTTGGCAATAAGGTGCTCAGTGAGGAAGCTTCAGGTTTGTGTCTAGCACAATCCTAGAAACCTCTGTTGAGCTACAAGTCTATTGGGATCATGCTGGTTCTGAGCTTTTCCCTAGCAAGAGCTCAGCTCTGCCTCAGGTTCCAGATTCTCCCTGGGAAGACCGTTCTACAGGACACTGAGCTCAGGAGTCTTCTTCTGAGCTTTCCTTCCACTACAATCTCCTGGTTCCCATAGCCCCAACCATTTGTATCAACAGTGAACACAAGGAGACCAGACTTTTTATCTGGTTTTGCAAACATAATGGTTTGTGACCTAAATGTTATACATTTCCAAAATATTTCTCACTTGTTTTTACTATGTCACTTCACCAAAATAGTGACTCCTGGTAAGTGACAATGGGAAGAGGGGTATAAGAAAATGAGAGAGAGAGAGAAAGCTTTAGTTAAACCAATTTTATCTTTTAAACATGATGTATTAAATCATTGCTTATTTACTCCACTGTTTGATTTTTACAAAATAGAAATCATAGTAAACCCAGAAGAAAAAGCAACCCATTTCATCCTCAGTCTACAAATGAAGGAAGGGGCAGCTAATCTTACTCCTCACATTGGCCAGATCGAAAGGTGACTAAGGAAATTAGTGATGCACACTTCTGCTTGTAGGCATGGGCATTTCTTTAAAGGACTGGCCTTGGGAGAGCAACTGGAGAGGAAAGAACCACCTTGACTGCAGGCAGTCAACAGCCTGGAAGCTCTCCAGGAGTAAAAGTGAAGTAAGAAAGTCAGACCACAAATTAGTATTGAGGTTTCTCAAAAGGTTTAAAAGAGAAATACCATATGACCTACCTATATCATCCATTGGTGTACACCCAAAGGATTCCATTTCCTACTGTGAGCATCCAAGCACATCAATGTGAATTGTTCTCTACTTACAATAGAAGGAAATGGAACCAGTATTGAGGTCCATCAATAGATGAATAGATAATGAAGAGTATACATACATGATGGGATTTCATTCAGTCATTGCATCTGCATGGAAGGGAATGAATATGGAAGGTACAATTTTTAAAGTTCACAGACAATATAATTAGATTTTTAAGGCAAGGTGTACATAGAACAGGGTAGGTGAAAATCTGGGCTGCCAGGAGGGGAGATGGGGGAAAAGTTAGGTATGGAAAAGAAATAGAAAGCTTACTAAGAAAGAGGAGAGAAAAATACTCCCCAAAATGGAAGTAGGCTAGTGAGTTGAGACAAGAGCCCCAATACATCTGGCTGCAGTGTGTGGTCTTTTACTGCCCCCTGTAGCCATCCAGCGGCTATGGAGAACTGGGTACCTGAAAGGGGAGCCAGAAATGAAGACAGAGTTCGAGAGAAGGATGAAGCCAAGACAAAAGTTTCTGATCAAGGCTCAAAGTTTAATATTCAGCACTGCGGTTATATAAGGAGAGTCCATAGACTCCATCCTTTGTTTCAGCTGGATTATGCTGCAAAGCAAGCTCAGAGGCAGTCTACTCCTGTAGGAAATTACAGGTACAGCAAGGCAGATGACTCCACTTGGGTGTTAAGGTCCAACTGTGGCAAACACTTAAGGTCTATTTAGCCTGCTTAAGGCTGGGGGAAAGGCACTGCCCCCAGCTTGTACTTTATCAGCTTTGTTTTGCACATGCTTGGTTGGTTACCTGATGCCCAGATAAGGAACAGCTTCTAGTCTCCCTTGGTGAGCTGGCTTCTTCCATGTGTTAATCTCAATACATTCTTTTTAATGTTACTACTATTTTATCATCTCCTTCCCAAGAGCAGTGGTCCTAAAAATCTTTTCTTTCTTTCTTTCTTTCTTTCTTTCTTTCTTTCTTTCTTTGTTTTGTTTTGTTTTGTTTTTTTCATGACTTAGGACCTGTAGAGCCATGGTCCTGTTTGTTTTTATGTTTTTTTGGGGAGATATGATCTTTTGAATTTTACATACACATAAGCACACACACACATTAAGAATATGGTGAAAAAAATAGGATGGTAGAATAAATTAAATAATGAAATGGAAGATAGTGTTAGATTGTGACCATTGGGTACCAACCGTGTCAAAAGAATATAATGAAGAAAACCAGAGAATGGAGTAAGGTTACATTACTGACAGATTTAAACAATCTGTCTAAATAGAGCTTATCTTTGTATGGTAGCCAAGGTGGCTGTCATTGTAGCATCTTATGTGTTAGTATATATAGTCCATATATATGGTCTAATGCAAAGGCATGTATAAGGCTCAAATTACCATTCATCCCTTTTATAGGCTAGTTTATCATTGTTCTTTTTTGCACAAATATTATAATCTTTGATTATATTTTCCTCTTGTGTGTTTAATACTGTGTAGATGACCAAAATTAATCTTTTGCTCTGTTTTGTTTTGCTTTGCTTTGTTTTACTGTCAAAGACAAATGAGGGCTGGGCTTGGAAGTAGTCTTTGCCCCCATTCTTTCTATTTTGGAATTTTTCTCCCATCTATTTCACCTGTTGAAAGGCAATGTTTACCATGGCTTAGCTTACATCTCCACTCTGCAATGACCCTCCTCTTGGCAAATATACACTGGTTAGAGCACACCCAACATGGTCTCCATGACCTTTCTGTCCAAGAGGACAGGTGATTCGCCAGAACTGTAGAACACAGAAAGGTGGGTGGGATGTCTGGAACTTGGCTGATGCTAGAGGAAGGGGTAAAAAATACCAATCCCTTTTCCCCCCTTGGCTTCCAACTATGGCTACTAAAGTATGACACAGATGGTCAGTTATACCGGTATTGAAAAAAATCATACTTTAAAATTCAGCTATTATATAAACACTAAGGCAGACCTTGACAGAGAGAGGATTCTCACTTGAGTGCACACAGGGCCTATGCACGCTGTCTTAGCTGCGATAAGTTTACATCTGCTGCTGCCCTGCTTCATTCAGCATTGTTGCCCTCATATAGGACAACTCTATTTTAATTCTTTTAATGTATGTGCATATATACATAATGTACAATTTTGTATATTTGTGTTTATGGTAGCAAAATCACATTTAGAAAGCTCTTTAGTGTTATTTTCCCCCAAATATAATTGATTTATGATGCCTGAACTAGAAGCCCAGAACACTTAATAGAAACTATGAACAAATGTTTGATAAAACATGGACTCTTTGCTATGTCGTTGTCCCAACTAATAGATTTTTTTTTTTGAATAGCAGAGCTAGAGGATCACCTCCTCAGTGAGGCCAATGTCCATGAGGGTGATGCTGTGCCCTGGAGCATAAGCTCCTATGTCTTGAGAACCAATCTAAGCAATAGGACTATTTTTAGACACTTGTCAAATCAGGGCTGAGGCAGAGATTAGCCAAATAACATTTGACTAAGACTGTATAAATGACCAGTTCTTTAAATTTTAATTATAGTATAAGTTAAAAGGAATTTTGGTTAAATTAAAAGATTTAATTAATATGAGCATCTATTTATAAGTCAATTTTTACTATATAAGAACATAAAAACACAAGTACGCTACATATTTATATATTTAAGAAATATATATGTATATATGTTGTACTGGCTGATTTTGTGTCAACTTGACACAAACTGGAGTTATCACAGAGAAAGGAGTTTCAGTTGAGAAAATGCCTCCATGAAATCCAGCTGTAAGGCATTTTTTCAATTAGTGGTCAAGGGGGGGAGGGTCCCTTGTGGGTGGTACCATCTGTGGGCTGGTAGTCTTGGTTTCTATAGAAAGCCAGCTGAGCAAGCCAGGGGAAGCAAGCCAGTGAGTAACATCTGTCCATTGCCTCTACATCAGCTCCTGCTTCCTGCCTTCTATGAGTTCCAGTCCTGACTTCCTTTGGTTATGAACAGCAATGTGAATATGTAAGCTGAATAAACCCTTTCCTCCCTGTATTGCTTCTTGATCATGACGTTTTTGCAGGAATAGAAACTCTGACTAAGACATATGTATATACACACATAGTCATAACAACGAAAAATTTTTTTAAGAAACCTATTTTTAAAAACAACCTGCTGTGTACCCAGCCTATGTGAAGCTCTATGTCTTTAAGATCCCATGTCTTCTAGTTTATATCAAAATCATGTCTTTAGAAATACATTATTTTGGATTAAATATTGCTTATGCTATTAACATGTAATCTAAGCAACAGTCTAACTTTCATCTGTCAAGTGATACAAAATATTTGGAAAGCATCTATGAAATGACCCAAGAGAGACAAACCAAACACACACCCTTCATGTGGGCTGCTAGTGTGCAGAGCCTGAGACTATGTGGGAGAAGCAGAGGGTTATAAATACGGAGAGACCCTGTCTTAGTCAGGGTTTCTATTGCTGGGAAGAGACACTATGACCACAGAAACTCTCAAAAAGGAAAACATTTAACTGGGGCTGGCTTACAGTTTCTCTTTATCTTCATGGCCTGCAGAATGGTGGTATGCAAGCAGACATGGTGCTGGCGAAGGTATTCTGAGTTCTACAACTGGATCAGCAGGCAGCAGGAAGAGAGCATGACACTGGGCTTGACTTGAACATCTGAAACCTCAAAGTCCACATCCAGGGACACACTTTTTCCAACAAGACCATGTCTACTCCAACAAGGCCACACCTCCTAATAGTGCCCTATAAACATACAGGGGCCATTTTCTTTTCTTTTTTATTATTTATTTATTTATTTATTTATTTATTTTTCATACTTTATTTACATGTCAAATGTTTCCCCCTTTCCAGATCTCCCCTTTGGAAACTTCCCATTTCCTCCCCCTCCCCCTGCCAATATGGGGGTATTCCACCACCCACCCACCCATCCACTCTCTTCTTCCCTTCTTGGCATTCTCCTATACTGTGGGATCTAACACCCTCAGGCCCAAGGACCTCTCCTCCCCCTGATGGCTAACATGACACTCCTCTACCGCATATGAGGCCAGCACCATGGGTCCCTCCATGTGTATTCTTTGGTTGGTGATTCAGTCTCTGGGAGTATCGAGGAGTCAGGCCAGTTGCCACTGTTGCTCCCTCCCTGGGGCTGCAAACTCCCTCAACTTCTTCAGTCCCTTCTCCAAGTCCTCCATCTGGGTCCTCACACTCAGCCCTACTGTTGCTGCAAAGTTACTCTTGGGTATTTCGAACTTTTGGGTTAATAACCACTTATCAGTGAGTACATACCATGTTCATTCTTTTGTAACTGTGTTACCTCGCTTAGGATGATATTTTCAAGTTCCATCCATTTGTCTGCGAATTTCATGAAGTCATTGTTTTTAATAGTTGAGTAGTATTCCATTGTGTAAATATACCACATTTTCTGTATCCATTCCTCTTTGAGGAACATCTGGGTTGTTTTCAGTTTCTGGCTATTATAAATATGGCTGCTATGAACATAGTGGAACATGTGTCTTTATTACATGTTGAAGCATCTTCTGAGTGTATGCCCAGGAATGGAATAGCTGGGTCCTCAGGTAGTATTATGTTCATTTTTCTGAGGGTCCACCAAACCGATTTCCAGAGAGGTTGTATCAGCTTGCATTCCCACCAGCAATGGAGGAGTGTTCCTCTTTCTCCACATCCTCACCAACATCTGCTGTCACCTGAGGTTTTCATCTTAGCCATTCTGACTGGTGTGAAGTGGAATCTCAGGGTTGTTTTGATTTGCATTTCCCTGATGACTAAGAATGTTGAACATTTCTTTAGGTGCTTCTCAGCCATTCGAGTTTCCTCAGTTGAGAATTCTCTGTTTAGCTCTCTTCCCCATTTTTTGATAGGGTTATTTGGCTCTCTGGAGTCTAGCTTCTTAAGTTCTTTGTATACCTTGGATATTACCCCTCTATCAGTTGTAGGATTGGTAAACATCTTTTCCCAATCTGTAGGTTGCCATTTTGTCCTACTTACATTGTCCTTTGCCTTACAGAAGCTTTGTAATTTTATGAGGTCCCCTTTGTCGATTCTTGATCTTAGAGCACAAGCCATTGGTGTTCTGTTCAAGAACTTTTCCCCTGTGCCCATGTGTTTGAGACTCTTCCCCACTTTCTCTTCTATTAGATTCAGTGTACCTGGTTTTATGTGGAGGTCCTTGATCCACTTGGACTTGAGCTTTGTACAGGGAGATAGGAATGGATCAATTCACAATCTTCTACATGTAGACTGCCAGTTGAACCAGCATCATTTGTTGAAGATGCTGTCTTTTTTCCACTGGATGGTTTTAGCTCCTTTGTCAAAGATCAAGTGTTCATAAGTGTGTGGGTTCATTTCTGGGTCTTCAATTCTATTCCATTGATCTACCTGCCTGTCACTGTACCAATGCCATGCAGTTTTTATCACTACTGCTCTGTAGTACAGCTTGAAGTCAGGGAGGCTGATTCCCCCAGAAGTCCTTTTATTGTTGAGAATAGTTTTTGCTATCCTGGGTTTTTTGTTATTCCATATGAATTTGAGAATTGCTCTTTCTAAGTCTATGAAGAATTGAGTTGGGATTTTGACGGGGATTGCATTGAATCTGTAGATTGCTTTTGGCAGGATGGCCATTTTAACTATATTAATCATGGGCATGGGAGATCTTCCATCTTCTGAGGTTTTCTTCCTTCAGAGACTTGAAGTTCTTGTCATACAGATCTTTCACTTGTTTAGTTAGAGTCACACCAAGATATTTTATATTGTTTGTGACAATTATGTAGGGTGTCATTTCCCTAATTTCTTTCTCAGCCTGTTTATCCTTCAAGTATAGGAAGGCTACTGATTTGCTTGAGTTAATTTTTTATCAGGCCACTTCGCTGAAAGTATTTATCAGCTGTAGCAGATCTCTGGTGGAGTTTTTCGGGTCACTTAAGTATATCATCATATCATCTGCAAATAGTGATATTTTGATTTCTTCCTTTCCAATTTGTACCCGTTTGACCTTTTGTTGTCTAATTGCTCTAGCTAGAACTTCAAGTACTATATTGAATAGATAGGGAGAGGGAAGGCATCCTTGCCTAGTCCCTGATTTTAGTGGGATTGCTTTGAGTTTCTCTCCATTTAGTTTGATGTTGGCCACTGATTTGCTGTATATTGCTTTTACTATGTTTAGGTATGCTCTTGAATTCCTGATTTTTCCAAGACTTTTTCATGAAGGGATGTTGAACTTTGTCAAATGCTTTTTCAGCATCTAACAAAATGACCATGTGGTTTTTTTCTTTGAGTTTGTTTATGTATACAGGGGCCATTTTCATTCAAACCACCAGACCACAAAGAGGAGAATAGTGAATGTAAAACTAAATAATGAGGAAACACTAGGGGCAGGGATGGAGATGGACAAAGGACACAGAGGTCAGGAAAGAGGAAAAGCGGCTGAGGGAGGAGTTATAGTAGACATCAGGAGTAGCAGGGATAGGCAAGAAGAGAGGGAAGAAGACCCTACAGAAACGCTTTGCTTGACAATGCCATTGTTACAGCCAATGCCTGTGTGCTAATTTTCTTAAAGTTAGCTAGCTCATGCAGCTTCATTCTTCACAAGCACCAGTGTCTATTGCTGCTTCTCTCCCTCCTGACATCAGTCTCCAGCTTCTTCAGACTTTCAGAATGAGTCAGACCAGGGAGATTCCAGAACTCCAGCCTCAGAGTAGGACCTCATCACTGACTCCCTTTTGTAAAGCCCTCTGGCTTCTTAGACTAAGGAGCTACTGGACATTATATAGCAATGTTGCCTGTAGCAAGAAGATAACTCTTTTTGTGTTACCCAGCCTTTTATGTTATAAGCCAATCTAGCAAATCAACAATATATATTGTCCATTTTCCTCCAGAGCAGTGGTTTTCAGCCTGTGGGTTGTGACCCTTTTGGGGTATCATATGACCCTTTCACAGGGGTCGAATATCAGATATCCCACATATCAGATATTTACATTATGATTCAAAACAGCAGCAGAATTATAGTTTTGAAGTAGCAACAAAAATAATTTTATCATTGGGGGTCACTACAATACAAGGCATTGTATTTAAGTGTCTCAGCATTAGGAAGGTTGAGAACCATTGCTCTGGAGAATCCAGACTAGCACAGCTGAGTAGGATTTTGAGGACCTCACAGGGAAACAAAGAACTTGGATTATAGTAGGCTTCTACACCAGAAGTCCTATAGGCAGGACTCCTGTGAGAGGGGCAGGAATCCAGGATGACTTGAGGAATCTTATTTGTGGTCTTTGTGTTAATGGTTTGTTCTGTGTTAATAAGCTAAAGCTTTCTTGGCCTTCTGATGCACTTTTAGTTAATTAACCTTTTTGTCTTTGGAAAGTTCCTGGTTTGCTCCTTCCTCCCAATTCCACGACATATATCTAGTGCCGCAATGTGTTGTAAAGCACTGAGTAATACATTGAACTATGCATAAGTGATATTGTGTTTCTTAATTTTTTCACTGAACATTCTATGTAGGTAGATCTGGTAGATCTAGCATGACATTTTCTTTGTTTCAAAATGACATTTCTCTGATTACTAATGGTTTAATCATCTGTTTGCATATTTTTGTGAACCGTTTGGGTTTATTTAGCTGCAAATTGACCCAAACATCTTTCCCCATATTTAAAAGTTGGGATATCGGGTGTGTGTGTGTGTGTGTGTGTGTGTGTGCCCATATTGATTTAAAAAAATAAAACTCTAATATGAAGATTAAAAATAAAAGTTGGGATATCAGTTTCCATGAGTGAATTTTATATACAGTCTGAATGATAGTTCCCCTGTCATTTTAGACACATAAAATATCTCTGATATATTTCTGCTAATTTTACCCTCAAAAATATTTCCTAATTTTAGTGTGACTGAATCTAATAACTGATGCTTTGTGAGAATCATTTGAAAGTTATTCTCCATCCCTAAAGCATAATATCTTCACTCTTTATGGGTCTTCTTGATTTATTTCTTTAATATTTCTGCATTCCATTTTGGCATGTAATAATGGTGTAGGTTTTCTCATTTATAAGCCTTTTTCCTATCATCATTTGCTAAGCAGAATGATAAGTATTGCCAACTTTGTTATGAATTAAATTCTGAGATATGGCTGTTTCACAGATCTCATAGTATGCAAATCATTTTTTCTTTTTAAATTAATATCAGACAATTTTTAATACCACTGTCTTGTGGTTACTCTTAACAGCTGTTAGCATAAGTATCCGTGCATTTTATAGAGCATGTTGATATTCCCTGAAGTTATAATTCAAGACTGCTTTGAGATAAACAAATGTGGACCATTTCTAAGATCACAGCACAGTTTTTGGCAGATGAGTAAATTAATGGAGATAGAAATAGCAGACCATTTAGTCTATTGCGCTTCTTAGCAGGGCACTGAAGTTTGGTAAAATTAACATTAAATTATTAAAGGCACTTTAATTTTTGTGTTATAAGGCTTTTAAACCATATGATTAAGAAAGTAGTATCTTCTAGAAATTCTAGAATGCAATACAGCAATTAATGAATTTAAAGTTTAATGAAAGTGTTACATAGGTTAACAAGCAACAGAATTGGAGGAAAGAGGCTAGTGAACATGGAAATTGAACAATATGGGTCAATGTTTATGTGATCAAAATTCCAAAAGGGTGAATTTATACCCCCGTCTGTGGGCTAGCAACAGGTGACATATATCTAAATGCTACAACAACAGCAAACTGGCAGGAAGTGAGGAGGAGTTCATAGGAAAGTCCTTGTATTGTCAGGCTTCTTGATCCTATTGAGCAAACTGAAGGCAGCCATCACCAAACCTCTACCTAGGTAGGGGCTTCCCACTCTAATCACTGGATTATTTTTGGTATCTTTCTGTGTCCATCCATGCAAGCCCATGCTTCCATGGTGAGCCTCTCCAAACCTCTCCTCACTCTGAGTGCTGCCTGAACCTTGAATCAATCCCTGTTCTAATAAGGTCTGTTAAATGTATTTTATTTAAAATATTAAAAATAAATGGATTTTGGGACAAAGAGAAAGTACAAGGTAAGGAAGAAAAAGAAGAAGAAGGCATGGATCATCTGAGTATTAGCTTTGAAAAGAGACATACCTAATGTGATACCAAACACAGGGGGTGGGGAGGGAGGACTAAACTGTAAACTTACTGACTTTTGACCTACAAAACTACCAATTTCATTCAGTTCTGGCTATATATAATACCAGACCACATGGGCAGGAAACCTTCAACATGAGTGACCTATATTAATACAGTCTCAGACCCACCAGGAGCATGGACACCTTCAGAATGCTGGAGCGAAGAGTGAAAATATAAAAATTAAAATATGAGAAGTAAACAAAAAGATCCAGTGTCATCAGATTCTGTAATCGACCCTTGGACATTTGATCTGGCAGTTGCTACTTCCTATTGCCAGATCTGAGGTGATGTAAGCTCTGTTCTTTATTTCTTAAACATTTCCCAACATATCTAAGTAGGCTTTGTTATAAGAATCATTTCATTTGAACCATCTGGGACAAAATTTCTATTCCTGCCAGAATTTTGTTATTCATTTGTCCTGTGGCACCAATAGCTGTTTTCCCAACATCTAGAATAATGTTTTACACATTAGAAATAAATCAGAAACAAGCCCAAGCATTCTTGATCACTAAGTACTTAAAATTCTCATAGTAACTTAAGGGTCAAAAAGGTCTTGAGGAGAGATGGGTAATTCCCATATATTTGTATAAATGAATACTTAGGAAAGTCATGTCTGCTAGAGAAGAAATCTAGGCCCTCACTCACATCTCTGATAGTGATAGCTTCTTCAGAAGAGGGTATCACGGAACATCACCAAGTGGTTCTATCCCAGCAGCAGCAGGTCACTGTGTCACTTTGCAAATTGAGTGTTTACTTAAGGGTGGTACATCTGTCCACTGAGTAGGAACAACCAGAGATGTTTTGGCGTGTTAGAGAGGTTAATGACTAACAGACACACTCAGCTCTCTCTCTCTTTTTTTTGGGAGGGAGGGAGAATTAAGGGCAAATAACACAAGGGAAGTATTCCAGCTGGTAATGGAGGCTGACATTGAAAATGGTTCCGACGAGCAACAGAGACTGAGGCCATGACCCACCCTATGAGTACATGAGGATAGTAAGTACTTCCTACTTCAAATGTGAAGCAAATGACAAAGCATAGTCTGGTCAATATGAGATTCTCTTCAGATTCTTTCTAGTAAAACCATTCCAACTCAGGAAGGAACAGATAAAAAGTCAGCAGTGACAGAGAGTTGCCCCTCAAAAGGGCACTGGTCCTAGAGGACACAGCCTATAATTGCCTCTAATCATAAGAAAATTCTGTAAAAGAAGTTCCCAGAAGGAAGCAAAATCTTCCATTGATTCTTCAGTGACTGAAAGGGTTGGAATATTGTGCATCCAGAGCCTAATTACGTTTATCTGGGGCCATCTTTAGCTGCTTTAACATCTTGCCTTGCCCACCTCTATGTCTGACCTAAGGTCCTGTGTCTAAAGGATAAACTTTTTGAGCGAATTAATTTTATAAAGCCCTAGCCTCCCCCAAACAAAATGATAAGCATCCCACCAAAGAACATAGAGGCCTATAGCTGAGGGGTCCCTGCTGTGCTTTGACTAGCCTACATGATGTTTCTCCTAATGTATTTAAGAGCTATCTGGACATGGGACTTTCTTTCTCTTACTGTATAAGCTTCATCAAACTGGAACTGGAACATGGTATTTAGGATAGTCTAAAGGTATGTTCCTCCTCCTTGGTCACTTGAGCTTGGCTTCAGAATGACCTACCTCATCTTGTTGAAGATGCTCCAGGATCTCTAGTTTCTAGGAAAATATGGAAGCCATGAGGTAGTCCTTGTTCTGTGTGAAGGAATAAGCAGAAGACTTTAAGACTAAGCAAAGCAGAGATAGCAAATAGGACGGACTAAGAGAGAGCCAAATTATCATACGGGCACAGGGATTGCCTGAATGATAAGATAACATACTGGGTAAACAACAACAACTTTAGATTTTAAGTCAATTAAGTCCAATTTCCTAATTCCATTCCTATCTCTTCCAGACTCCACAATTTGTTTAGGAAGCACCTTTCAGCCCATTTTCATATCTATATATATAATTCAGAGTTAGTAGAAGACTATAGCTTCTGGCTCCTAGCTTGCTGTTCTTTTCACCGCACAGGAAATAGTGAGCAAATTAAATTTTCATTTTCTTATAATTTATTCTGATTCCAAGATTGTTTAATGAAAATTTAAAATCTAATTTTTGATGACTTTACCAAAAATGTATCGGTCTAATTTTTCTTCTTTCCTGTTACAAATGTCAATTTTGATTCCAATAGGAAGTAATCTGAAGGGCAACCTCAAATCTACTAAAATTTCATCATATGTGCTTTTTTTGAAACAAGTATTCTGATCTTTAAATGGAGAGGGTTTTTCTTTTTAAAGTCTGCAGATAATAGTGAGAGACATGTCATAGAGATCTGTGATTTCCCTCTTCCTAAAGCTAAATCCTTGATCAAACTGTAGACCTGAGTCACTCAGAAAGCAAACTGTGGAGGGATAGTCTGCTTGGCAGGGAAAGAAGTCAGAAGATAAAGCAGTAACACAGACAGGAAGGAATCTGCAGGCATAAGGATGGGGACAGATCAGGTGGCTCCCAGACACATTCTTTTCAATGTATTCATAAAGAGGTGTTTAGTATGGGAGGAATGTAAGGGTGTCATTTATCCTGATTGTGTCCTAAAGCCCTTCACAGAATATTTTCTTGAAGATGCTTTTACAAAAAGTGAGCTCAAATTGCCTTGAAAATTGGCTGAATAACAACAGGAAAGCAAATGCACCTCCTTCTAAAACAGCTCCTGAAATGACAAAGGGATTTCTGTCGTTTCTTCTTCAGTCCTCCCACATCTCAAAAGCTACCTGAAAGTAACTTTTCTTCTCTCAGCTATGGAGTAATTTAAACTTACAGTATGTTCCAAAGTGAGTTTGGTACTCTGGGTTGCAGTGTCCACACTGCTAGCCAAAATGACGGACTTCTTTGAGTGTTTGTAGTCGAACTTATTAGGATTCCTGCCTTCTATGTTCTATATAGAAATTTCAGGACCAATTTTTAAATTTGGATAATTCTAGATTTGTGTGATGGTTTTTACATGCTGGACTCAGAGTGTGGCATGATTAGAAGGTGTGGCCCTATTGGAGTAGGTGTGTCACTGTGGGCATAGACTGTAAGACCCTCACCCTAGCTGCCTGGAAGCCATTCTTCCACTAGCAACCTTCAGATGAAGATGTAGAACTCTCAGCTCCTCCTGTACCATGCCTGCCTGGGTGCTGCCATGCTCCCACCTTGATGATAATGGACTGAACCTCTGAATCTGTAAGCCAGCCCCAATTAAATGTTGTCCTTATAAGACTTGCCTTGGTCATGGTGTCTGTTCACAGCAGTAAAATTCTTCTTCTTCTTCTTCTTCTTCTTCTTCTTCTTCTTCTTCTTCTTCTTCTTCTTCTTCTT
>JADRCH010000061.1:2524056-2551321 GCA_019843965.1 Rhynchomys soricoides
TTCTTCTTCTTCTTCTTCTTCTTCTTCTTCTTCTTCTTCTTCTTCTTTTTCTCGAGACAGGGTTTCCCTGTGTAGCCCTGGCTGTCCTGGAACTCACTCTGTAGACCAGGCCACAGCAGTAAAGTTCTAACTAAGACAACTTTTTTTTTGAGCTATGAGATGCATACTCCCATTTATCAAGGATATTAGTGCCATCTAGGGAGGGAGCTGACTGAGATGCACATGTGCCATGACATGTAACAGTGTGAGAAACTGGAGAGGAGAGCTAGTGTGACATCACTGCCAGTGGGCCTCCTTCTCCTCTTTCCTCCTTAATCTGCCTTCCTATAATAACCGTAGAAAAGCATAACACTGGAGTTGTATCACGTCTTTAACACTCTTCAGAGGTTTCACATCACAGTCTGAAAATAATTCAGAACTCTTCTTACGTTGCCCACCTTCGCTGACCACCGCTGATGGATCTGGCATGCTGTTGAAACGTCACTTAAAGGTTGGAAAAAGAGAAATAATATAAGTGAGTCTACGCAGTTAAAACTGACTACATAACATTAACCGCCGAGCTCTGTTACTGTTTATTGTACCTGAAATATCCTCTTTTCATACAATCATAGCGATGTGAATCAAAATGGCTATACAGTATGAACTTTACAATATCAGGCTGTGGGATGGCAAGATGGCTTTTTGGTTAAGGGCACCTGTTCCCAAGCTTGACAACCTGAGTTCAACACCAAGACCCATCTAATAGAAGGGGAAACCCTAGTCCTGTAAGTTATATGTGATCTCCCACACATGTGTCATGATATGTGTTCATGTCTGCATGTACACATACACAGAAAAAAAATCAATAAAGTATAATAAGAAGCAAAACTTCAGGCTGTATTTTTGGGAAATGATTCAGATTAAGTGAAACCAATAATTCGTTTTTTTAATTTATGTTTTATGTTCTGGGCTAGTACATAAGACTATGCAAGTTGAATTCTATGACTGTTCAGAAGATGCCTAAGAACTTCCTCATAAGAAATCTGTAATCTTTAGGACCTTGAAGGTAAGATATAGGCTTTGTGCATTTCAAACATAGTCAGAAATATATCCATACTTATTGGTGTAATAAAACTCTAAAATAACTGTGTGTTATACATGTTCTTAATTTGGAGTGATTTCAGTTCATAAACTAATAGATTAATAAACCAATCTAAGTCAATTATCTTTAAAAGTCAATTATCAAATGACTTCTACTTAACTTTTTTTATTTTAACAGAAGCCGTGTTTGTATGCAGTCATTCATTTTTAAAAATACGACTCAGGCCTATTCTTTGCATAAGCATCTACCAGTGAAAGTTCAGATTTCTTTTATCATATTCATCAGAAGCCTAAACTTCTATTCTTGAAAGAAAAGTGAGGAATTACAGGTACTTCCTACATTCCATAAGGATCAACCTTGTTGTTCCTTTCGTCATTTTCTTTCTCTTATACTTGAAGGCTGTTGTATCTAAAACTAGTAAGACAGTGACTTTTTAAGTCTTTTGTAAAGAAGCTTATTTGGTAAAGTGTGAAAGCAAAATTTATCTGCAGGCATGATGGTAGGTTTAGAATGCAGTTAGAAATATTGATTTAGTAAAATGGCAGCAGTAAGATCTCCTCTAGGATCTATGACCTCATCAGCCATGGGTAGTCAGCTAGGTTTACAGTACCAGACATGAATTTTCTCCTATTGGCTGAGCCTCAAATCCAATTAAACAGTTGTTGGTAAATCCAAGATAAAAGTACTACTATTGCAACGTTGAGAATATCTTAACTGGGCCAGGTGACATACCACCATGGACAGGGTATACTTCACAAGGTCTCACCTGTAGATAAAGAGGTCCAGGTAATCAATGGCTGTTGAGATTGTGAGGGAAAGAATATCAGTTTTCTCCAGGGACAAGCTGCCTTATAGATTATCCAGTCTTGAGTGTTCAGCTCCAAACCTCCAAACACATGTACCTATGAGCAATATTAAATGGACTCAGCAGGATATATATATATCCATAAATTTGAAAGGTGGTAGAAGAAGACGTGAGTAGAGGTAAAAGGAGGAAGGGAGAGGTGGAATGATATAAATGTAGTATTCTTATATGAAATTCTCATAGAAAATTAAATCAAAAAGTTCTTCCAAATCACTCAACTTCAACCAGTGGAAACAATTCTGCCTATATTCCCACTTACATTTAGTTTATTAATTTGTAAATTAAATTACAAAATTATGATTACCAATACATACACAATAAATTGATTGGAAAGAAATTTAGCCTACTTTTAGTCAGAATATTGTTATAGGGAAGGTTAAATAGGAAAATCTTGAGAGAATGACCAGTTCTAAAATTTTTGAGTCAATGAAAATGCAGTCTTTCTGTCTCTATGAGCATCTTCTAAATACAGCAAGCCCATGCGGTAGGCAGAAGAGATGAGAGGAAGGACGTGTGGAAGTGAAAATGGTGTGCATGTCAAACCAGACACTCACTTGGGCTGGTGACTCATCTTATGTCACAGCCATTAAAGAACGAGCCTGGATTATGAGCCCCATTCTCATCTCCAGAGACTGACATTGGAAATGCATTACTAAGTGAGAACAGATAATGCCTCAAGATGCTAACACAGAGCTCTTTAACCCAGACTCATATTCTTCCTGTGTAGAAAACATTTATCTAGAGTTGATGCTATGGGAATACTTTTGCTCTGATCATGGAAATTATTATGAGAAAAATTCTACATAATTGTACATACATCTCTGAGCAAAGAAGGATTTTTAAAGAAGTATTGTTTAATAATAATAAAGATGAATCATCATCATCATCATCATCATCATCATCATCATCATGCTCTCCCAAGGTAGTCCTAATTAAAGGATTTGTCATTGTTGTACCTCTATTTAAATTAAAGACTTAATTTATTTTTTATTTATTTTTTTTAGTCAAAATTGAAGCAAGATTTAATTAAATACTGGCCAGGATGATGGGCTCTGAACTGGCCCATTGCTGGGTTCCCCCTAAATAGAGCCTTATAAAGGCACACCCATAACATCACTGTATTTCTCATCTGGTCCAATCAGGAGCTGGCATATATCCTGAGTTATCTTAACTTCCTAAGCCCCCTCCCTCTCCCCTTCCTCCCTCCATCCTTCTCTTCTTCCTCCCTCCCTCCCTCCCTCCCTCCCTCCCTCCCTCCCTCCCTCCCTGACATATTTCCTGCCCATGTACCTCCCACCTACATGTGTCAAGCATATCCAGTGCCACTGAGTCAAACAAACTTGTTCAGGGAAGCATACACATGTAGCTTGTTATCTCTCATAAACAATAGCCTCCAACATCTTAGGAAGTACCTGTCCTTGGATAAGCAGCTTACAGGTTAGAGTCATTTTTGTTTCATGAATCTCTTAGGCACAGTAATTAAAACTTAAAACATAACTGGCTCTCACAGCTGCCCACCAGAGGTGATCACTGAGACACAGTTTATAGCCAATTGAAAGTCTTTATTCCAGCTGGCTGGTATTACATTTACATATTCCAGTCTTAAGAGTAGCCTTGAACATTTAGACAAAAAGGTATTTAAAGGCAAAAACCATACCCTGGTACTATCTTATTCTGTAGGTACAGAGGAAAGTTTGCACAAGCAAGCAGTCTAACAGAAGCTAAGATAAGTGGATAGCTGGAAGAAATTCTTTGGAAGAAGCTAAGATTAGTTATTTAAGGTGTCTGAATCTTCAGTTCCAAGACTAGAGGTTGGTAATTTTCCATAGCTTTCTCCATCGAGGAGATAAAGTTCTACATAAACCTTAAATGGTCTCAGAAATAATACAAGGCAGAGGAATCACTGCACTGGCTTGCTCTGTCACAGTATAAATCAGTAGTGGGCACAAAATGTCGACATTCATGATCCACAGTCTGTCAGTTGTCAGTCTTTATCTTGCAGTAGAGACATAGTGGGGGGAGAATTTCTGTTGTTTTGTAATCACATGATTAATAAGTGATATGAAAACAATGACTATAATATAAATGAACAAGTGTAACATAGTCTGAGGAGCCACCACTGTCAATATTCAGGCCACAAGGAACTTGACTCTCTGTATCTCACACTGAGCTTAGCCTCTTCAGGAGAGGACCAGGGCCACAGTAAGCAGTGGGCCTATGTTTGTGAATCAAGATCCTGTCTACATCTTTCTGCTATGATCATGCTAACTTTAAAACAGGTGACTGAAGCTGGTTTGTAGAGCAAATAGAAGACATGTGAAGTTAAAATGAACTTGTGGAGTTCACACTTATTTACACAGTGGTGAAAGTAACTTTTTCATTCTAACACATTTACAGGGATTTTCAGGAACACCATTGAAGGGACTCTAGATGTCCTGAACATGGTAAACATGGCTCTGACAAGCCTTGCCCTTCTCCCCCATTCCCTCTGTCTTGTTAAAAAAAATTAAGTTACATTCCTAAAGCTAGTCCCTTAAGGTCTATTCCTTTATTTGGTCAATCCTTCCTCCTGAGGCTGACTGCCAAGCTTCAGCTACCTAAGTTTTGAAGTCTAGCAATCAAAAGCTCCCTTTGGCTCACCTAATTACCATGACCAAATAAAATGAAACACCTCATCTTATTGTGGAAGTTCTCATTTTGCCTTTAGAAACCACCATTTACCTAAAGGCCATGTCTGTCTACTCTCTATCCAGAGACAGTCCTTTGTCTATCCCTTCCACTTCCAGGACAAATACTCCTTCCCCTTCTCCTTTACCCCCTTTGTCCCCTCTCCCTTGTTCCCTTCCCCTTCTCCATCTTTCTCTATCTCCTCCCTTTGTCCTTTATCCCTGCCCTCTGTCCTCCTGGAGCAAATAAATCTTCTTTGTGCTGAGAACTTTGTCTTGGGGGCTTTCAACTATTTCATTGGAGCCTCACACCCCTGCAAGCTAAGTACTGCAGGTAGAATCATTACCTTAGTTTCAAGGCTGAGAGAGTTAAGGCCTCTGAAGATTAAGTGACTGGTCTAAGGCTTTCAATATTAGTCTGTAGCTATAACTCAAACCACATCGATTCAAATTCCATTTTTCTCTACTACTCCATGTTGTACAATAAAGTATCCGGATCAGGGAGGTTAACAGGGAACATGGGAATGGTGGTTATTTTTCTACACATCTCCATTTGTGTGGCTTCTGTACTTTTACTTTTTGTTTTCTTTCTTTTTTATTGAATATTTTCTTTAATTACATTTCAAACGTTATCCCCTTTCCCATCCCCCGAACCTCCTATCCCATCCCCCCCCCTGCTTCTATGTGGGTGTTCTCCCACCCACCCACCTACTTCTGCCTCCCCATGAATTCCCCTACACTGGGGCATCTAGCCTTCACAGGACCCAGGGCCTTTCCTCCCATTGATGTCCAACAAGGCCATCCTCTGCTACATATGTGGCTGGATCCATGAGTCCCTCCCTGTGTACTTTTGGTGGTTTAGTCCCTGGGAGATCTGAGGGTTCTGGTTGGCTGATATTGTTGTTCTTCCTATGGGGTTGCAAACCCCTTCAGCTCCTTCAGTCCCTTTTCTAACTCCTTCATTAGGGACCCTGTGCTCAGGCCAGTGATTGGCTGCAGGCATCAGCCTCTGTATTTGTCAGGCTCTGGCAGAGCCTCTCAGGAGACAGCTACATCAGGCTCCTTTCAGCAAGCACTTCTTGGCATCCACAATAGTGTCTGGGTTTGATGACTGGATACAGGATGGATTCCCAGGTGGGGCAGTCTTTGGATGTCCCTTCCTTCAGTCTCTGCTCTACACTTTGTCTCCATATTTGCTCCCATGAGAATTTTGTTCCCCTTTCTAAGAAGGAACAAAGCACTCACACTTTGGTCTTTCTTCTTGAGCTTTATGTGGTTTGTGAATTGTATCTTAAGTATTTCGAGCTTTTGACCTAATATCCACTTATCAGTGAGTGCATACCATGTGTCTTTTTTTGTGATTGGGTTACCTCACTCAGGATGATATTTTCAAGTTTCATCCATTTGCTTGCGAATTTCATGAAGACATTGTTTTTAATAGCTGAGTAGTATTCCATTATGTAAATGTACCACATTTTTTGTATCCATTCCTCTATTGAGGGACATCTGGGTTGTTTCCAGCTTCTGGCTATTATACATAAGGCTGCTATGAACATAGTGGAGCATGTGTCCTTGTTATATGTTCTTTTACTTATCTAGCTGCAGGGGTGTGGCAATCCTCCTCTGTCTCATGGTAACTTTATCATCAGGTTGTCTGGCAATTTAGAAATTGGAGTTGAAGTCTCACCATTAAAATGTATCCATTTCAGGAATAGTGATAACTTCTAGGAAGCAGGATGATCTATGACAGCTAAACCAAAGTTCCATTTTGTGAAAAAAGAAGGTAGAAAATTGTGGAGATTTAAGGAGGGAGAATAGAACATTGGTACTGTTAATCTCAGCGGGAGAGATTAAGATCACTGCTACAATTTTAAGCCAAATTTAAAGCAAGCTTTAATTAAATACTGGCCAGGATGATGGGCTTTAGCTAGGTCCTTTCCTGAGTTCCCAGAAAAGGGCAACAAGTCACATTTTGCAGAGACTTATAAAAACACACTCATAAGACCACCAAACTTCTGATCAGGTCCTTTCAGGGACTAGCATATATTCTGATACACGTCCTGCCTGCCTACATTCAATCATAGGCAAGGTTACATCTTAACCTATTTTCTGCCCATTTCCTGCTCACATACCTCCAGCCTACATGTGATCGAGCACACCCAGAGCCGTTGAGAGAAACAAACTTGTTTAGGGAAGTAAAAATTCATGTGGAAATAAAAACATTGTTATCTCTCGTAAATAACAACTCCAGCACTTCAGGAATTACTTGTTCTGGTTGGAGGCATTTTTGTTTCATGGACTTCTTGGCCATAGTAATTAAAACAAAAAAACATAACTTTGGTACAAGAGTCTCATGGTAATATTTCAAACTATAAAAATTACTTCTGCCAGATATGGTAGCACATGTTTTTAGTCTCCACACTACAGTGGCAGAGGTGGATGGATCAGATTAGTGTAGGTATCAAGTTAGAGAAAAGCCAGGGCTACACAGTGAGAACCTGTGTAAAAAAAAAAAAAAAAAAGAAATGTAGATAAATATTCCCATATGATTAATTTTTATAGTTACTTATGAAGTTTGAGGTTTTATAAATTTTAATTCATTATTTACTGTTTTTACTAATTTCTAAGTGTTTATATCTCTGTGTGTGTTACTACCTTGTATTTGAACAGAAATATTCTATTATATTTTAAAAATATTTAAAATAAAAAGTTTTAAATCTATCCACATATAGAGTTGATATATTTCATTAACTTTCTAAATTAAACAACCTTATCTGCCTTATCTATAAAGTTCACCAGATACATAGAAACAGGAGTTTGAACATGAGCTTGCATATGCAGAAGCATAGTTGGGATCTGTAAACTACTCCCTGCAGGCGGTCAGTACCTTCCTCCAAGGATCTGTTTACTCTGTATCTGTGCTGGGGCAGACCTGAGTAATTTCAAGAGACTGAACTGACTGCAGGTCCTGAGTACTTATTATCTCTTCTTTACAGGAAAAGCCTTGTTCATTCCTGAACTGGTGCAAAGCAGCAGCATCTTGATCTTTCTTTTCTGCCTTAGCCTGTTTATCTTTGATATCAAAACCCTGATTGGTCTGTCTTTCTGAAGTCAATATTGTGACCTGTATTCCCAATGCCAATGCTTTCATTTACTGTTTCCATCAATATGCTTAGGCATAAATACTTCATTAGCTCAGACTTTTTCGGTTAAGCCTAACATCGAATCAAATCCTGAACATTAAGGTTTTATCAGTTGTGGATTCCTACAGAACACCAAAAATAGCAGCTTCAATAAGAACTATTTGAAATTTCTGAGTACTTGTGCTGATCGGGGCGTGTCTAAGCATATCCCAGCTGGGTTCCTCATGAGCATGTGTATGTGTGGTCAGCTGCCAGGCTGGCTGTGCTGCAATGGCCTGAGGTAGCATCACTCCATTTTTTGTGTCTCTTGTATTCATGGAGTGAGTTAGATGGTCAGATTAAGGCATCCAAGAGACAAAGTTCTAGACTCTATCTTGTCGGTTTTCAAATCAAGACTCACGGTTCTGCATTTGCAATGGTCTTTCGGGTGCTGAAAGTCACTAAGGAACAAATCTGTTATTGTAATAGAGAAATAAATATTACTTATATGATGCAGCTACTCAAGTAAGGTTTCTGTGAAATATTGCCAAATATTATTCAGTCCCTATTATATCGGTTACATGCCTCACTAATACATGTAAATATAGCACATTTTAAAACGTATCTGCTAAGATGATTTTGTCATAAACATATTTAACCACTGTTACTTTTTTGATGTCTATTAGTATTTTCCTTAAGAGCTAAGTTATGGTGAATTTTATGAGTGAGCTATTGGTATTTCATGGTCAATTTCTTTACTTTTATGACAGAATATAGAGGATATATTGCTATGTGTGTGCTGTACATTGCTGTAAAATAAATAGAAATCTAGATTAGCATTTTATATTATTCTAGTACTCCATAAAACACTTGGATTCTTTACATCTAAAACTCTGGTGTGCGTTTTTAGTATGGATTAGTCCAGGTTTGGCTGAGTCTTAATTGCAGACCTGCTAAGAAAGCAAGCATGCGCTCAGCAGGAGAGCTGGGTGCTTCTCAGTGGGAGCCCTGTGCATACAGATCACTTCTGACATTTGGGTTGGTTTCCTCAGCTCAACAGACCACATCCTCCTTCCTGTCTCTGGTTTCCAGTACATTGTCACGGTCAGACATACGATGATGCAACAGGCACTCTGTGCTGTTTTAATTTTGCTGAACACTTATTGTCTGCGTTTCAGCCATTTCCTAGCTTTGTTAGACATGGCGTCCTCTGTATTTTACGTTGTTATTCCTTCTTGGGGATTTTCAAGAGATTTCCCATTTGATGGATGTTCTTTGTAAACATTTTTCTTTCATTCTGCCAGTTCTTCTGTTTATCTCAGTCAGGGATCGATCCTTTACCCATTTCTCTGCTAAGTCTTTGTTTCAATGTATTTTCTCTGGGGCAAAGCTTTTTCCGGCCAGTAAATGAATCTGGATTGGCCCCATGCTCTCCTGATTGCCTGCACTATTTCTTTTCTCTGTTGTAAAGGGCTTCAAGTAGTCTCTCCACCTTCTCTTTTCCTTTTCATTCAAACAACAAGGCTTCATGCAAATTTGACCTCCTCCTTGTCCAAACAACACAGTTATTCTTGGTTCCACTGTTCCCAAGAGAGACACTGGACTCATCTTTCACAATATAACCAGACAATGTTACCTTCACCTCACATTGGATGCTTCACACCCGGTTTTCAGTCACTTGAGAACAGTCAGAACAAAAACTGAATTCCCTTGTCAACAACAGCTCAGTAACTTGATAAATTTGGAAATTAACTTTTCTGTGAACCTCTGTGGAATATCACTTTCTTCCCTTCTCTGGATAATGTCTGAGGGTGTTTTACCAGAAGCATTCTGTGGATGATGGACTTTCTGTTTCAGAGGCTTGTGAGTGTCTTTAGCACAGATAACTGCCCTTGGTGCTCTTGATCTGGAGCCATGGAAACAGCAGGAAACATTCAGTCAGTCACTCTCTAGTCTGTACATCAGAGCTTTCCTCTTAGCTCATGCGTGTTTTAAACTATACAACCCCAGGCTTTTTTCAGACCAGTAAATAAAGCATGGGGACTTTAAATTAGAGAAAGTGTGAACACTGGTACCCAACAGCTCTTGTCTGGTATGTGCAGCTTACTGAGAACTGATGGGATTAAAGCCCAGTGGTATGAGTTCACAAAGAATTTTGACCTAAGCAAGCCTTCCTCAGACTAATGCTCTGTGTCCCTTCCTCAGACTAATGCTCTGTGTCCCTTCCTCAGGCTAATGCTCCGTGTCCCTTCCTCAGGCTAATGCTCTGTGTCCCTTTACTTTTCCAGGATTCTGAGTTTATACAGGTGCTGGAATCTCTCCATGCCATTTTCTTCTTGAGACTTATGGGTACACTAATCACCTAAAGGTATTTGGCCAGAGGGAGCAGAGAAGAGAGACAGGATCTATTCACTAATGCAATCACCAGGCTCTGCTTAACTGAATACTGGTTAAATGGTATAACGATTTGTTATTTTTCCCAGAAGATGGGCCCAAGCCTTTCTGGGAATTCTGGAAAAACAGTATGGCTCTTTTGTAACATTTGTTGCTGATATCTCTCTCAGGTGCCTGCTAAATATATGTGATTACGTCTAATGGAGAAAATATTCTGTGATCTTTTTCTGCATTTTCTAGCTGCGGTTGGTGTTTCTTTGTAGCACAGTGAGCCTCATGACTCAGTTGGCTCAAGGAAGGAAATAGAACATTTCCTGTAACCACACAGCCTGAGGTCAATTGCCAGGATGTTGTTGATCATCCTTGTGTAGGAAAGTGATCCCGTTTCTCTTTTCTCTGTCTTGACCCTGGTATGAAGGAGTTGTGTCCCTCCAGATGCTTGTGATGATTTGTTTTGGAAACAGTAGAAGACTCCATGAAAACCTGAGTGCCTAATGCCTTCTGTTTGGAACTGCCAGGGCACAAGATTTTACACCAAAACTTGTTTCAGTGCTTATCTAGGTTGGCATCTTGAGAGAAGCACTAGGGGACTGGAATAACAACACTCACAACTAGGACACAGTAAAATGAAGCAAAACACACATACAAATAAAATTTAAAAAAGCTCAAGTAGGAGAGAGGTAATTTGTTCAGAAATAATACATACGTTTCCAGTGGAAACCCCTGTATAAGACCGGGTTGATGCCTACTCACACAGAATGACCAAAGCAGATAGTCAGTAACTAGAATCTTAAGGAGAAGACGAAAAGAGGCAACATCTTGGCAGTCTAGTCAGAAAAATACCTCAGAGAAATGGACTCTTTTCTAGTTGATCCTGGCAGTTGTGTCTTCCCATCTTCCTCTCCCTGAGGACCATTATGCAGCTGCAGCAAAAACAGCTGCGTTGTGTCCCCATCCCACCTTCTTTAAGGTAGCCATGGCAAACCACTTGAGAGATGAGTGCCTGACCCTAAAGACTCACTCTGGGACTTTTCTGTGTAGGATCCTGAAGTATCTGTGAAAACTGACTCATAGCTAACAGTCGTCCTACGGCCGTCTGGGTCTAAGTTTCTAAGGCGCTAGTGATGATCCTGAGAGAGAAGAGAATGGGGAAGAAACAGAGAAAAGAAAATGAAGAAGAGAAGATGGATATGTATGCAAGGAAAGAGGGGAGGGGAAGGAAAAGAGAGGGGAGGGGATAATTGGGGGGAGGGGGTTAGCACAAGGATGAGGAGGGGAAGAGAGAAGGATACAAAGAAAGGCACTAGAGAAAATGGAGGTGGACAGGAGGGAAGAAGAGGCACGGGAAGGCCTGGAAAGGAGGAAAAGAAAAGAGAAAGTCATAGATAGCACCAGTCTGGAACTCAAGCCCTTCAGGCTTGGAGGTCGGGCTGCACTATTCTAGCAAGCTCGGTTTTCTTTCAGGTCCTTTGGTGAGGTCTCCTGCATAGAGTCTGAGTCTCAAAGCCACACTTCTTGGTTGTTTGAACTTTGAGAAGCTACTGAAACTCTGGGATGTCAGCTTCTTAATTTATACAAGGGAGTAGTCCCACATCGTAAAGATTTTCTAAAGTTTAAACAAGTGTGAAGTGCTCATTTTTGGTCTTGTACACATTATGCTTTGAAAATGGCAGCTGTTAGAACCCTATGCAGTTTTAGAAACAGAAAGCACAGAGCAACAAGGATTCTTGGAAAAGTATCTGAGTATTGATTTTCCTAAGCCCATTAGATTCTTAAGCACTCTCCAAAGTCAGACAATATGGGCAAAAGGGGGGACTCTACATCCCAACTTCTATTTAGAATAGATTGTTTTATTTTATAGGTCACGTTCAAACTTTGTAGTTTAAAAATAATATAAAGAAAAACCCGTGCAAAAGGAAAAGTTCTGGCATGATTTCCTAATTTTATAAAGAAGGAACTAAGCCAAGGAACGATCTGCCTCTTTGTTCTTATAAATTGATTCTGAGGATGTACATACTGACCATTCACCATCTCTGGGTAGATTCCCAGATATTGGCCTGCCATGAAGCAAGGCTCTGACCTGTTTTCACCACTCCAGGGATCAGAGTGACTCAAGTCACAGACAGCCTTCCCAGTCAGAAGAATTTCTCAATCTATTTCTGAAGACAGCACACAGGCAATGGAAGAAAATAAGAATAGCTCCCCACACAGTTCCGAGACAATACGCTAAACTGTTCCTTTTGTTGATTTAAGCATCATTTAAAGAAAAGTAATTCTGAAGCACAGAAAGAGGGTCTGAAATGAGTTTCTGATTTTTTTATTGGAAATTTGTAAGACTCTTAGTCAAGTGTGATTAAGAAAAGCAAGTCTGTTATGGTCCAGTCTAGATGTCACTTCCCCATTCAGACACTGCTGACATGACGCATCTCCTACCCAAGATTGCAATGACATTTTTTCTTTTTCTTTAATCAAGATTTTATTCATAACTTCAGTGAAAGGTTTAGTCTCTGCATCTGCAGTTGCTCAAAGATTATACTGTAAATCAACTGATTTCTAAAGAAGCTTTGATTCTGAAAAAAAAAAATGCCTGCTGCCAGTTCAGTAATCATAATGACATTAATAGGCTGTGTTCATTGCGCACTGCAGTGTTTCAGCTGGGTTACAGATTGACAGGAAGAAATTCACTCCCAACACACATGCTGTAAGGTTCCATTAAGTTCCTGATTTAATTTTCCATGGATGCAAACTTAATCAGAGGGGAGTTTGCCGCTCAGGAGAGAAGCAGATGTGGGTGCTTTGCCATAGCTTTCTTGCCCCTCCTGATCCCAAGACTGAACAGATGCTCATAGATGTGGAGGTACTGTCCACATAACATAGACAAAAGAATCATTCTTGCCATGCCTCTGCCCTTTAACACATGGGTTCCAATATATGGGTGAAAAATGTAGGTAACACTTTATCTCCTTCTTAGTTTCTAAGCTGGATGTCTGCAAAATTTCACTGCTAGCCATTGAGAAAACAACTTAGAAAGCCTAGATGCCCCAGAATGAATCTCTGCTTCCAGGTTTCCAAGGTGCTGGGAAGCTAATTCTGCAGTGGTTTTCATTTTAATTCAGTATGTTACCAACGATAATGTGTAGGCTTCCATGCCAAAACACCAGTAATCAAAATACCCATTAGGTATTAGTAGGGTGTGGTGGTGTATAATGTTAATCCCAGCAGTCACAAGGATGAGGTCTTGAAATGGAGGTCAGCCTGAGTTATGAAGCAGTTTCCAGACAAGCCTGGGCTACAAGTGAGACTCATATCAGCAGAGAGAGAGAGAGAGAGAGAGAGAGAGAGGAAAAAGAGGTCGAGGATATGACTCAGTTGGTAGATTACTTGCAGTATAAGCATGAAGAACTGAGTTTGATCCTTAACAGCACCCACATACAAACACACGCTGCAGGTCAGGCCTGTAGTAATAGGGCTAAGGAGGCAGAGATAGGAAGATTCCTGGGGCTTGCTGGCCAGTCAATCTAGCTGACATTGGAAGCTTTGAGTTCAATGAGACATGCTCCCTCAAAATAAATATGGTAGAAAATGACTTCTGATATCAACCTCTGTCATACGCACATGTTCATACATGTCTACACATGTGAACATGTGCACACTCATTTTAATCGAAGATCAAAAAAATTGTGTCAACATGAGAACAGTGGGACTGATTTTCTGTGTTGTCCCAAATGCAGTATGGTTCCAAATGGAACTCTGGGCCAAGTGTTATAACCTATTCCTTTTTGTAAGAGTGGGTGATGCCAGATTGTGGCCTTAGAAAGTCCTTGATTTAGGAGCATAGTGATCACCAAGATTCAACATCACTCTAGCCCACTACTCTGATATTACTATTGAATTGATTCATTCCAAAATCAATACAGCAAGAAAATGGAGGTTGTTCTTCATGGACATCTCAACAGAGCTACGACATTGACAGTGAAAAGTGCAATTGACTCTCTTTTCAAACTCTTAATTGCATCAGTCAGGAACTTGAAAAAGCCAGACTCCACCTCAATAAAAAGAGTTTAATGAAGAATACTTTCAAGGTGAGTATATTCAGAAAAGATTCAGACACTTAGAGACAAACAACAGTACAAAGCTCAAAGAGGAAAATGGGAAAAAATAATTATCTTAGAATTACAGAATTTGTGCAACAAAGAGGGATTTCCTGGAGGGAGCTGTCGACAGTGGAAATCTCCTCAGACTACACATAGAGACAGCAAAATGTCCCCAATTCCTCCTGCCCCCTTTCATCCATTTCCTCTTAATACCTCCTACTGGCAGCACCCAGGACAAATAGCAAGGGTGAGTCTAACTGTACAATAGGAAGAGATGAGCTTCATGAGGCACATAGAAAAGCTTTAAGTGGGGCAGGGAAAAAAATGAAGAATAGTTACCCATTAATTTAGTGGGTGTTTTGGGTTTGTTTTGCTTTGTTTCAATATTCAGTAGCTCACATTCCACCAAGGCACTCTATCCTATGACACAGCTGAAGGAGTTGGTTAGTAAAATCAGGAAATACAGAATGTTCTGTACACTGATGTTGTCACTATCACTTCTACAGAATTGTTACTGATTACTCAGTATTATAGTATTATTCCACCAAGCTAAAGAGAGACATGTTTCATTCTTGCTTTATTATAATAAAAACATTAAGATTGCATGGGAAAGAGCCATTTCTGCTCTAATGAGAGTATCTGGTGGTACCTCTTGATATCTTTATTCTCCCACCCAAAATTTTAAGATGATGAAAAAGAAAGTGCCAAAGATTTTAAACAAGCCTCTAGAAGCAGTATCCAAGACAACAGGAAGTTCCAGTGGGCATTTATGTAAGCTGCCTTTGCACATAGTTTTAAGAGCTGATTAAGGAGATTGTCACTGATTTGGTATGATTCATTGCCACTGACGTGGACACATTCCCTAAAGAGATGACATATCTATCATAGACCATATATTTGTTTTTCATGCAAATAACTCATTAGGATGTTATATTCCCTGGGATTCTGATAGATAAGAAGGGCAGGGAGAATAGGAGAGAGGAAACCAACCTGTCTCTGAGGATGACCATGTACAGAGAGTCCACTGAAGTAGCAGAGCACACAGTTATGTCACATAGCTATATTGGTTACCTTTCTCATTATTGTGACAAAATGATTGACAAGAGTATGCAGATGAAGGAAGCTATGTTTGGCTTGCAGTTCAGTGGGATGCGAAGTATGATGCTAGGGAAGGCACAAAGATGGGAGTAGAACAGTAGCTTCTCACATCACATCAGTAGCCGGGAAGCCAGGTGTGTGCCAGAAATGGACCTGGGCACAGCCTGAAAGCCCAACTCCAGTGACCCACGTCCTCTAGCAAACCTCCACCTTCTAAAATTCCACAACTTGAGTGTCTTGGGGACCATTCAACATTCAAACACAGTATTCTGCCCCTGTTTCCCATAGCTCCAGAGCCATCCTGTAATGCAATGCAGTCATCTCAACTTTCAAAGTCCACATGGTGCTTAACATAAACAACACTGTTTAGAAGTTCAGCATGTCTCCTGAGACTCATGGCAATTTTTTTTTAAAAACTATGAACCTTTATACATTGAAAACAAATTATGGACTTCCACAATAGAATAGCACATAAATGTGCTCATTCCCAAAGAGATGAATAGGGATATAGCAAGAATAGATTGGACTAAAGCAAGACTAAACTCCAGCAAGGAAGACATCAAATCTTATAGTTCCATGTCTGGCATTTGGAGCTCATGATAGACTCATTTCCTACTCACTCCCTGCAGCACACACAGCTTTTTAGCCTTGAACATTTTAGTGACATCTTCCTTCAGAAGATGCTTTATGGTTCTGGCCTCTCTAATATCTCAGGGTCTCAATAATAACTTAATAATAACTTAGCATTCATTTTCAAAATTCCATGAAAAGGCCTCTTGGGGCCTCCTTATGAGGACCTTACTCTCCCCCTTATTATTGATCTGTGTACGCCTGTGGCACCATGAAGTAAGACATCATAACCCCTGTAATGTATTTTTTACACTCTCAAAGCCAGTGAGTTTTCAACAGTGCTACCAAGTTCTGCTGATCCCTGGAATGCAGTTTTTGTGTGAAGAACCTGGGGAAAGTTTCCTAGTGAGTTGTTTTTTGGATGTAAGAACTCTTTGTCATTCTGAGTTTAAGCTTTCTCCTTTCAGAAAAGCTTGCATTTATGCAACTGAGCCTTTGATGGGTGCATTTTGCCCTCAGAACACCTTACTCATTGCTCCAGTACAGAGCAAGAGGTTTCATTTCACAGGCTGCAGCTAGAAACTTACATAAGTCTTTTCCTTTAACAAACTGCATGTTTTTTCATACCCCTTGGCATCACCTGTTGCTTCTGTTAAACACTGTAGATATGGACGACAATAGTGAGCAATAACCATGCCACAAACTGAAGAGTAACCTGTTTCAAAATTGCTGGCACTGAACACATTAGTCCATTATTTTTAAGTTCATCCTCACTAACATGCTTGGGACATGCGCACAATGCATCTAGATTCATTGGTAGCATGTGGCCTGAAAGCCTTCAAGTCCAGTTCCTACTACAGTCTGTATTCCCCTCTGAACCAGGCTTTCCTGGGCTGTGTTTCTCTTAGCAGTCCTGTTTTCCACTGTCCTATGAAAATGGCCCATTGATCTCTGCTTACAGCTTTTTAGGCCTTCATTAGCATGCAGCTGTACATTTTAATTTACTTTTCTCATTGCTATGGCAATATACCCAACAAGGGGTATGTTAGAAAAGTAAGGGCTTATTCTGGCTTACAGTTCAAAGGGACACATTTCTTCACAACAGAGGAACCATGACAACAGAATTGCACAGTAAGTTAGTCACATTGCATCTGCAGTAAGGAAGCAGAGTGTGATCAGGGAGTAGGGCCAAGCTCTAAAAGTTAAAGGCCCCACACTGGTGATGCCTCTCTTCTCCCCCCCCCCCCCACGCAAGCTTCTGCCCGATAAAGGCTCTAAAACCTTCCAAATAATACTGCCAGCTAGGGAACAAGTATTCAAACACGGAAGTCTACAGGGGAAATTTCCACATTTAAACCACAGCATCTGAAAATGTTTGTACTATAATTTAAGATTAGATTGTCTGGATGTTACCCTCTAAAACTAAATACCATATTTCCCTTGCTGCTGCTCAACTCCGCACCCCATGGGCCATCAAGATCTTAACAGAGTCTATAACAATAACTCATTAATTCCCTTGTGACGTAGCTGATTAATTGAATTCAGTATAAATCATAACGTAGAAAAGAATATTAAGTTCTTTCTCTTAAGCATCAGGTCACATAAGAAATGTATGCACCTTAAATACTTTTTGAGTTACTTACATTTTGCAGAGTTTAGATTGATATTTATAGCACCTCTTTCTTTTTTGAGTGGATGTTTAGTTGGTGTGTGTGTGCGTATGTGTGTGTGTGTGTGTGTGTGTGTGTGCGTGCGTGTGTGTATGTATGTGTGTATGTGCATGTGTATAAAATCTTATTGCATGTATATGATGCATGTGATTGTTAATATTAATTGTCAGCTTTAAAGAATCAACCATCACATGAGGTATGGCTCTCTGGGAGTTGTAGAAAGAATATCTTATGCCTGTAGGATGTGGCACTTGTCAATATTATATCTGATGGCCTATGACTTAGGCATAAAGTAGGAGATGGGGTATCCTAGAAGAGAAAGAATGCTTGGAGAGAGCCAGGCAGGAGATTCACCAGGGGACAATGTGACGAGATGGACACATGGTACCTGAGCACAGGTAACTGGTCACATGGCCGAATATAGGTTAAAATAATTCAGTTATCTAAGTTATGATATAGTCAGAGTAGAGCTTAGCTATATGGCCAATGTATTTCTAAATGTATTTGAGCCTGAGTCTTATTTCTGGGAGAATGGGACTGGCAGGAATAACCAGAACTAACTTCTACAGGGAATGCTCATCTTGATCATGTTAGTTGAAATGGGAAGCTTAATTATGAATAGAACCATTTTTGGCAGTGGATGACTTATAACCAGCTGATTCAAGCTCCTGCTGCCTTACCTTCCCTATTTTGATAGAGAGAATCTTGACCTGTGAGCCAAAATGAACCTTTCTCCTTTAAGTTGCTTTTGTCAGGGTATTTTAACACAGCCACAGGGAGAAAGACTAAAATGTGTATACTTGTCTGTGTGCATGAGTCCATGCATCCCTGCCACAAAACACATGTAGAGGTCAGAGTACAACCTGAGGTATCATCTTCTTTCTTCTACTTTGTTTGACACACCATCTCTTTGTTGTTTTGCCATGCCATAGGCCAGGCTAGCTGGTCCATGAACTATAGGGGATTCGTTGTCCTTGCCCTCCATCTCACAGTTATGGGAGCATGAAGTTTTCAGTTATGTTCTACCATGCTCAGCTTTTTACATGGATTCTACGAATTGAAACTCGGGTCTTCATACTCGTGCTGCAAGAGTTTTATCCACTCAGACTTTTTAGCTCCTATACATTATTACTAAAGTGTTTTCTGTCTTAACATTCTCTCCCAGTTGAACAAAATTAAGCATGTGCTTTTGTCCCTTTATTTCATTTCGTAGATACAAAAAAATGCTGAGAGATATTTTCAGGGAAATTAAGCTTAGGGAAACATTGATGTTATGTATAAGTAAATTTGTCCTCATTTATTCTGTATATAGTATTTTCTATACTGAGAGATTAATGATAAGTAAGGCCTAACTCCTTTATTTTTAGAAATGTCAAGTTTAATAACGAAAGCAAACCCATGGCAATGATTCCATCTAATGTGCTAAATAACAGAAACATAAATGATTATTTTTTTCTGAGTGCAGGCCTTCTGAACCCTGACCCACAAACAATTGATTAAATAAATTTGAAAATATTGTTTTTTAAGGACAATTTTCCCAAGTCTTCATTTCAAAGATATATCTCTGTTTCCTCTATCAACTGTGTAACATGGTAAAGTGGAGTGACTCTGTAAGAAAATAATGTCTGTCCTGAGTGATAGTAATAGATCCATGATTACAATGAAGAAGTCTCTTTGGGAGTTTAACTTAGAGCTAATGTAGTTATGTTCTTAGGCTTGGTAGACTGAGTGAAGTGAGCTCAAATTTTGCTTCTGCCATTTACTAACTAGTTAAGAAACTTTGGGCAGGTTACATGAAACCCTTTTAGAATACAACATCTGGGGAGGGAGTCATGGAGTTGATCTCAAGCCCTTGTATATAGCAAGTATTAAAAGTCTAACTGTAGTTAGGAATTTCTCATTTTTAAATTCAGAGTGAGTGCAGTAGTCTCTCAGTGTTTGAGAAAATAAACTCTAGGACCCCTTTGCAATACTGAAACTCATATGAGTGCTCAAGTCCTTTACATAAAGTGACATGGTAGTGCCATACAGCCTACTCCATATGCTCTGAATGCTCTCTAACTTACTTATAATACCGAATAGAATGTACATGCTGTGAATTTGTCAGTCACATTATTGTTTATGAGATGGTAAGTCATGAGTTCTGAATATTGCAGGTGCACCTTAAAAATATTTCTGATCTGCAGTTGGTTGACTCTGTGGCATGACAGTAGAAACAATCATGCCTGTGTAACAGAGTAGAGGTTATAATTAGATAATAAAACATGCATAAAAGGCATAAGTCATGTCTTACACTCATGCAGCAAGTGATGATCCTTATTAGTAACTGAATTGAAAAAAATTCCCTAGATATATAACCCATCCTTCTACATTTTCTTGCTGAGAAATCTAAGGGTGCTCAGTGCCTAAGTAATGTATGGAAGCATAAATCTAACATGCTCTCTTCTGCAGTTATAGAATGTGGTAACGGTGAAACTGACCTTAGCCATTTAACAGGTAAAGGCACAAAAGTTCATGTGGCTTCAGTAACTAGACGGTCAGCAAACTTTTTAGAGAGCCCATGCTCGCTGATCATCTACAAGGACTTGACTTTACCTGTAGCTGGCCTCCCCCCCCCCCACGCCTTTTGTAGTTTCCATCTACATTATAAGTACGCCTCCTCTCATGAACATTTCTGAGTCATGCTCCTTTTACAGGAAAGCTGAGTTAGCCTAGCATGGATGAGGTGTGAATGAGATGTTATTAATACAAACAGAAGCACCCTCGGGGCGCCATGCATTTATCAGATCAAGCACTGAAATAGGAAACTACAAAACCAACTAAAGAAAACAAAATGAATATTGTTTGCTAAATTAATGCTGTCATCTTCCCCGAATGTGTCTTCAAACTGAAACATTCCAGCTGCAAAAATAGAATGAGCTGGGAACACTTTGTACCACAGTGTAGAGGATTTGAGACCCAGACTTAATTTCCAGTGTGTTAAATTGCTCACATATCAGTGGCAAATGAATGCTGACCTGTGTGCAGACAACCCCTCCCATGCAGAATTTCCCTCTCTTTCTGAGCTTCTAAAATTATAGCATCAAACAGCAACCACATTGACAAAATCAGCCTGTACTTTGGAGCCTGACTGAGTGGTGGCCTCTATGCTGCATGCTTCCTTGCCTTCTTTAATAATTTTAACTCTGAGGTTGCTGAATCCTACCAGTGATGAAATATTTGTGTGAGTGGCCTCTCTAGTCACTACAAATATAAGTAAGGAAAACACTGTGCTGTGTGGAAGGTAACTGATGCATTAAAAAGCAGTGAAATGAGTTAGCCTGACTTGTTACACTCACTGACCATTATAAGCCTGCATTACTCTTTATAAGTAGATCACCCACCCCTCTACCCTCACGAGAGATCAGTACTTATAAGAGGAAACCTTTGTTTAGAGCAGTGGTTCTCAACCTGTGGATCATGGCCCCATAGGAGGGGTCAAATGAGCCTTTTACCACATATCAGATATCCTGCACATCATGTATTTCCATTATGGTTCATAACAGCAGAAATACACTTAAGAAGTAGCAACAAAAATAATGTTATGGTTGGGGGGTCACCACCACATGAGGAACTGTATTAAAGTGCAGCAGCATTGGGAAGGTTGAGAAGCACTGCCTGAAAGCTACTGGGCTATGGGAGTATGGAGCCCAGTCAAAGGTTTGCTTTGGTCTCTGGGGCTCAAGAATGTCAGGAATTTGAAGGTTATTGGTTCCAGAATTTAAGAGAGTGAGTAGAAAGGATGCTGCTTCTGACTCCTCTGTTGTCTGCTCAATGTATTTCAGGGGGGATGGGATTCTGCTGCAGTCAGCTGGGCTATGATCATGTAGTATAGTAGTTACGTGCTTCTTTTAAGAAAGGTATTTTGCTGCTAAAGCTGATAAGGCCTGTTTTCTTAGAGAACCCTCAGCCCAGGTGACAAAAAATATGCAGTGATCACAGCATGTTCCTCAGCTCAGTCTAACGACTGCCCATTGAACGCAGTTTCTGTAAACAGAGGGGAAATTTAACCTGAGTATCTGATCTAAAGAAATTCCAGTGCTAGCTATTTTCATACCTTGGAAATTTGGAGGTAGTTAAGACAAAGAGTTGCAGCCAAGTAGGAAAAAAAGATATTGCCACATTAAAATGGGCAATTCTGTAAGGTCAGAGAGAAAAAGAACATGACTCTTCAGTGAAGGCTCCAAAGACTGAGCACTGGGGAATTTTTCAAATGTGACAGCAAAGTGTCTTAGTCTATTGTGTTGTGTTAGAAAAAATTCCTAAGTTTGAGTACTTTACAAAGAAAAGTTGTGTATTTAGCTTACAGGTCTAGAGACCCAAGAACATGGCCTTGACACTGAATTCTTATGAGGGCTTCTTGGAAGATAACATCATATGGGGGAAGTTACACATGAGCTAGAGGTAATATACCAAGATCAGAAATGAGAGTCTGAGGAGAAGTTGGGCGCTTTCGTACAAATTTATTGTAGTTTCTGAGTCATTCCTGCAAGATATAACCCAATTGGCAAGTCTAGAATTACTCCCTTCATGAAGGTGGTTGTACTGGCTGGTTTTTGTGTGTCAACTTGTCACAAGTTGGAGTTATGACAAAGAAAGGAGATTCAGGTGAGGAAATGCCTCCATAAGATCCATCTGTAAGGCATTTTCTCAATTAGTGATCAAGGGGGAGGGTCCATTGTGGGTGGTGCCTTCCCTGGGCTGGTACTCTTCGGTTCTATAAGAGAGCAAGCAGAGCAAGCCAAGGAATGCAAGCCAGTAAGAAACATCCCTCCATGGCCTCTGCATCCGCTCCTGCTTCCTGACCTGCTTGAGTTCCAGTCCTTACTTCCTTTGGTGATGAACAGCAACGTGGAAGTATAAGCTGAATAAATCATTTCCTCCCCAGCTTGCTTCTTGGTCATGATGTTTGTGCAGAAATAGAAACCCTGACTAAGACAGTGATCATTGTCAAATCATCTCTTCTAGACTCTACCTCTTTAAATTCTTACCAACTTGTGGTCTTGTCACTTGGGGTCCTATTCTTCCAGTATGTGGATTTTAGGAGGAAAAACTCTCAGCATAGAGGAGAGTGATAGAGACCTAAACAAATACTTGTGGAATAAGTAGTTAGTGTATAGATTAGGTAGAAAAAAATCAGCATCAGGGAGGATAATGCAAGAAATGCTGCAGGTGACTGCTGTGATCAAAGTGGGTGGTTTGAAGGCTTTTTGAAAAGATAAAAAGAATCCTTTTGCTTCCTGGCCTTCATTTTATTTTGCCTGGAGTAAAGTAAAGGACAAGCACATGAAATATAAAATACAGAAAACATACCATGTTCAGCTAACCTTTAGAGTGCAAATATGCACATCATCACAAAAGTTTGGACTTATAAATTTCGCCCCAGGGGGAAACACAACAACTTTGAGAGTGTTGCTTTAGTCATGACTAAAACCCCAAATTTATTTTAAAAAATGTTTAGAGAAAAGGATGGCTTTACATTATTTTATATCAGTGTTACCTCTCCATTATAATGACTGTTATTTCATAGATAACTTGGTGGTGGGTCTTATTAGATATTCTCCTTAGACTGACATTAGAATTCTCCCAGGAAGAGTTTCCAGTCAGAACCTACATTACTTCATGTCATATAAAGAACTAGGTATTCATACAAATATTCTCCAGTATTATTGATAACATCCTTTGAGTCAAACACTGGAGCTGTTTAAAAAAAAAGCTCAGATGCATAGGCTTAGAAAGCCCCTGTAAAACCCATTCATTAAAGACAACAGACTCTTGGGCTTGTTTGGGGGTAGTTGATGTGGTTTGTGTTACTTTAAATAAGAAATATCCCCCTTAGACTCGGACATTTGAACACTGGGCTCCTAGTAGGTAGTGTTTTGGGGTGAGGTTAGATGGTGTAGGTAGTGCAATCTTGCTATGTCACTGTGGACAGGCTTTGAGAGTTACCCTCTTCCAATTCTCTTTCTGCTTTGTACTTGTTGTTAAAAATATGACCTTGATGCTTCCTGCTCCTGGTGCCATGCCTGCTACTTATTGCCATATCTCCCCACTATGATGGGCTCATATCCCTCGGAACCATAAGCCAGTATATACTCTTTCTTCTTTAAATTGATTTTGGTCATGGTATTTTACCACATAAAATAAAAGTAGCTAGCACATGGTTTAAAAAAATTATGTTCTAGATACATTTTGAACATAGTGTAAATAGAATTTAAGGATGAATTGAAAACAAGGTGTAAGGGAGGAGAGGATTCAATGTTTTAGCTACAGCTTTGGGTTGGGAAGCTTTGAGATAGATTTACTATTAACTAAAATTGAGAAGGTATCTTAGGGTTTCTATTGCTGTGAACAGGCACCATGGCCAAGGCAACTTTTATAAAGGAAAGCATTTAATTAGGACTGGCTTATAATTCAGAAGTTTAGACCATTATAATCATGGTGTGAAGCATGACACCATGCAGGCAAACATGGTGCTGGAGAGGTAGCTGAGAGTTCTACAACTAGATCAGTGACACTGGTCCAGGTTTGAGCTTCTAAAACCTCAAAGCCCATCCCCCATGACACACTTATTCCAAAAAGACCATACCCCCTGATAATATGAGTCTATGGGGCCATTTTCATTCAGAACACCGTAGATGGCTTCAGGCAGTACAGGGATGATGGTGAAGATTAGTCCTTCCCTCTTTGTGGTTAGATTCTAATACATATATAGGTGCAGATAGGCTGTGATTGGCTGCCTTCAGAGCAGTGTTTTAAGATGGAAGGTATAGCTGGAGATAAAAATCTTCCAGTTGACAGCTTACAATGATAAGCTACAAAACTGAAAGAAACTACCAAAGAATTTACACCTGGCACTTGTCGAAGTTTCCTGAATGAGATCCTGAGTAACAAAATTCATGTGTAGAATTTAAGTCAATGGACATAAAATTATGAACATTAACAATTATATCTACTGCCATCAGCCTGAGGTAATGGAAAGCAAATATGATGAGATGGGCTGTGAGTGGAATGAGTCTCATGCATGGTTAGATAATCTAATCTACATGATTGTTTTACTATCCAGACCAGCATCCAAACAAAATCCCCCAAATTTCTTTGGAAGAATCCATCCCAAATAATATATTAGATTTTGTTGCAAATGGGAGATTCACATACAAAAAAAGAAAAAATAGGAAAATTTACATCCTGAGTTATCTTTATAAGTTGTGTGATCACCAATTTCATTGGTGAACCTTTGCCTCCTTATAAACCCAGTCATACAGAGCTATGTGACTCTGAATGCTTTAACCTCAGAGAGGTTGGAAACCGTGCTGAGATACTGTACTTTGAAACCTCCAGGTCTGAAGAATCTTAGTCCACACAGGTTACATAATATTTATTAAGCCTCTAATTAAATCCAATCTAAAATTTGTAAAGTTTAACTATGTCTTCTTTGTTTCTCTTCTACCCAATATAAAAAAAAAAAAAAAAAAAGCAGTATTAAGAAATTTGGAAAATTGTGCTTAAGATTTTAACTTATGCCTATCTGCCTGCCACATGCTATAATTAAAATATTAAATATATTTCTATTACCTGGGGAGCACTATCATTTTTCATACTGAGAAAATTACAGATGCTTGTGTAAAGACAAGATATCATGTGTCATGTCCAATGGTTTCGAGGAAAATTGGGTTTAATCTTTTCAGGGTCATTGGTGTAGACACTCTAACAACCTTCATGAGTAACCTTATTTATCTTAAATGTAAGGGTTTTTAACATTCAAAGAATCATTCTTGTTGTCACCAAGGAAGTGGAAGCTTCAGTTGTATCCAGAATACTCTAATCCACATTGTGTGGGTCATGGAGATGGCTCACATTCCTGACACAGGAAGATTCTTGAGGGCATATTGTTGGACATACTTATTATCATTTATGGGAAAATCCATATCTCTAAATCTACATGAGAATCTATTTCTTTAAAGAAATTGAGCACTGTGAGGCATATCCATAATTTTACTGCTATTAAAGTAGGGGCACAAGCATGAGTTCAAATCCAACCTATGCTGTAAAATGAGTTCCAGGCCCACCTGGGTTACAGTGTGAGAGGATGTCTTATCCAAACCACTGACCAAAATAGAGCATTGACAACAGATATTAGGATTTTCTTCTACTAGGGGGAGGAAGGATTGTAGGAGCCAGAGAGGTTAGAATATCACAAGAACACACCAATAGACCCAACTAAACAGAACTCATAGGGGCTCACAGAGACTGAAGTGACAAACATGGACCTTGTATGGGTCTGAGCTAGGAACTGTGCATATACCTTATGGTTGTGTTCTTGTGGGACTTGGTGTTCTTGTAGGACTCCCAATAATGGGAATGGTGGTGTCTCAAACTCTTTTGCATGTGTTTGAAACTCTTTTCCTCCTACTGGGTTGTTTCATCCAGCCTTGAAGTGAGAGTTTATGCCCAGTTTTAGTTTTAGTGTATCTTATCAGACCATGTTTGGTGGATATCCCTTTGAGGCCTACTCTTTTTGTTGTTGTTGTTGTGGTGGTGGTGGTGGTGGTGGTGGTGGTGATGGTGGTGGTGGTCGTGGTGGTTGCTTGTGGGACCGTGAAATGTAGCTTGGTTCCTGGTTCAGTTAAGGCTTGAAGACCCTGAGACCCTGAAGGGATGGTAGGCACTTAGCCTGTTCTTGGGCCCCAGGCCGAAGTAACTAGCTGCAATTTCCCATAGATTTGTGGCCATAAATCACATAAGGGCAATTCCCCAAGCCCCTCCACATGTAGAAGACATGACCTGTGGTCATATAAGCTTGAGACAAAACTCCATTTTAATGAAGTATCTAGAGGCCTGGAGGGCTTAGCCATTAAGTTTTCCTTCCCAGACATTCTTCCCTGAAAAAAGGTATTCAACTACAGGCCCACCCTGAGAAATGGGGTATGGTTTTATAAATCCACTTTCTGCCATGACAATAAATGTCTTGAAAGCATGCACTGCCTCTTTTCATTGGGATCCCCAGTGGGGAGTCAAGGAGAAGGCCTTTGCCTTTAGAGCTGATGTGTAATCTCCCATAGAAGGTCTCTCTGCGCTCCCAGCCATGATTACCACCAAACTCAAGCCTGCAGCCCACCAAGCCAAGGACTTAACCTGTGGGACCAGCCAGAGCTCCCCTTCGCCCCCTGCCCTATCCTGGGCCAGATCCAGTGCACAGGTCCCCACTCTGTTTTCAGCACTTCTGAGGTTTCCAATGGTGCCTGGATGTCCAAGAGCCTGAGAACCAGATGGCCCAGCCTCCTTGCAGGCCTGGAGAACCCTGAGCCAGCTCTGGCTGTCCCACACCTCAAACTGTGCTTCCCCACCCCTGGAGTGGGGAGAGGTGTCCTGAGGCTTCACTAGAACTTAACACCTGCCTGGTGACAGCGTGAGGTAAATACGGCCTCCTCAAGCAGTCAAGCCCCGTGCCAGAGCAGATGTGGGACCCATAACCCTACATCTGGCACCCAATGTGGGGCTGGGGGAGGGGCAGAGAGTGAAGGCTAGTCACCACCTAATAGAACTAGTTAAGTCTAAAATAAGTTTTGGATAGTGTAGCTAAGAGTTAAAGGGGTGGGAAGAAGCTGGCCAGGGATACATTGAGAGAGAGAGAGAGAGAGAGAAAGAGAGAGAGAGAGAGAGAGA
>JADRCH010000061.1:2551421-2574766 GCA_019843965.1 Rhynchomys soricoides
AAGAAGAAGAAGAAGAAGAAGAAGAAGAAGAAGAAGAAGAAGAAGAAGAAGAAGAAGAAGAAGAAGAAGAGGAAGAAGAAGGGGGATAAGGGATAAGGAAGACCTAGGTCTTTTGAGCTAGGTCAGGGGTTACCCACGGTCCTTGAGTAATCTGGAGTTCTGATATGGGTCTCTGGTCACTAGCTGGGAGTATGCTTCAGTTGGTTTTGCCCCATGTTGGTAGCACCAGTCGTAGGGTTATGGGTCCCATGTCTGCTCTGCTGCAGGGCTGGGCCACTCGAGGAGGTAGGGCATGGGAGTTGACTGCACTTAGTCCATGCCATTGTAGGGCAACTGTTGTGCCATAGGGAAGTCCCAGGACATGGATTTAGGGGTGCAGAAGCACAGTTTGAGGTGTGGGGCAGTTAGAGCTGGTTCAGGGACCTGGGGCCTGCAAGGAGGCTGGGCTGTCTGGTTCTCAGGCTCTTGGACGTCCAGGTGCCACTGGAAACCTCAGAAGAGCTGAGAATAGAGTGGGGGACTGTGAGCTGGATCTGGCCCAGGATAGGGCGGGGGTGGGAGGGGTTGAAGGGGAGCTCTGGCTGGTCCCACAGGGAAAATCCTTGGCTTGGTGAACTGCAGTCTTGACTTTGGTGGTGGTCGTGGCTGGGAGTGCAGAGAGACCTTCTATGGGAGATTACATGTCAGCTCTATAGGCAAAGGCCTTCTCCTTGACTCCCCACAGTGGATCCTGATGAAAAGAGGCAGTCCATGCTTTTAAGAGATTTATTGTCATAGTGGAAAGTGGATTTGTAAAACCATACCCCATTTCTCAGAGTGGGCTTGAGGTTAAATACCTTTTCCAAGGAAGAATGTCTGGGATGGAAAGCTTATTGACTAAGCCCTCCAGGCCTCTGGATACTTCATTAAAATGGAGATCTGTCTTGAGGCTATATGACCACATATCATATCCTCTACATGTGGAGGGGCTTGGAGCACTGCCCTTAGGTGATTTATGGCCACAAATCTATGGGGGGAGGGCTGCAGCTGGTGACAGGGGTCTGGTGCCTTAGAATAGGCAAAACTCCCATCCCTTCAGGGTCTCTGGGGCTCAACCAGGGACCACACTACCTTTCATGGTTCTACAGTTGTTGTTATTGTTGTTGAAGGGAAATGGAGGAGGAGTGGATCAGGAGGAGAAGGGTGGTGTGTGTGGGGTCAACTGGGAGGAACAGAGGAAGGGAAAACTGCAAACAGGATGTAATGTATGAGAAAAGAATAAAAGAGAAAAAAATTGAAAAATTTCCAAATACATTAAGATGAGTTTTAAGTAGTATTTACTATACAATAAAATAAAAGTCTTCTTACAAAAAATAATTTTTTATTTTCTTTACATGGAAATCATCTTTCCTATTAGAAAATTGGTCTAGAAAGTAAGGTTTTCCATTTTGCTCTGCTTTTGCTTTTTTGTTTTCTGTTTTTCTCCTTTGCAGATCAGCTACAAGTTTTCAGGGTCAGCTTTATAAGCTTTATAAGGTTCTGTCTCAAGTATAAGTGCCTTAACTAGAGAATGAGGTCATTGGGACAGATTAACATCTAAAACCCTTACCATCACTAAGTTCCTCAAGTTTAACTCACTGTTAACTGAATTCAAAGGTCAGAGGTACTAGCAGATTTCTGAATCCAAAGTCAGATCTTTCCTTGGAGCCTCTTCTCTAGGCTAGAACCCCCCCACCCCCATTCATTCTTTCCTTTGCTTCTTTGTCTTTTATGTACAGTAATCCACTTCTTCCACTGACACCTTCAGCTGTACCTCAACTGGAAGGTGATGCTAGAGTCAATGTGTAAATCACCGAGGCAGAAAGCAGCTCACCATTGCAGAATAAGTGGCAGAGACAGCAAGTAAAAATAGCTAAGGGGTTGGAAACACCCTGAAGGTGTGAAAGTTCTGACCTCCCCCCCGTTTCACTTAGTTTTGCATAGTATTGATTTCCCCATGTCTCTTCCACTTCTCTTTATTTTCCAAGATGCAATGGCTTTTCTTATGGGTGATATACTGTAATTGTTTAAATACACACACACACACACACACACACACACACACACACACACACAAAACAGCTTCTTATTCTATGAGAATACTCACTGTATAAACATAAGGACCTGGGTTTGAATCCCTAGCACCCATGTAAAAAGCCTCATCTATTCCCACATGCACCTGTAAACACAGAGTTGGCTGACCAGCCAGGTTGATGGATCTTGCTTGATACACTCCTAGCTCTAGGCTCAATAGGGGGCCTTTGTCAAGGAGTAAGATGGAGAGCAACAGAAAAAGACATACAATGTCCTCCTCTGGTCTTTGTGTACACACATGGGTGGAGGCACCAGCACACTATCTGAACAGATCATACAAACACACACACACACACGTGCATACACACATGTGCACATACACACGTGCACACACACACACCACTACTTGAACAGCAAGTTTCCTTGTTAGAGCATATACTGTCTCCTTTTGTCAAGTCTGCCTTTGAAGGAAGGCTGTAGACCTTAACATTACAGAGAAATGGATGCATCACCATAAAAATGGAGCCTCTGCATGGCTGGCAAAGTGCTGGCACTTTATAGATGTCTGGAGTTCCCCATGGAACAGGCATACATACACTTTTCTCCACAAGGTAGATGAGTTATACCAACCATCCCCAGGAAGAAATATGTCTATAATGTTAGATCAAGCAGGTGAACCCATTGCCCTCAAATATGTTCCCAGATAATATGAACTCAGTGTCCTCAGCCAGAATTATTCCCACCTTTAGCATCAGCTCACATGCAGAGAGCTCCTTAATTACTACAAGTTCCCCATGGATGAGCTGCAAAGAACGCTAGATCACTGTGGTTGTTCTCAATGTATAGGTTACTATAGATTGTTCTATAACATGGAAATGTTCAGTTAAACTTACATCTATCTGGTTACTATGGAGGCCAAATATGTGTATTCGTTTGCTCCAAAATGTATTATTCTCTGTATTGCTCTACCCTGAAATTATTTAAAAGGAAGACAGTAATTTGCCATAAAATTTCTCTCAGTAATTTATTTATTAATTTTTTAAACATGTGATTTTAAAAAATATATTCTTGTCTTGGCCCTATTCTTTGAGGATGCAGTGGTGGATAAGAATAAAGAATCAGTTCTTACTCTTGGGGATTGCATCTGTGGAAGTCTTGAGCCATCAAACTGAGTGCTGCAATGATTTTTCATCTTCATTGATTTGTAGATATCATAGACTGAAAGAATGCTAATGAGGACCAATTATTCAGAAATAATTGGCAGCCATGCAGAGTATTGTTATTTATGATAATTTTGAGTTCATTGTGTAGGTGCAAGCACATGTGTCTGAGAATGTTCAAAAGCAGCAGAATGACCTGGTATATGTAGTCAATATGATGCTAAGTAAATAACTTAGAATGAGGTATTTCCTCTGTCATTAAAAATTCATTCCAGAAGTATACATGATACAACACACATCTCTTTATACGGACAATTATGAAGAGTTACACTAGTAATGGAATTTTACGAGCAAAACAATAGTTCATATATAATGGGTGACAGGAATTTATCCAGCAAAAACATGCTGAAATAGAAATTTTGTCTTCTTTGTTTTGAACGTCTTATAAAGGTTACTAGGCCTTGCACAAAGTTTCCTTATAACCCACCAGAAGTTACCTGTATATTTTGCTATCCCAAGGGAAAGGATTTATCACATGGTGAAGTTACATTCAGGAGTCTGGAGATTTCTTGTTATTCTTCAGAAAGGGAAACAAATACTGGACTAATAAAGCATGCCTTGACTGTTTTTATCTTTAGGAGGCTGTCAAGTGGACTCTGGACCATGAAAGTCATCTCACTGAACTTGAAGCCTCAATAAGGCAGCTTATACTTCTTGAACAAAAGCAGCAACTGGGATGATTATCCCTTTGTTCATTTTAGCACTAGCTACAGATTGCTCATTCATTTTTCTTCTGTGCTCTAATGTTCAAACTGTAACATTATGGGAAAAAAGAAGATTTCTGGGCTTTTGCATTGGAAACAGTCAAATATCAGAAAGGTGGCTCAGTCAAATGGCAAGTTCAAGAACACTTTCTTATGCTATTTTTATGGTTTTTGTTTTGTTTTGTTTTTGTTTTCTGTCTGCTGTCCTCACCTAAAAGCACATATTCAATTTTGCAAAAGCAGAGGCAGGGTCATGCAATCCCATGAGCTGGAAAGATTTAAACACAGGCTGGCTGGAATAGAATACTTGTCTGAACAGGGTTATATAATAGGGCTTGTGACTGCTCGCTGTCCTCCTTCTAAGAGCTGTCCTCTTGGAAGAATACAATTGTCTGAGTGAATCAATAGCTATCCACCCATTATTCCCAGTTTCAAGGAAGGTAGACTGATCAGACTCAGTGCCATTCTGGGGAGAAGACTCGGTGGCTAGGATAATGATTCTGGCAGTGCCCTTTGAAGATGACAATGGGAATGGCTGCAGCAGTCAAATGAAAGGCTGGCAAGATGAAAATTGATGACCGCATTACACATTACACTGAGGCTCACTTACATTATACTCAATAAGAGGATACAAATAGGAAGGCCACAATTTCTGCTCATCCCTAATTATGGCTCTTCTTTTCCATCTGTTCCTATTCCTGTGCCTTAATTCATTCTCACAGAGAAAGAAACAGATTTTTTAATAGTATTTAGGAGTCAATTTCTGGACCTTTGAAAGAATAAAATTTATTACAAATATGAGCTGACAAAATTTTACCATTACTGATGAGAAGGCTTCAAGGTTGTAGGAAATATGAGAATACAGAAACATCAGTGCAATACACATTTCTTGTTTCATGAGTATATACGTGTGTGTGTGTGTGTGTGTGTGTGTGTGTATTTGAAACTATGCCTAGGCACTAGGAGGCTTAAAGGATTTTAGAAATTAATTCTGTAGTCAATTTCATTTTATTTCAAAGTAAAGGTGAAAACCAAGAAGGGTAGACAATATCACTACCAGCTGCTGTCTGTAAGGTTATACTCAGGATTGCTTGCTGAAAGTTCAGCTGCTGTCTAGGGATAGGAAATAAACCATGAACACTGGAGTTTGGGGACTCTGAAGACCTAATACATCACCGATTGACAGAGTTTCCCGATGACCTTTACCTCTCCTAGTAGGCTAGGTTGTCTCTGCCTCCCTTGCACTGGGGTTACAAGAGCAAGCTCCATTCTGAGTTTTTGCTTGTTTGTTTGTTGTGATGTGAGTTCTGGAGACTGAATTCAGGTCATCCTAGTTGAAGTCAAACACTTTACACACTGAGGCATCTCTCTAGTCCTTCCTTTTTCATTTTTTCTTCTTCATTTCTCTTTTTTTCTGTACTATTGGACTTTGTTTTTTCTTTAAGCTATCAAATCTGGTCATTCATCCCCCTGTATCCTCAAGCTTATGTGTACATTATTGCTAAATAACCTCATGCTTTCTGCATGGAAATCTTCTTATACCTAAATTCTATGGCAATTTCCTATCTCGGGCTTCTGTGGCAAACCAGCCAGGAGATGCTCACTCTCTAGGCTACAGTAGTTCTTCATAAACAACATAACGTCATTGCCAAAAACAGTTGAAACTTCTCATTTACATTCTTAGTGTTTTAAGTAGACCAGAACCTGCTGAAGGTGGGACCCTCTTACAGCACATAATAGGCAGTCCATTTTTAATAATATTATGACTTTACTGACTAAATCTTCAATTTCACTGAAGTTTAAAAACTTCAGTTTTTAACTGAACGGGTATATGAAGGCTGGTTTATGTTGGCCCTAGAGTATGCTGATTAATTTAATTAGCTGAACTCTCTCAGGACTAAGAACACTGGTGAAAAATTGGCATTGGATTTTCAAGTATGTATTCATATTTCAAGTACGTTCAACATAGTTAAGAACTAAAAGCAGCAAGTCAATAGCTAAGTAGAGAGAGGCTATAATTGCCTGTTTCATCCCAGAAAAAAAACCATAAAACTAAAGAACAGGAGAGACCTTAAAGTGTATTCAGGCCAACTTCCAGGTACAATAGAAATAAACTTCCCCAAGGTCTCACACAGGGTTACCAGCTGAATACCAAAATCCAAGTCTGGAACTGTGTAACCTTGCACAGTTCTCTCCATACTCACTGCTGTGAAGATTCCACTTCCAGGGCTTATACATCCAGCAAGGAATGTAGACAACGTGGTCTTCTCTCTCCCTCTCACTGAATAATTTTTAGCAGCTTCTTTGATTACTTTCTGTTGTCCCGCTGTGCTCGGCTGAGCTCACCCTTGTAGAGGACATCTGGTCATACAGCAAAGAAAATTATCCAGTGCTTTTTTATTTTTTTTTTTAAACAACATCCTCAGTCAATCAGCCAACAAGTTATTTATTGAGCAGTTGCAGATATGACCAACCCAAAACTCATAAGATAGAGCTGGCTGCTTTTAAATGCAATTCATCAATTAGACAACTCTTTGCATGATTTTGACTTGGCATGGCTCAAAGGACAATATTTTTCAAGGTCACTGAGAACTCAGTAGTGGAAAGCTGACTTGGTAATTGATTTTACATGGAATCATGCATTTTTGGCTGAGTCTCAATGTTAGTTCTAAGGCTATCAGATACTCAGCATCTAGGATTGACTTTGGTCCTCAGCTACTCAACCACTGTGCCTACCTGGCCTTTAAATTTGATCAGTGAGACTGAATAGCCACAAAGAAATAGTCGTGAAACAGGACAGCCAATTTGACTTCCAACATCTTCATTTGAAACAGGTAAGCAGTAAACTTTTTCATTTTAACTAGAATGAATCACGACATGGACATATTTATATTAAACATAGAGCCAGACAGATGCCTCAGTGGGAAAAGACATTTGCTGACAAGCTGGAGGATCTGAATTTAATCCCTGGAACACACAGTAAGGGAATATTAATTCCTTCAACCTGATCTCAGACCTCAACATATGCACTATAACATGCACATGCTCCATACATAAACATACAACTTAAAAAGTAATGTCAAAAATTAGAATATGTATTTACTGAAAATTAGAATATTTTTCCTTGGTATCTTGTGTTTCTCTATGCTACATCTGGCAATCTTAAATTAGGATCAACTACGTGTAGATAACAAGAAGAAGGTTAAGTCTTACCTATGCAACCTTCTTTCAGTTTGATTTTGCTATGTTAAGTAGTAACAACTGGTCTGACAGTAAGTTAGTAGGGTCAGGCTATTGGCCAATATTTGGGTAACAGTATTTTGGGGGGTGGTACTACATAATGATTATCAAATTTAGAAGCCAGATATAGAAATTTGAAAACTGAGTTTGCAAATATTTTGGGGGAAGTTATGCCGTTCCCATGTATCCCTGCTTCTTCGTCTGAGAAATGGGGTGATAATTTATACCTTAAAATCACCAGTGATAAGGACACCAACCCACCCACAAAACTTTTGACCCTAAATTTATGCTGTCAACAAGAATGGCCAGGATTGGGGATGGAGCAGAGACTGAGGGAATGGCCAACCAATAACTGGTACAACTTGAGACTCATCCCATGTGCAAGGATCAATCCCTGACATTATTAATGATACTCTGATCTGCTTGCAGACAGTAGACCTAGCATGGCTGTACTCTGAGACACTCTGCTCAGCAGCTGACTCATTCAGACACAGACAACCACAGTCAAATAGTGGATGGAGCTTGAAGAGTCTTATGGAAGAATAGAAGGATGGATTGCAAGCCCCAAAGGATATAGGAACACCACAGGAAAATCAACAGAGTCAACTAACCTGGACCCTTGGGGTTCTCAGAGTCTGAAACACCAACCAAAGAATATATAGGAGCTAGACCTAGGCCTCCCCATGAGAATATAACAGATGTGCAGTTTGGTCTTTATGTGGGTCCTGAACAACTGGAGTGAAAGCTACCCCAAATGCTGTTGCCTGTAAGTGGGATATGTTCTTCTAACTGGCTGCCTAATCAAACCTCAGTGGGAGCAGATGTGCCTAGCCTCACAGAGACTTGAAGTGCCAGGGTGTCTCCACCCACTCAGAGAAGAAGAGGAGAATGGAGAAAGGATTGTGGGAGGGGATGACCAAGAGGGGGCCTGTGAGCAGGATGTAAAGTGAATAAGTAAAAACAAAACAAAAAAACAAAAACAAAAAAAAACCACTATAAAAGTTAATAAACTGTACATACACCAGTATGCCATTAAAAACTTTAGTAGTCATTATCTACAATACCCACATATGTTTCTAGACAAATCTTTACTTATTAAAATAGTCTACCTGTTGTGGATTGCCCTGGTGCTGTTTGTATTTTGGTGCTAATTTCGCTTCCCCAAGAGGGGCTGCCTGGGATGAGGAATGAATCACATACTCAGTTGACTTCTTGTGAACCTTCTCTCCACTTTAACTTGTAAAATAAAGGCTAGAGCCAGTGACTGGGCAGTGGAAGGGAGATGGAGCTGAAAAGTTTTAGAGAGAAGGAGGAAGAGCGGGGAGAAGGGGGGGGTGGAGAAGAGAAGAAGACAGAGGAGGTAGAAGGAAAATGGAGCAGAAGCATGTGGCCTGGAGAAACAGCAAGTTATAAGGGGTCTCACAGATGAGGAAGATAGTACTGTAGTGGTAGATCTGCCCAATCTAGGCGCACAGCTTGTATTCATATTAATTAAGTTGTGTTTTCTTTGCACAGGCTTATTTGGGTTGGAGATTTTACAACATCTATCCAGTTTTCTAACACTATAACAAATATCTAACAAATACTTAAAATAATCGAATTTATAAAGAAATTGATTCACTTCTGCTCACAGGTTTGGAATGGTACAGAATCAGTTGTTCTTAATGCTTTTTGCTTTTGAATTTGTGCCAGTGTGGCACACCATGGAAAGAGAATGTTCTGCATGGCAAAGTTCATATCTGGACACAGTCCAGGGAGCAGAAAAAGAGAGAAACAAACACAGACACCAAGGTTACACAATTCCCTTCCAAGAAGATCCTTTCTTGTAAAAGTTCCACCACTTTCTAATAAAACTAAGATCTAGGTACAGGGCAAGCTTATAGCAAATGTGCCTTTGAAGAATTTCTAGATTTAAAGCAGACCAAACTGCTTATGTGTAACATTACTCTCAAGCCACCTGTTCAAATCCATTTCATAAAAGGATTTCATCAAATGCTCCTGAGAATTGATTACTCAATCAAGCATCAAGCCGTGTCCTAATGGCTTAGCTGTATGGCCCTGTATATCAAACCACTGATGCTATGCATGAATCAAGATTAGTCCATCTCTACAGGGGTGTCATACTAGAAGAATTAGGATATAAACAATTTTGGGAAAATAAGAAAATTTAGAATTATTTTTAAGTATAAATAAAGCAATGGAAAAGGCGTATGACTCTATGAAGTGCTGGTAAAGGCTACACATGTTTACCAGCACTCTTCTAAAGGATTGGGGACCTCCCGGAATGGCTGAGAAAGATGGCTATGATTAGGATATGAACATGGCATTGGATAAAAGAAATTTTGTGAGCTAAAAAATTCACAGGCTTTTAATGGGAAAAATGGACTAAAATTTGCTGAGTAGGACAACTCTTGACATTTTTAGATAATGTTACAGTCTGATTTCATGTAACCAAACCATTAAATTAGGAAATATAAATAAACTTTAGGATTATGTCTTTGGTCCATGAAAGAAGAATCGTTCTTCTCAGTCTTTTTGCTTCTAATAATCCAGGCTTAGAAGTTTTTTTTTCTTTCCATCTTTGACTGTAATATAAATGAAACATAATTTCATTTACATATAAGTTAAATTATATCCTGTTACTCTTCAATTGCCACTTGAAAATGAGAAGAAAAAGTTAAGACATTCCAAAAACTTTGGAAATAAGATTCTGGGGAAGACCTGCCAGGAAGTAAGGCCCCTTGACCAATGCTGTCTGCTGCATGCAGTGGGATGCCTACCAGGGACAGGAGGTTTTTGACCTCAGCACCCTGATGTTATAATGGCAACCTCAGATCCTATACATATCTTTCCAGTTGTCCTGTTTGCTAAAGGCCTCAGCAAATTGAAAATTTTATCTATCCCTGTTGAGGTTTTGTCTTTTGCTTGTATTGTAATGCTAAATACTGGCTCCCAAGACCTGATTTCCCCCCACCCTGCCCAATCCAGGGAAAGGGATGCTCCATAACCTTGCCCGGCAGGTTATCCCTGATTGGTGAGTTAAGATGCCACCAGCTAATGGTTGGGCAGAAGCGAGATAGGCTGGGTCCTTAGGGTTCTCAGGCTTGGGGTCTGAGAAGACCACGCAGGAGGGAGAAGATGAAGAGAGGAGGAAGCTGCCATGAGATAAGCGAGTTCTGAATACATGGCTGTGAGGACTGGTCAGTTGCAGTGAAGAGCAGCCGAGATGGAACATAGCAAGTTATAATCCAGGGTTATTGAAGGAGAAATAGCTTCTAATAACACAGAGGGTAGATATCTGCCCAGTTCTAGTGCTGATGAAGTCTTATAAAAATAAGAGTCATGTGTCTTTTGTCTGGGAACTGAATGATCAAAGGCAAGGTAGAAACCCTGATTTGAGATTATATATTTACTACAGTATATCCCAATCAAAATGCCAGTGGAAAGTTTGAGCCTGAACCAGAAATGTAAAGTTAGTGAAACAGGGGGGAAGGAGAGAGAGAGAGAGAGAGAGAGAGAGAGAGAGAGAGAGAGAGAATGAGAATGGATAAATGAACTAAAATTTGCTGTGATTACATTAAAACACAGAAGAAAACCTTAACAACAAAATATGTAATATTGACCCAGAAAGACACAGAAAAGGATAGTGTATGTTTTATTTAATCTCATTTCTGCTGCTGTGATGAATACCATGATTCCAGGCAACTTATGGGAAGAAAAGCTCATTTTTGGACTTAAAACTCAAAGTCATGGTCCATCGCTGAGGAAAGTCAAGGTAGGAAGTCAACTCAGGCCTGCTTGCCACTGCTTGTGGTAATACTGACATCCAAGGTACTCTGTAGACATGAAGTGCAGCAGGAACCATGCAGAATGCTCCTTTCGAGCTGGCTCACTCACAGGCTCATGCTTAACAAGCTTTCTTATGACAGACCAGGAGCACCTGCCCAGGACTGGTGGCACTCATAATGACCTAGGCTCTCTTATATTAACAATGAAGTCAATACCCCTATCCCCATACACAAACATGCTCACAGGCCAATTTAATGTGAGCAGTTCCTCAACTGAACCTCTCTCTGAGATGACTGCAGACTGTGTGAAGTTGACATTTAAACCTAACTAGGACAGTATAGGAGGCTACAAAGTTGGTGGCTGATAAATCTGATTTATCAGTTTTATCACTAAACAATGGAAACATGATAGATCGTTAATACCTGTCATTATAATGATTAATTATGATTCATAAAAAATAAAATTTGAAATCTCATGAAACACAACAAAATAAAATCCAAAAAAAATTTTATTTGAAAAGAGCAAAAATGCAGGCAAATCAAAGAATGAGCAAGGTTTTTATTAAGTACATTTTTCCTTTCCCTTCTCAAAAAAAGTGTAGATTTTCTTTCTAAATGTCTATAAAAAAGCAACCATATCCCAAATTTTGAAAATGGCAAATTAACAGAAATATTGTTGACTTATCATGAGTGTTTAATGCTCTCAATACATAAAAAGAGTGTGTAAATTATCCAGGAAACATGTAACTTTCCACAAAGGTAATAGCATTTACCAATCCTATCTGTTTAATATTCTTCCTCTCAATCAAGCCAACTGTCTGGCACATTATAAACACTCAATATAAATCAGTTAAATAGATTATTAAATTGGAAGTACTAAGGAGAAAAATCTCACTAGGGAAAAAAAAAAACTAATTTCAAGGCTCAATTACAGAAGAAAGATATTAATTTATAAATATACCTAGGAATCTCTAACCTCACTAGTAATTAAAGAAATGCAGATTAAAATTCAATAAGACAATACTGTCTGCCTTTCAAATTAGTTGGAGCTGAGAAGGTTAATGCCCAGTGTTTGAAGTGTTTGGTAGAACAGATAGTAACATTGAAAACTGCTAACAGAATTTTAGGGCTTACCTGTGTATCTCAGTAAGAATACAGCAAGAGTCTTTTGATTAAGCAGCAACTATCAGAGCTGTTTGAGTAGATTTGTAACAAAAATTATACATTATTTCATTATTGTTTTATTAAAAATAATCCGACATATTCATAATACAGCGTTACTTGAATTATCTACAGATACACTAGCATGCAGACATCACTGTGTTCTAAAGAGACTTTAGTGAGTGGCTTGAGAAGAGGAGGATTAGGAGAGCTAATAAGGAAACAGCAAGTTACGGAGACTCTGTGGTTTCATAGGTGTGAGGTCAGATAATTATACTTGTGAGTTTATTCTGTTCTGTGAACTAGAGATCCAGGGGGTAAGGAAGCAATCTGTGCAGTCTTGTCCTAATTGTTTGCAAAGCGTAGATTATAGGTTCCGTAGAGAAAGGCTGTTGGATAACTCATCAGAACAGTATTGTAGCTTCCTCTGGGAGGAGAGATCAGCTAGGATTGTTTAGGGTTTTAATATTCTGATATATTCATTTTTTTAAATCTTATATTACCTCTCTAGGCAAAATAAAAGTGTATAATAAACAAACATGTGCAAAACCCAAGTTTTTCTACTTTGTTTAGAGATTCAGCTGAGGTTTTAGGGTCCTCTAGGTAAGGAGGGAGAGCCTCAGAGATATCTCTTTCTCTTTCCAGGGGAGGGGAGCCAGAATGGAGCCAGCCTCCCTGGAGTCCTGCTGGGAGAAAGCCTGGCTGGTGGGAAGCAGGGAGCAGACATGCCAAAGAGATGCATAGAAGCTATGCAAATACAGTCTCTCCCAGTAGCCTAGTGTCATTTGTCTGCTGGAATTTCACAGGGGCAGCAGATGAAATACCTCTGTGATGAAATCTTGGAACAAGTGTCTCTATGAAGAAGGAATATGAGGGGCTAGATAAACTGTTCAGTCAACAAAGAGCTTGTCACACAACCCAAAGGACTAGAGTTCAATACCTGGACCCTGTGTAACCGTGGAAGGGCAGACCCAACTCCATCATCATCTTTTGATCTGCACACATGAATGGGTCCACAGATGCAGACCATACACTCACTCTAACAATAATAAATAACAACCTTTAAATATAAAATGGAATGTGATAGACTTGAGGTTGACATTTGATATGAGCACACAAATGCACAAGCACTTTGTACATACATGTGCAGAAATGGGAGAGAAAGTGAGAGTGAGGGCAAGATATGACTTTGATTGAATCAGAGCTACAGGGACGAAGGCCTCCATGTCAAGTCCAAGGCAGAAGCACAGAACTGATGTGTTAACCTATAGAAGACTGCCACATCTGTAACTTGAAGGGATGGAAGGACTCTCTTAGAGCTTTGAGAGGGAGCAGGGCCTTGCCAACACTTTGACCTCATGTGCTATGACAGATTAACCTGATCTAAAGCGCCTGAATTGTGATCTTCATTTTCACAGACCTAGGAAACTTCTGTTTCTGGGTGGGATGCTAGGGCTGAGTGAAGCCCAGAGAAGTAAGGATCTTTCCCTTCCCTTTCAGTGCCAGACACCTTCCTCACTACAATCCTCACAGGGGACCGTTCTGATCATGACTCTCTACCATCTTATTTTACCAATTGTTTATATTTTTTTGAAAAGCTGTAGGTCAAATACTAACCAGTGCTTTTGGTTATCTCACTGAAAAGGAGCTTAATACTTGCATGAATTGAAAGATGTCACTAGAGAGAATGACCCTGCTATCAAGAGCTTAAGAAACACCTGTTGTCCTGTGAATTTTCCCTGAGAGTTTCTACCTGGGCTCTAGGAAAATGGAGTAGAGGAGACCTTTGAAAAGGTGCTATTTCACTGGGTTGTAAAACACAAGCTTCAGGTCACTAGGCCTCTCCTCAAGTTCCCTAAAAGACACAGCACTGAGATGAGAAATAGCCCAGCTTCCATCACAAGTAGACATAGACAATGACTCCCATTGAGAAGGGCAAACAGCGAAATACTTTTCATTCTTCTGGAATATTAACTTCTCACAGATAGAATCCCAGGCAAGACCTGAGGCAGGTGTTGAATGATTCAATTAAAAGAAAAATGAGATTTGAGAACATTTGCATGCCCCTGTTCAAGGCTGATCACCTTAAAAAATATTGACCAACATTGTTTCTAATGTTTCCAGGAACTGGTGTGAATTTGCAGGTCTTGCAGTTATAGTTACCAATGCTGACTGATTCCTATTGCCAGTAGCTTATTTACAGCTCGGCCGTAATCTTAAATAGAGAACAGGGGAACAGCTATCGCTGCTTTAGTTAGACAGGAACACCCAGGGTTCAGAGTTTTTGAGGGCATTATTCATTGGTAGCACTCTACAGCCTGCTAGGAACACTGTCGCATGCTGTGCAAATACAGCAAGAATGTCTTTATAACTAACGCCAGAAACGCCAGCAGTGCTCGGGGAGATAAGATATACAGGCTGCAAGTTAATGTATTAGGCCCCTGGGTTTGTTTAATTCTATGGGCTAGTTTATCCTAAGAAAATGAAGAGAATTATCTGCGGTAAAGGTAACTTTTGGGCTACCCTTGTAGTTTTAGTACACACACTTCTAATGATGCTGCAATTCGCTTGGCTCCCACTGAATTATATCTCCTTATAAGATACACTAATTCTGTTGTTCCGGGTGGAATGTATTTCTCTCTGATTATAATTATCTTCTACCAGCAGCAGAAGTAGATTTTTAGCCTGTCCAGAGACATCAATGTCTGTTTGATTTCAAATTGCTTGTATGTGGAGGAAGTATTAATATAAACTCATGGCTGAGTTTCTGAAAAATTGTATTGATCATGCATTCAGACCGCAGTTATGAGATGAGAAAATGAGAGAGGGCATTATGTATAGGGAATTATTCTCTAGAACATGATCACAGAGTGGATGTTTGAGGCATCAAAGATATAGTTTCCATAGGACTGTTCCAGACAAGAGTAATTTGTTCCTGGAATCATACCAACTGAGAACATGGTGAATAAAATAAATTCCCCAACCAGACCAATAGCCTAATCATCAGCATTTGTGAATTTGTCCCCTTATATCTGAACAGTGCCAGGCAGATTCAGGCACTGCCAGGTTTAACCAAAGCTCTCGTGAAGGTGAAATTATTGTGGATTATGTGGGTGAATCTAAAGCAATTGATTGTGAGTCTTGAGAAACAGAAGCAGATAGTAGGGCAGAGAGTTAGTGTCAGAAAGATGCTGCATGAGGAAGATCAGACTAGACTTGGCTCCTACAGACAGGAACATCTGGAAGCTGGAGAAAGCAGAGCCACAGATATTCCTGTCTTCTAAAAAGAATACACTTATATCTACACTTTTGCAACCAACAGGAGCCTGGAGAATTCCTGTCAGAAAATTATAAAATAACACTGTGCTGTAAGGCCAAGTTTATAGAAATTATTGCAGTAGCAATTGGAAGCAAATGTAGACAATTATAAATTCACATCAATACTTCTATTAAAAAAGTAATCAGTTTTATTCATTCACTTACATAAAAAATAGAACAATTTTGCTTGGAGTTAGCTCAGTGGTTGAGTGTTTATTTAGCATACCATGGGTTTATTTCCTAGTACTACAAAAGATAACAACATACATACACACACACACACACACACACGCATGCATACAATCATGCATGTATTATCATATGACTGATTCATGCCAAGCACTATGTATGAACATTGATGATGTATCAAAGTCACACATCATCATGTCTCTACTCTCAAAATAGCTACTACATGCCCAGGGCACTGTTTCTGGTATACATGAGTAACCAAGAAAGTAAAGAGTTCTGCCCTCATGTAGCTTCTGCTTTTATGTGGTCAAAGCAGCAGATAATACAAAATTGATGGACCAAGAAAATGACGAATTGTTTACTGCTACCAAGAAAATTAAATGAGATAAATGATAGAGCTGAATTAAGGAAAAACATCTGCATTAGATGAACATGGAAAACCTCTATGAACGGGCATTTTAGCCTAGACCTGAATAATAATGATGATGATAATAATAATAATAATAATAATAATAATAATAATAATAAAGAGGAGGAAGAGGAGGAAGAGGAGGAAGAAGGAGGAGGAGAAGGAGGAAGGGGAAGAAGAAGAGGAAGGAAGTGAAGAAAGGGAGCAACTCTAAAATTCCCAATATAGAATGTCTCAGACTTAAGTAGAGTTCATATTCTAAATGCATAGTAAGTGCAAAGATCATTACGTCAGCCCTCTTCTCCTCTGGAAAGTGTTGGCATTGTTGATCTGGCCATGGAGCATACAGGTCTTTCTTGTCTTTAGTTCCCATACTTTTTACACTTGCAGTCTTCTTTTCTGTGACTGATGTAAAGTCCTCTGACAAAAGTAGCTTAAGGAAGAAAGGGCACATTTTCAGCTCAGACTCCAGAGTTCAGTCCATCATCCCAGAGAAATTAAGGTAGCAAGAATCTGAGGACTTTCTGATCATATTGTCACTGGTCACGTGACATCCAGAGTCTGAAGAGGAGAGCAATGAGTGTGCGTTGCTGCTCATTTCAGGATTCTAGTCAGGGAATGGTGCCCAGGGCAGGGCTTCCCACCTCAACTACTGCAATCAAATAATTCCCACAGGTGTGTCCATAGGTCTATCTTCCATGTCTTGAGTTTCTGTCAGGATGACAATTACACCACATACTTTGCTAGATTTGCTTAATTTTTCTTTAGTGTTGGTCTCACCATTTTACCCTCTCTTTAAAAGCAGTTATTTGGGAACCAAGGTCTCTTGCATAAATTTTGATGCTCTGCTCATCAACTACTGGAAGTGGAGTCAGAAAGTGGAGCAAGATGGCAGGAAAAGTCGAGTACTTTCTGCCTGCTCCTCCATCTTCATGAATGGCCTTCTCCCAGGTCTTTCATGTTGCCATATGAAATAAGTTATTTCTAGTAACAACCTGCATAACCTTTGATGTTTCCTTGTTCTTTGTCTAAGAGAGAAGAGGAGAGCAGAGAAAGCAGGAGGGCTGGCGGTTGCTAGGCACCAAGCTGACATTCAGGAAGTAACAACGAAATACAAGGAGATTTAAAAATAAACAACCATTTTAATCTTCAGCTGCAATGCCAAGGACTCAGATTAAGTTATTTGATTATTGCTCTTCTCCAGATTTCTTAATGGGAAATAAAAAACAGGGGTCGGAGGTGGTAGGTTCTGTCAACCATTTCTATTTAACAGTTGTTTCTTCTACTAACACGTTTATCAGGGACATTGAGATTTACATTTATGATTTTCAGGTCAGCAGACAGAGAAGCGCATTTCTACAAGGCTAATATCAAACCCGTGCCATTCAAGTTGTAGTAGAGCAGGTTTGAGTGTTTTCTTCACAAGGTGGGTAGGAGTGGGACATAACCATCTCAACTCTTGGGTGACAGCTGTTTGTACCTCCTTCATAGGAGGTTTTTTTACTTAGAACCCAACCTTCTCAGTCTCTAAACCCACTCATCAGACCATCAGTAAGGTTCCCTCTAACCCTTGGCAATCACCATCACTCTAAACAAACTCTCCCACCCATATACTCTGTGGAGCCACACTAATCCCCAAGGTGCCCAGCGTCAGCGTTGTATATTGATTTTTAAATCTGTAGTCATAAATGGTAATAAGTAAGGCAAGCTTAGCTCTGCTTAGAGGAGCAATAACCAAGTAATGTGTTATTTTGCAGAATTAGCAATACAGGCCCAGGAGACAAGGTGGCCACTTGCAATAGTTGATCGCATGTCTTCCAAAGCTGAACTCTGGTTTCAAACTTGCTGTGGAGTTTGCATGCATTGTGACCTTGGTCAAGAGATCTATCTTCATCTTTAAGAAGGGGAAAATGGCAATAGCTATCTTATTGTTGTTAAGGTGATTAAACAGATAATAGTTAAAATGTTCTGAGAAAAATGTCTGACTCAGAAAGCTTTGTGTAAGTGGTGGCGTATTATGTGGTAATACTCTGGCCCAAGGAATGATCAATCTTTCATGTGATCCTAGTATTTGGCCAATGTTTTTTTCCCCATTTTAATCTATATTTAGAAAAAGGGGCTGTATATGTCTTTCCAAATGGCAGACCTTATGAATAAACACATTCATAGTTTTTATTCATATAACAAGATAGGCCTTGCGTGCAGCATGCCCACATATATGAGTTTCAGTCAATGCAGGTTAGTGAAGATAGTTCTCCATCATTTTTGTTGTAGATTACATGACTAATTATATGCAGTATGGTCTGCCTCTTTGCTCTTTGGCCCATATCCATTGTACAAATACCAGATGTGCAGTATAATCCCTGACCAATCACCAATCATAGCATTTCTTCTGATACTTGGTAACTGAGCACTACAATCTGTCCACAGACCTCACCCAGGGAGCCAGCCCTGCTTGTGGTTCTTCCTTCTCTTCCTCCCATGAGTCTATTAGGTAATTTATGCAACTGAACAATCACCAGAGGGATCCGTCCAACCAAAGTGCAGATGTAACAAAGACATGAAGAGGACAGAGCATTGAGTGAGTATGGAGAAAGCTGTAGGAAACCTCTGCATGGGAGACGCTCATTATGGCCCTCTCTTGAGTGATGTGGCTATACAGGCCAAGGGTGGTAGTGAGAGTAAGCTTACCAACATAAATAAGGTAAAAATCATGTAGCAAAAAGAATAAAGCTTGCCTGGGGAGTGTGATGTAATCCCCTTCAAAGCACTGTCTGAATTATTTCATGAACTTCAAAGTGTAGTGATGAAATGCTTAAGAGTGATCAGAACTAGATGACAGCTCCCCAACATGATAACGATGCCCTTCCTGTACGAGAGCAAATATTCTATCTATGCTTGGTGAAAGAACAAAGAAACAGCTAATTCCCAATAGAGTTAATATTTTAACATCAAAATAAATTTAATCAAAACATAATCCATGGGGCTGAGGTGATGGCTCAGTGGGTTAAAGTGCCTGTTCCACAAACATTAGGGATGAAGATTGATCCCAAGCATCTGCGTAGAAGCCTCCTGTGGTCAGATGGATCTGGAAGCCTAAAGGTTATGGAGCTCATTGGCTAGCTATTCTAGCCAGTCAGTGAGCTTTGGGTTCAGAGAGAGACTCTACCTCAAAAAGAGAAATGAAAAATTGTAGTAGAAGACACCAGATGTCCACATCTGGCCTCCATATGCATATGCACACATGTGCACACACACCTGCAGGCACATCACACACACACACACACACACACACACACACACACACCCCACACCATATTCATTATATCAGGTTAGGTTCTAAATATAAATATTTGGTATTGATGTACTAAGTAAATGTAAGTTTTACCCCCCCTTACATTCCCGTACACATTTATAACGTGTACTAAGCCTTAGTCGTATCCAAAATTTCAAAAGTTCACACAACAAAATTCTCCTTTCTTTATTCACTGTCAGCTTCCAAGTCATCTTCATGCCCCTGAAATGCTGTGCACTTTAATAACCACTTAAAGGACCTTGTGGGCAGGGTTAACAGAAAAAGAGTCCATGAAGGATCATGGGTGGTGTTCTATCCAGAAAAGAACCTTAAAGACAGTTGAGGTTTGGATTGAACACGTAGTAAATTATTCTATCCTTGGTATGTTTTTTTTGTTGTTGTTGTGTTGGGTTTTTTTTTTTTGTTTTTGTTTTTTTGCTGGAACTATTATTAATCACCAATAAAATGAATCAGGTAGCTTATTTATTAGAACTAAGAGTTCTTGAATACATAAAATGGCTGGAGTCAGCATTCTCAGCTGTAGGTCCCATAGGTTTCATGGGAAGAAAGAAAAAAGTCTTTCTTTCACTCTAAGCAGTTCAAGGGAGCATACTATTGGACATAAATTATATGCTCAATATAGAATTGGGTTGTGTAACAGTCCTATACTCAAGGGCACTGACTGCCATTGTTTATCTGAACTAACAGAATATTGCAGTCATTTTTCACAACTTTAGAATGTACACAAAATGTAGCGGTTGATATATAGGTATTAGCTTTATTTTGATGTGGTACATCTACACAATGGAATATTGCTCAGATGTTAAAAAGGTGGAATCATGAAATTCACAGGTAAATGGATGAAACTAGGAAAAAAAATCATCCCAAATGAGTAACCTACACTCAGACAGACAAATACAGTATGTGTTTGTTTATATGTGGATATTAGCTGTTAAATCAATGATAACCAGTCCTTTACTCTATATCTAATATCTTTGTTTCTAAGAATTATAGCTTGGTTATCATTGATATAACAGCTAATTTCCATTGTATAGATGTACCACATTCTCTTTATCCATTCCTTTCATGAGAGACATCATTTATTTAAGTTCTTTCCAATTTCTGGATATTGGGAATAGATCAGCAATGACTATGGTTGATTAAGTGTCTCTGTGGTAGGATGGAATATCTTTTGGGTTTATGTCCAAGAGTGGTATAGCTGGATCTTCAGGTAGAATGATGTCTGTTTTCCTAAGTAACTGCCACTGATTTCCACAGTGAATGTACAAGTTTGAACTCCCACTAGCAATGGATGGGTATTTCCATGTCCTCAACAGCATGACCTCTTACTTGTTCCATTGATCTTGGCCATTCTTCAAGGTATAAGGTGAAATCTCAAAGTAGCTTTGATTTGCATTTACCCAATGGGTAAGAATGTTGGCCATTTCTTTAAGTGTTTCTCAGTCATTTGAGTTTCATCATTTGAGAATTCACTCTTTAGATCTGTACCCAATTTTTAATTGAGTTATTTATTTTCTTGATAGCTAGTATTTTGAGTTTTTTATATGTTTTGAATATTAGCCCTTTATTGGATATGCATTTGGTAAAAATATTTCCCATCCTGTAGGCTGCCACTTTGAATGATGCTGTCCTTCGTGAGGCATGCAGAAGCCTTTCAGTTTCATGAGGTCCCATTTACTAGTTGTTGATCTAGTACCTGTACTAATGGTATTCTGTTTAGAAAGTATTTTCCTGTGCCAGTGATTTGAATGAAGCCAGTAAGCTGAACCAGTATCTGATTTGAATAGAGGCCCACTCCATAAGATGAAACCCATATCCAACACTTCTTGGGTGACCAAGAACGTAAAACTAGATAGCCTGGACCTAGGGTAAAACCGAATACTATTGTCCTGCTTAAAGAATGTAGTAATAAAATGAATCCTAATGACATTCTGCTATACTCATAGATAACACTCATTGCTCAGCCAGCATCAGAGAAGTTTCCTCCTGCAGCAGATGGGAACAAAGACAGAGACCCAGAACCAGACAATATGTCTAGAGTGAGAGACCTTGGAACACTCAGCCCTAAACGTGATGTTTCCATCTGTGCTGGATAGTTTTATGTCAACTTGACACAAGCTAGAAACATCAGAGAAGAGGGAGCCTCAGTGGAGAAAAAAACAAAACAAAACAAAACAAAACCTTCATAAGATCAGGCTATAGGCAAGCCTGAAAGGCATTCTCTTAATTAATGATTAAAGTGGGAGGGCCTAGCCCATTGTGGGTGGGGCCACTCCTGGTTTGATCATTCTGGTTCTATAATCATTATCCCCTAGAAGCCTGTTTATTTTCTAATAAGAGACAGAGAGGGGTAGATCTGGTTGGAAGGGGAGACAGGGGAAGAACTGTGAGAGTAGAGGGAGAGGAAACCATAATCAGGATATATTGTATGAGAAAAAAATTTATTTTCAATAAGAGGAAAACAAATAGAGACCTTTGACATATTAATTAATTCCACTTGAACTCATTTAACATTGTGCATGTGTATAGAATGACATATATAGATAAAAGCTCATTCACTGTGTAATCATTTATAATAGTAAACAGTAAAAATAGTATGCTATGGAGTGATAAAAACTGAATTTATATTAAGGGGCCAGTAAGGCACCAGATCATGTGTCTCATTTCCAAGGAAATGTTATGGAAGTGGCTGTATGTCACATGGTGCCATCAGTTCTGCTAAAGAATTTACGGATTATAAAACTGGAAAGAGAAAACAGAATTTTTTTTTAACTTGGCTAACCTTGAACTCACAGAGATCCATTTACCTCTGCCTCCTGCATGCTGGAATCAAAGCTAAGTACCCTCATTTCTTGTCATTACTGTTTCTAAGAGAGAAGAGGAAGGGCCTTGTCCCATATGTCTACCTAGAGGTGTGGAGGAAACTTGACAGAGTGGGAGAAGAGCAAGAAAGAAGCTGTTCTCAGAACCTAGAACTCATGTATACCCAGACTACAGGAAATGAAGAAGACATTTTCCCTGCAACCAAGTATCTTAGCAAAACAACCATCAAAATTAAGAATATACTCCTGTAAGACTCAAAATTCTTTCCCCAGTGGGAAAGGAACATCTACAGGGACCCACATAACCTCTGCCTGGAACACAGGAAGGTAGCCACTAAAATCATCCTGCATTGTGTTATAAAGAACAAAACTTTGTGGGAAGGTCCAAGCAATTTAATGGTAGCTTGGACTGGGAATTCTGACGATATTTAGACTGAAATGACTATGGCCATATACATAAAGTATCTGGTATCCTCCTAGGGTCTTCTCTGGGGCCGAAGATGATCATCCTTGTGGAGTAGATACTAATGAAAGATGTACCATGGAGTTATGTGTAATCCATCAATTACTGACATGATACAGTATTAAGGAAATCATCACTTAAAAATTGGCAGGGAATGTGCAGTCGTGTGAACTATCTGTAGGCTACACAAACAAGAGAAGCTAGGCAGATGTGTGATAGTTTATATTTATGTAAAATGATAAAACTTGTATAGAAGTGAACATGTCTAGAAAAGTACATGTGAGAGAGAGAGAGAGAGAGAGAGAGAGAGAGAGAGGCGAAAGAGAACAAAAGAGAACTATGGTAAAGGAAGAAATTTATGATTCACCAAATCTATTATGATTTATGTGAAATGTGTTAAAGTAACTGAGGAAGGAAATATTTCTAAAACAACAACAAAATCCCCAGTTGTTTAATTCACTAAATTTTATAGTTTCTAACTCAATACTGTGATGCGGTATGATCATTTGTGGGCAGAGAGAGACTAAACAAGGAGTCCCACGGGCATAAGCTTACCAGATGCTGATCAGGGCAACATCCTGCCTTCCTCTCATAATCTCATTGTAAATAAGTATCTCTCTCTCTCTCTCTCTCTCTCTCTCTCTCTCTCTCTCTCTCTCTCTC
>JADRCH010000061.1:2575853-2735467 GCA_019843965.1 Rhynchomys soricoides
AGAAAGAAAGAAAGAAAGAAAGAAAGAAAGAAAGAAAGAAAGAAAGAAAGAACGAACCAGGCTTTTCCTGTAGCTGAGACTGCATCCTTAGCAAAGTTCAGCTTTGCTGATGTGTCCTGGAATTCAATGGGTTTTGGTTAGAAGGGAGGGAGAGGTTGCCGGGTGTGTACTGCTCAGATAACTGGAATCATCATCCACAGGGATGTGTGCTGGAACCTGAAAAGGAGGGGAGGGGAACAGTGCAAACTCACACAGCTTGCTTCTGGTGAAAGACATCCCATGGCTCAAGCAAGATCTCTATTCCCAGTCAGAGAGAAAATACCAAGGACAAAGGCAAGGGTGACATCAGAGTACCCAGCATTAGGAGGAAAAAAAAGACACAGTTATCTGGGTGGAGATACTCTTAGTCCATGGCAGGTAGCAGAGGGCTTCTTGGTGGCAAGTTAGACATGTGACAGACTGAGGGGAAGACAGAGATGAGAAGGGAGGACACCAAAAGATGGCCACAATAAAGAATATCTTTCCCTAGAACACCAAGGGATGAATTCCACAAGACGTCCTGAAGTTCCTTAAGGTTTATTCATTTAGGGAAGTCTGGGCCAAATGGGAAGTGAAGAGCAGCCGCTGAAATCCTGCAGTGGGAGCTGAATGGAAGAATAGCGTTTAAGCGCTATTGCTGGTCATCCCTTAGCTCTTGTTTACTTTGACCTGGAAAAGTCAGATTAACTGGCATTAAAACTAATCTATGCTTTAGAATAGAGCTCTTGTTTTGTTTTCTCTTTTAAGAAGAGTAGGGTTCATCTTTGAAAGAGTCAATTTACTTTTTTGGTGGAGTTATGTATGAGTACTGTTTTTACAGCATTCTCCCTCTCCTGCCTGGAATCCCTATCTCACTCCTACTCTTTCTCAAAACTGGGGCCTCTATTTCTCTAATTATAACTGTTGCACATGCATGTGCATGAGTATATGCGTTCGTGTGTGGTGTGTGTGTGTGTGTATGTGTGTGCGCGCACGCTGCAATCACGTGGTATCATTCATATGTGCTTCCGATTGGCTAGCCTAACATAGGGACCCTGGAGAAGACTGATTCTCCCTCTCTCCAAGACCATTAATTGCCTATTACTCTTCTTCTAGCATGAAGCCTTGTGAGAATTTCTCCATCTACATGTCATGTCAATTGATGTTGTCTTTTTTTAGGTCTTGTTTTGGCAACCATATTGTTCATATTATCTGTATGCATCTCTCCTGCCACATATAGAAGATGCTGTCACATAGCACTATCCAGTCCTGGGCCTCTGGCTCTTACAGTCTTTCTGTCTCCTCTTCCCCAATGTTCCCCAAGCCTTAGGTATAGGCACTGAATTGTAGATGTATCTGTTGGTCCGGGCATGCCACAGTCATTTGTTTCCTGCATCTTGACTTTGATATTTGGAAAATGATCATGTGAAAGATTCAGTAGACTTGTCCTCTGTAATTGCAATGAGAGAAAATGCTGCAATGAGCTAAGTGCATGCTGAGAAGATGGCAGCCCGGGGCATAAAGAGTACTATACCAGGGAGGGTGGGCAATGCAAAAGCATAGAAGAGTTCCAAGATGCCGAAGAGCAGGAGCATGTTTGTGTTTGAGGTTCACTGTGCTGTGCTAGGAAAGAACGTTCTGCTGTCCTAAGAGATTATAAAGAGGTGAGGGAGTCTAGAAAGTAAATGCTGAGACTGTGGGGTTTGACTGTAAACAGAACTTTGGAGAATACTGAAACGCTGCTGCTTAATTGCTTTTCCAGTTCCTCTTATAATTAACAGGGAAGGCGGCCTCTCCAAATGCTTCAGAAAATTTCAAAATTCTAATCTAGAAGTACCCAGAAAGACAATGAATGAGCAAAAGGAACACAGTCATAAATTATAAACTGGAATTTAATTAACAGAGAAGGCAAAGCATGAAGCAATTAAAAATATCTTGCTTGATGTAGGTTTTAGTTGACAGAACTCTAGAAAATAGTCTTGGGAGATATTCAGATCAGAAATATGGTTAGCATATTTCCTTTCAACAACAACTGGACCCCAAATCTCTGTGTTTACTTTCTCTATTTCATAACATGCTTTCTTGTAAGTAATGGATGTTAAAAACTGAAGAAACTGTTGACCCAGAAGAGCCAAGTTCATGTGTTAGCAATGGGCGGATCTATTTATTAGCCGCTGTGAGGAAGAGAGAATAGCAAATTCAAGTGGCGTCAACACCACATTTCTTAAGAGGAATCACTTAGTGGGTAGTATTGATCTTATTCTCTTCATTAGAGTATTATTATTATGTTCATTATTATTACTATGTTCATTAGTTTTCCAAAACTTTTATTTTATAGCAGGAACTTGTAGTCAGATAATAATTTTATGTCTCCTTATTTATGAATTCAAACTAAGATAACCAATTAGAGATTAAATGGCATAAAAAAATAGAGACTGGAATAGTTGAAGGTCTAATTGGTTAAACATGTACATTTTGTCATCTACCTGAGAATGTAGTCTGATTATGCTCTTTACAAAGCTATATGACTTGGAAAGGTCAGCCAATACTCCTGTGTCTATAAGATGAATTACTTCATAGGATTGTTGAAAGACTAAAGAAGTCATTTTGTAACTATGCCAAGAACATGGCAGATGGTAAAACTATGCTAAATTTTACTCTTCTCTGTGGCTCATAAAGTAACTGTGCTGATCAAGTCCACCAGCTTACTTGAGATTCAGCCTCCTCAACTCTAAATTCTCATCACTTGACTGGATGATGAAAAACTGTCATTCTAGGTCCTCTTAGAAAATTGAGTCATTATTCTTTTCAATATTCTGTTAGTTATATATTAGCTACCTATTTTGTATGATAATTTCTTCTTGAATAATTAATCATATAGATATTTTACTAGCTTTAAATGTTTATAAAACATAAATAAAATGTATAATAACCCAGAGATGTAACTACCATGCACATTCTGTGACAATCTTGTATACTTCATACAGCATTTAAGGTTCAAAGGTGGCAAGAAAACTGGGTATAGAGAAAAGGGTCTTGAGTGGGATCTACACAGAAAGCATACACATGAAGACAAAAGATTTTCAAAAATATAGTGTATGTGCAGAATCTATTGGATCAATACCTATAATCCTAGCACTCAGGAGGCTGAGACAGGAGAATCACCAAAAGTTCCAGCCTATGTTGTGAAACCCTGTCCCAAGAAACAACACCATCACCACAGAGTGATGATAGATGAACACGGTAGAGGTTCTCATAATAAGAGCAGACAACCAGATTTAAAAGCAAAATTGTGTAAGTTTTAAGAGTCTTCTGAATACATGGGCCAGTCTTTTTAAAAGTCACTGTTGGATAATTTTATTCATGACTATAAGGTGTTTTGATGAAATTTATATCTCATTTCTTCACTTTCAATTCCTATTTGCCTCAACTTTTCCTTCCTAATTTTATATGATCTCTCTTAAACACACTCAGCCTGCTTAGTGTGGCTAGTGTGTACCTGAGAGCAGGATCATTCACTGGAAAATAAGAATCCTATCAGGGACTACATCAAAAAAATCCTGAATCTCCTTTCCCCAGCAGCCATCTTGGAAGGTGTTAAAGATTTTGGTGATATACCATGATGAGAAAGAATGAGAGTTGTAGAGAAAGAAGAATGAGAAAATCCCAGATGAGAGGCAACAGCAATCTACTTTTAATGTGGAATTTGGGCCTAATTTTTAATCATATTTGATATGGGGCGATCTACTCAGTACTGGTTCCTAAATATTTCCTTTCACCTTTATACTGATGTTCCAGCTGAATAGATTTCTTTTATGACTTGGGCATATTCCTTCCAAATTCATGTATGAAAGCATTAATTTTCTAGTGTGTTAAGTAGGAGGAGTCTGGGACCTGGTAGAAAGTGTTCATAGGACTGGATCCTTCAAAATAAATGAATGTCTTTCTCAGAGGAATGGGTTAGCTGTCTTGATAAGGTTACCCTGTTACTGGATGCTCTTATGCCCTCTCTCCCCTTCAGATTTCCACAATGTCATGAAATTCTGTGAATTCTATAGCAGATACAGCCACCAGATCTTGGATATCCCATTCTCTAGAACCATGAGCCAGCATAAACCTTTTTTTTTTCCTTGTACATTATGAGGTCTTAAATGCAAGTCATAGTAACTAAAACCATCTCCTTTATAAAATCTTGGAATTAGCATAGTTGTTTCTTTATGATGTTCAGAAAACTGAGAAGACTGGCTTCATGTATGTCTTGTGCTGTAGTAGCCTGTCTTTATCTCAGCCTTCATGAGGCTGTAAACTTGTTTAGCCAGACATTATTTGGTAGGAGCTACTGTGATTATATTGAGGCTCTCTCCTGTGATGTTCTCTGTGCACACCAGGGCCAGCAGAATGATGATCTGGTGAAGCAAGAAGGAAATTAGTCAACAAGACTCAGTAGTTAGTGTTGGTTCAAACTTCTAGAGTCTAACACTGGCAGTTTATTTTTGACAGATTTAAATACAGTAGAACTTTGAAAAACAGTTACCTGGTGTCAATTATCACAAGCTTAAGGAATGACTTCTTTGAAACTCTTCGGCAAAGTGCTTGTGGCTTCTTCCATTAGAATGGGTTCGATTGGCTGAGAAACGAAGCTCAGGATAAAGATCAAGTGAGGAGGAGTCTGGAATAAATACAATAGTCTGGTAGATTCAGGTGTGGCCTGGCCCTACAGATAGTATGGATCACTAGGCTAATTATCTATATCCATTCCCAGAAACGGGATATATCCCTTTATTGAGGAGACCACCTGGCCAGCAGGTCTAACATTCCTCGTTACCCTGTGCTTATCTGTGAGCATGAGGGCCTCGTCCCCTCTACTTTTGCCTACCTGGAATTTCTTCCTTTAAAAGGTCTCTACCCTGGAGGATCAATGTAGACTTCATCAAAACCTTAAGCTCGTGCATCCTTTCTCCTTGAGCATTAGATGTGTTATTAAGTCTTAACTATTCCCCTGTCTTCTGCCCTCTATAGTCCTCCTGATCCTTTCATAGCTCTAAAAATAAAGAATATGGCAGCCAGGGGAACATCTTGCAGAAAGACCAGGAAACTGCAGAAGAGAAAGTTGACTTTGCTAACCCTTGAGCTTTCCTTCTCCTCAAGTATTTTTCTGTCCAACCCTTAGCAGGGTTGGGTACGGCTATGACAGATACTTTTAAATCAAGGATGGAACTTTTATATCTCCATTTCTGGAGCATGTGAAGACAGAAAGGTTCAGAGAATGAAACAAATGATACCCTATTGGAAGTTGGGAGTCAGGCGGAGCTGTATGGTTGTAGGTAGCTATTTATTTGTTACTGGTACTTTTCTAGATTTCTTCTTAGTTGGAATGGGCACCATGCCTGACAGATGACATATCACAAATAGGGGACTCTCCTTCCACTCTGGCAGCAGCCCCTCCCTATTGCTTATGATACTTGCTGCCTCCTGTTGGTTTGTTATCTATTCAAATATGTAGCAGAAAATAATAATAGCACTGCTAATTTTGACAACTCTATCATATTGCCTAATTTTGAAATATATAGACTTAAATGGTAGTAAAATATAGTCTTCTGTCCCTTATTCAAACTATTTTACTATTCTAAGGGGAAGCAGGGGTATATCTGGGGGAGAAGGGAGGTGGGGAGGAGAGACTGAGAGGAGGGATGAGAGGGGAAACTTAACAGCGGTCAAGATGTAATAATATATGAGATAAGAATACAAAGTTTTTAAAATTAAAAAATTAAAGTATTTCAAGCATTTGTGCTTCTGATATACATTTGAATGCTGCAGATGACAAGTATTTTAATAAAAGCAGTCTATAATGAGATCCTTATTCTCTCTTCAGCAACGATATCGCCAGAGTATCTTTTCTCAGGCCTTCTTTCCTATCCAGTTATCTCCAACTTTCTCTGAGCTGTATAAAAACTCCAGTGCAGCCCTGTCATGGTTTGAATATAAAACATTCTCCCAAACGGTTTGTGTGTTGAAGGCGTGGTCCCCAGATAGTGTTCCGCCATCACACGGCTTGGAGCCGGTAGGTGGTGACATCATTAACAGGTGGATCCCTTGAGTTCTAAATGAATCGGCTATTGGGAGCTGGGTCTTGTCTGGAGGAAGCAGGTTCTAGGAACTGCATTTGTAGGGTTTGTTTGTTCTCAGCTTATCTCTTTCTTGCTCTTCTTGCTGGTTACCAGAAAGTGAGTAGCTCCCTCTGCCCTTCCTCCACCAGACACCCTGACACATTGTTTCAGCTTTACCTTAAGCCCATAGCAATGAACTCAGCTGTAAAGTCTGAAACCTGTAAAACTATGAGACAAAATAACCCTATACCTTTATATTTACCTTTAGTGAATCGCCTTGAGTATTAGTCACAGTGGAGGAAAGGTGACTAATACCGACACAAACCTCATTGTACTAAAATGATGGGACATGACCTTTGCCTTAAAAGTCTACCACTAAAACTGTCAGAAACTGTACCCAGATAATGAGTACCTTATGGAGCCACAGATACTGTTTCCTTAGTGAATATCATCAAATATTGTTGGAACCAGTGCCTCAAATTCCATCTGGTACAGACAAGCTGTGTCACCTTGAGCAGGTAATGTAACTTCTCTGTGCTTCATGCCTGTTAGTGAGTACCTCCATACATAAAATGATGCAAATTGGAAGTGTTATTTCTAAAAGACCCAATGACTAATCTGTTTAATGCGTGTGATGCAATAAGAAGGTGCCTGGCATGTAATGGTTCCTATACAAATATGTTCTGTTGTTCTCATAGTACCTGTCTGACTACATAGTTATAATTTCATGTAATGAAAGACTTCATTAAAAAATGCTGACCAATGTTTTCCAAATCTTTGAATTAAATTACTATAAATTATATGGGTAAAGAACATGCAGGAATATATTTATACTAATTCTACTCCTTGGACATGGACTTATTTGCATATACGATGGAACACACACAAGAGTTAGGTGTTTCATGAGCATGGCTTAGCTTGCTACTTAACAGTAATATTAACATGAAGAATGAATACTATAGATAAATCTAAAAATTGGAACCTTACAGAGTGTCTCCAAGAGCAAATGGATTTAAAGCAGTGGTTCTCAACCTTTCAAATGCTACGACCCTTTACTATACTGTTCTTCATGTTGTGGCGGCACCTAACCATAAAATGATTTTCATTGCTGCTTCCTAACTTGTGATTTTGCTAGTGTTATGAATCATAACATAAATTACTGTGTTTTCTGCTGGTCTTAGGCAACCCTGTGAAAAGGTTGTTTTAGCCCCAAAGGAATCGTGACACACAGATTGAGAAACTCTACTTTAAATCCTAAATCCTGCAGTACCTTGCTGGCTGACATGCAATAGTAATGAGAAGCCTCCTTTTCTTTTACTGTGATAATGCCCAGAAATGATGTCATTTTTGTCATGATGTTATTTACACAACAAACTCTGGCCCTGTACAAACCAATAGCTTAAAGACAGTTAAGTATGTCTATATCAGAACTGACTGGGGAATAGCTAAAACCATACCCTGCAGTAAGAATTTTGCAATTTTAGTTTCTTTAAAAATATTTTAGAATATTTTATAAGAATTATAAGAATATAATATAAAGTAATATAAAAATAATTAAAATATAAGAATATAAAAGTATTATAAGAATGTATTTTCATTGTAATCCCACTTGTGGCATATGGGCTGCTTCAGACTATGCACAGGAGTTTACTGATTTGTTTCCTGCTCTAACAGGAGCATGATTTTGCCAGCTGTAGATAGTTTCTGAAACTAAGTGACATTTGGAATTCTGGGGACTTTTCAGAGGGTATATAATTGCTAGGACTCTTAGAGGTAGGGTGGGCTCTTGTTTGTTTGTTGTTGGTTGATTGTTGTTTGTTGTTGGTTGGTTGGTTGTTGGTTGTTGTTGGGTGAGGTTTGTTAAATAGTCATGCACAAAGAAGAAACAACAAAAAGAAGAAATTAAATATCCTGATGATGAAGGTCAAACTTGCCCCCAGGAACTAAAAGCCCCAAATCAGCAGTGTTGGCATCAGAAGCTGTTTATAGCCAGCCTCTGAATCCAGCGATGATGTCATCTCTAGGCGGCAGGACCCTCCTATGTCCGTTGCCATGGCAACCATTGCACATCCCCTGTGCATGCATTATCTGCAGTTACCTATGTTACCTGTATCGCCTGTGAGTTATCACCTGTGTTACCTACATTATGGCCCAGATAAAAGACACAGACACCAACCCTTCTCTCTCTTTTTCTTCCTCACTTCTTCCCCTCTGTCAATAAAAGACTTCTCTTGTGAAAACTCTCCTAGCTTTGCGTGTTCTATCCAGGAATTCATTGTTTTCAACTAACAAGCAGGAAGTAGTCTAACAATAATGTCACCTCCTTTCTGACCTTTGCCTTTATTCAGGAATCCCTTTCCTTTCTTCTCTATCCTTTTATCTCTCTTACCTAATGCAAGATGTGGAAGAAAAGGGGCGGAGAAGGGTGGAAGAAGGAACCCACAAGTGGCAAAAGACTAGCTATAGTACCCCACAGAATGAACCCTACAGATTGATGGGCATAGTATGACAGAGACTTTAAAGATTTTTGAAATCAAGTTTTAAAATCAATTCTTCAAAATTACTTATAAATAAAAGTAATCTTTGTATTCCCATCTGCTCACAGTGCTGCTTAGTAACTTTCTGAAGCCACACGAATGCATCCTCCTATGGCAGCCAAGGCATGGCAGTGAGCATAGATAGCAAGATCCGTCCCTTCTTGTTAAGTACATGAGTGACAGGGTGCAAACTTCTACCAGTTAGCCCTTTTCCTCAAGAAACCAGACTTCCATATTATCCATAATCATCCAGCATCCTCTCACTTTTTGTATCTTAAGGGATTTTCATTCAAGAACTAACATGAAAACAGCAAATCTTTCTTTAGACTGGTTTTCATAAGTATTTTACACTGCTACCCTGATAACAAATTCACAACAGTAATTGCTGCTTTCCTCGTCATTTGTTTACCGCTTCACAGTCACAACATATCAAGTTATTGTCTGACTTAGTCCCTCACAGTGTTCACTAGGGAAATTTAGAGGGTTAGAAACCACTCCAGAAGCATGGGCATATGGACCTTGGCTAGAAAAGGAGAGAAAAAAATACATTAGTCAGACAACACATTTTATCAAGAGGACAAAGTTATGGTTGACATCAGGTATAACTGACTCCATCAGCACTGACCATTTGCAATTCAGCAGATCAATCCTTCTTCCCCCAAATTATTGAAAATCCAATAAATATACAATGCACATAGATCAATTCCTCTCCCTTATGAATTACTGTACCTAGTTGCATTGAAAAATTGTGGATCAGAGCTTCTGAGCTCTTATGTAGAGTGATTTTCATGAATGTCTATTTGAGACTAAATGTATGTGTCTTTTCAGATCAAGAGCATGGAATGAATAGAAGTAATATTTATTTTCTCACAGAGGAAAGGTCTTGCTGGTAAAATACCACTTCATAGAAAGTTTTTCTTGTACTTAGGAACTGTGAATTTTACTATGAGTTTTAATATTAATTCTTAGATGGTATAATTAATACTTAGAGAAGAGGCTGTGATTCACGCTTGGAGAATAGACCTTCTTCTGGACACCGTGCCTGGATTTCCATTTACAAAATGTCATGCAGGGTCATTTCAGGATTGCCATCTTTTGCCATTAAGTTTCTTTCCTCAAGTGCTATAGCTTTCATTAGATCAGACTTCCAAAATATCTATTTTATGGTCTTCCTCTTGTGCTCAAACACTTTCTTTGGAGTGAAGGCATTCTACAGTTGGTTATGACATCATCTGTGTTCTTTTAAAAGTCTAAGCCTTGCTCCAGAAGACCCTGCAATGGTTCTGTGCATCCAGTCCAGTTGTATTCACTTTCCCATGTATGCAGGCAGCCTGCTTCTTTTCATTCCAGGGTGTTCTTCAAATTAGAATGGCCCTACACCCTCTTACTGAAATTCTTTAATACATGCCTACTACTCAGTCTCTACTGCTCTATCCTGGACCATAAGTTTCCAAGGAAATCTCTACTTCTAAAAACTTCTAGGAAACTGTTGGAATGATTTTCGCCATCTTATTGCTATGGGTGAGTTATCCCTATATGTCTGTTTTCTTTTGAATCGTATTTATTAGAACTACCTGGCCTTGAGTTAATACAGTTTTGTGAAGGGACCAGTACCTAGGTTTGTGCTTAATTTTTAAGTTAAAGATGAAGCTTCATTAGTGCATAGATATTTCTTTTTAATTTTCTAACATTAGGAATTTGTGTTTTTCAAGGAATATCCCATCTCATTCAAATTATTAACTTTTTGGTATAAACTTATATTGTTAGGTAGTTTAAGTTTTTGTTTATTTGGTTGGTTGGTTGGTTTTTTTGGAGTCTGTTTTAACCTTTAAAATCACTGATTCCAAGACAGTGTGGTGGATGATCAGATAAAGGCACCTGCTACAAGATCTAATGACCTGATTTTAATTCCTGCGTATGCCCCCACACACACATGCACACGCACGCACACACACACACACACACACACACACACAAGAGGTAATTTTTAAGTCATTGAACCCCTTTTTCCATAGCATTTAATTTACTTTTGAGATCATTCAGTAGGTTCTATATTTCAATTTTAGCTCTAAAAATCCACCTTGGTGCTTTTACATCGGCTCAGCATTACGTTCTTTATTAATGATTTCCTTAAAATTGTGTGTTTACAACTCTTATCAGATGTTCTAGGCTCTCAATAATTCCTGTATCAATTTTACTTTTTAAATTATTGTATATTATTTGTCTCCTCTGTGAGTGTGTGTGTGTGTGTGAGAGAGAGAGAGAGAGAGAAAGAGAGACAGAGACAGAGAGACAGAGAGACAGAGACAGAGAGTATGTGTGTTTACATGTATGTGTGGAGGTCATTGGACATCTTTCTTCAGGTGTCAGTTCTCTCTTTCTACCATGTGGTTGCAGAGATCAAACTTGGGTTCTCAACCTTGATGACCAGCCCTCCAAAGCTCACTGAGTCCTCTCACTGTTTCCCCTCTTCCCCCGTGTCTATTTCTATTGATTTCTCCTGTGATGCTACATTTATTTCTCTACTACTTTGCCTGTCAGTGAACAATTATTATATGTGGAACATTTTGGCAGTTTCACTGTTGACTGAGTTTGCTGTCTTCCTGTCAAGAAGGTTGAGTTTGTTTTGGTCAGAAAGCAACTTACTTGAAAATTAGCTTAGTGATTTTGTTCTTTGTGTTTAAGTTCATGAGAATAGATATAAAATATCTTTCGTTGTCTGTTAAGTGTAGGCTACCTCCTATAGCCTGGCTTTTCTGTGGTGTCTTCTGGATAGTCCAGATATGGACTTGTCTTGTTATAAGTTAAGCACAACACAGCTGTAATAGTTCCAATTATAGGTCTGTACTTATCTCAGTGGTTTTCAACCTTCCTAATGCTGGGACTCTTTAATACAATTCCTTATGGTATGGGGACCCCCAAACATAAAAATCATTTTGTTGTTATTACTAACAGTAATTTTGCTACTGTTATAAATTGAGTGTAAATATCTAATATGCAGAATAATTAATATGTGACCCCACCAAAGGGGGGATTGCAAAGAGGGATTCTAAGAGTTCAGAATTCGAAGATCCGCATATGTCTCTGGTCAATTCCATGAACATCCACCCTGTCCATTGCCCTCTCTACAGCACTCAGTAGGGTTATTCCAGACATTATTACCCTCCAAGCTGTGGTTAGATAGGTGTCTATGATCTAACTGTCTCTCCTCCCACCTATGTCTCTGCAGAGAGGCTGGCACTCACAGGGTTTCTTTCCTTGTGTTTCATCCCTGGAGTTCTGCCTGTGATACTCGTTGTCCTGCATCTGAAACATTATCACATTTGTCTTGCCCAGCTTTCCAGATGTGAACTAAAGGCCTAATCCAGTATTGGTTGATCCATGAGCAGCAAACGTAGAAACCAATATTTTTTAGACACAGCTTTTGTCATTGAATTTTTATAACTTACAGAGACTTATAGATAAGTTATTTCTAAAACAACTTTCTATGTAACATGTACAAATATTTTCTTCTAATTTTCAACAAATTTACTATTGAATGTGTTTTACATATGTGTCTAATTTTTAGAATGTATATAATACATTGATAAGATTTCTTATTTTATATTAAACTCTAATGACAAGCTTAATCACTGGCTTTTTCTATTTTCCTGTTCTTCCTGAATCACATCTGCCTTCTAGTGCTTCTCCTTCCTGCTCAGAAATTAATTCTCCCTGGCTGATTTCCTTTCTTCTACCTATAAGCTTGCTACTGAGTTTCCACATGTGCCATGCTTATGACTTCCAAATCTATAACAGTAATATTTTGATTGAGCTCAGATCTTCTACTCTGAACTTGACCCTTGTGTGTCTCTACTTTATGCCACTGAAGATGGTTAAGTAACATGTCATGAGATGTTTGGACTTCTCATAACCCAAGCTGACCTCATTCACAAAGCTTTTTCATGCATTACTCATGTCAAGTGAGAAATCCACTTAGTTCTTCAAACCCAAATCCAAGGAATTACCCTAAAAATGTGTCTGTCTATTTTCATGTATACATTCAGGATTTTCTGTGTATATAAAAATATCTAATAGTCACACATAAGAGAAAACACACACTTCATTTTCCTGGGACTGCCTTAATTTGCTTACTACCATCATCTCCAGTTGCATCTATTACCTTAAAAACAATGTTACTTCACTCTTTACAGTAAACAAAAATCTAATAAGTATATGTACCACTTTTTCTTTATTCCTCCCTTTGTTGTTGGACACCTAGGTTGTGAATAGTGAATAATAACCTTCGTTCTGCAAATATCTCTTATGGTGACTAGGAGTCCTTGAGTCTTTCTCTCAATTCTGATGTATAATCACTACTGAGTCATGCAAGTTGTACCTTCTCTAGTCACACTGAATCTTCCTCTATACCAATTGCCTGTTAATGCATATTCATCAATCAGCACCCACCCCACGTCACCGTCCGCATTGCTGCCATATCTAAGGAAGTATGGTATCATTACTCACCACTTCTAAACAACTTTTCTCCTTTACCTATGTGAAAGAGACCACATCTTCATTTTACAATGTGGCAAAAGAATTCTCTTTCCCTTCTATTCTGTTTGAGAGGGTTTTTTTCCTACAACATATAGTAACCATGACAATTACCATAAATGGCAATCTGCTGAAAAGTCCTTAAACATCTTTTAATTCTCTTCTGCTTACCCTGCCCCCAAGCTCAGTATACAGACAAATAATTCCCCACTCCACAGGTGTGTTCGATGAACACATGGGAGACTAAATGGGCTTTTGGAACAGGGACTGAAAACCAAAGCCTTCGTACATCATTGTTTAGGGATGTCAACACTTCAATGTTGGGATTTCAGCAGCTTTTCCACATTCTTAGACCTCATTTGGTCCAGTGAAAACATTTTGGGAATTCAGACAAACCTAGAAAGAATATTTTCACTGGCTATAAACATTATTGTATTCAGTTGGCTTTGCACTAGAGAAACCAAGGGGAAGGAAAACATCTATTATACATTGATCCTCTTGCTCATATATGTATATTCACACACGTTCATATGTGTTATGGTTTGAATGAGAAATGAGTTCATCTGTTTAAATATGTGGTCCTGAGTTTGTAACACTATTTGGGAAGGTATGGAAGCTTTAAAAGATCAGGCACTGCTGGAAGAATTACATCACTGGATGTAGGTTTTGATGGTCTATAGCCCTAACACTGCTCCTTGTTCTCTTGCTCTGTTTTCTGTATGAGGATTAACTGTGATCTCTCTGCCTCCTGGCAGCCAAGCTAGCCATGACTTCCAAACCATAGTGGACTGTGACCCTTTGGAACTGGAGCCATATTAAACTCTTCCTTCCCTAACTTGCTTTTTGTGGGACCTTTTATGATGACAACAGAGAAGTAAGGAGTACAATGTGTGCATGTATGTGATCACGGCTCAGGAATTGGCTGCCATTAGTAGTGTGTTCGCAGTCCTAAAACCACTTTGGAGTCCTTGTCTCCATTGACTGAGAATTAAAGGAATGTAGCTGACACTAATGCAGTGTGTACTTGGTTACTGTAACCAGCTTGGGTTATATAATGCTGTTCTAAACAATTTGGTAAAGGCTGCGATCAGAGGTTGCAGAAGAACATGTTAAACATAATGCCTCTCTTCTCCAACTGTCTTTGCTCTTCATTTATTTGTAGGCGTACTTTCCACTTGCTCAGAATTGCTTTTAGAATAAAGAATCTGCCACAACATGACGTTTAAGCCTTCCTCTTAGAAGCCACAGCACATGCCTGAGGAAAAGATGATTTAAATACTCAAATAATTTTTTTAATTGAGAGTTTCTGTCCTATGAGCCCACCAATGGAATGTGAATGAAAGTATAAAAGGGGGAGCATAGAGAAGTATGTAGGGGAACAGCAATTAAGGAACATTTGTATGTATCATCTGAAAGCTGGTAAAACTAAGCTAGCTGCATAGGGACAGGCTAGAGGCCATGTCAGCTCATGCTAGAAACATACTGGCCAGTCTGAGATCAAATGTAAAATGGAATGTCATCTCATGGACTGATGTAGCAGGTGTAGAATCACTGATGTGTTCCCAGGACACTGGTAAGCTGTAGTAAAAGCTGGTCCTGAAAACAAAAAGGTGAGGGGGGTTATGACTAGAGCTGGAAGAGACCAGTGAAACCCCTAACTTCTCTGAGTTGTGGAAGAAGAGTCTTTGGGCATTTGATTCTCCCATCTGCAGCCATGTAAAGACAAGGTAAAAGAATGAAGAGATTCTGACAGGGAGATCATTTCATCACATCAGCTCAACTGTAAAGTTAATGTAAAATGATAATTTGGATAAGCAGTGACACTCATTAACAAGGACTGCAAGATGGAATTGGTAAAATTGTGAGCAAGGATTATAGCAATGAAAAACAGTGAACTTAGAAAGAAGGCAGAAAAAGAGGACAGAACGCCATCCCCTTCCTCTTTAAATGTGTTGATATTTGCAAAAACACTAACAGCATGACAGCATGGCACTCTCTGAGAGGAACAAAGACATGACAGACTAGCTCAGCTCTTGATGAGCCATGAAATTCTATATTAAAAATGAATAAAAGTCATGATGCTAAATCCAATTCTTTGCAGCAGTGATTTGCTTCTCAGACAGGCTTTTGCATTACCAATTACCAGATTCCTGTTGGCAGGATAATGTTTTCAAAACACTCGCCTTAAAAGAAGGAAATACAAAAGTGGAGCTATAACCTTGGACAAAGTCACCTTGATAAGAACATGTCTGCAACCAGGCATAACCATCCCCTGGCTTCATCTTTTAGCAATCACTTGTTTTCCAGATGTTTCTGTGTGACATAACATTTAGTGTAATGAATAAGTGTAAAACTGGCTTGTTAATCAGGCATCCAAAGCATTTTTGTTGTAATTATGGCAATCCCAAATCAGTACATCTAGAAGAGAATGAGGAAAGAATAGGAGGAAGAGGAAGAAGAGGAGGAGGAGGAAGAGGAGGAGGAGGAGGAGGAGGAGGAAACGGAGGAGGAAGAGCTGGAGAGTACAAAGCTAGAAGGACTTGGCAAAGTCCTTGGGCCATATGGATATTCAGAATCATGATTAATAGAATTATAAAGATTATAGTAGCTTTGCAATGGAAATAATTCTCATCAAGTGTATGTATTAATTAAATGGACAAAGTGATTTGGAAATCAAAATTATTTCCCTCATTACAGATGAATCTGTTATATGTGCTTTATATGTGTAGCAAATGGGCTTAAAAAGCAACATTGCCATGGAACCTTGGTCAATAAATTGTGGAAGGGAAAGGCAAGTCCATCTGATCCTCAGCATGCGTTCTTGACTGTCATCTTTCTTCTCCTCAGAGGCTCTTCGGTTGTTTAATAATAAAGAGTCACAATAAATAAATACTATGGCTCTTGGTATATAATATTATAATATATATATATATATATAAAATAAAACATAGCATAGTAAATAAACCTAAATAGGACTATAAAATTTCAGGCCAAACAATGAAAACAATACTCTACCTTCTGTTTATGTATAATTTTCCATATTTCTAAACAGTTTTGTAAATCTAATACTTTCTATGAAAAGTAATTTCATACTTTCTTAAACACTTTCACACATCTTTGATTAACTGCTCTTTATAACATTCCAGAGAGGTTCACTGGGCCCTACCAACTTATCTGTATATCCAGAACTTGCAAAATGAGCTTTGGATGCAGGCTATCAGCTTCCATGTTTCCTGAGCCTTCTACTGTATACTGGTATAGATCTACTCACTGATTTGAATTTTAGCCCAGCATTCCTAAAATAGTACCACTTGGATCTTCTGAGTCTACAGGGCCCAGTTTGATAATCTAGTCTATGTTCTCATTAGGGCTTAGTCAATAGAGTTTTCTTCTATCTTTTGGTCTGTAGAATATGGTAAGGTATGGTGATGGAGATCCTCGTGATTGTTGCTGTATGTTCACATCTCTATAGCTCTTGAAAGGGGTGGGTACCTTATCTGCAACCAACCACCATTCATGAGGGTGGGGGTGGGAATGTACTCTGATACTGCTAAAAGCCTTTGCCATTGTTCATCACATCCTTCTTTAGAAAGATGCTCAAACAAACATCTAGCTTAGGGTCTGGAGAGATGGCTCAGTGGTTAAGATCACTGACTGCTCTTCCAGAGGACCTGAGTTCAATCTCAGCACCCACATGGCAGCTCATACCTGTACATAACTCCAATTCCAAGGCTTCTGACACCCTTATACAGACATGCATGCAAGCAAATCACCAATACATACAAAATAAAAAAGACTCTAGTGGGTAACATCCAACTGCAGGTAGCCAGTAAACACATTTTGACTAAAGTATAAAATAGCTGATAAATGCTGACTCTACTGACATTACAATGACATTGGATATTATATACTGAAGGGACTTGTTCTATTTGAATCTGATTAGCAGTCCATTCTTTTGATGAAGCAATGTTTGTATTTATAGGTAGAGGGCATCAGTGCAGTAACAAAAGGCAAAGGATGTTGTTTATGTGTAAAACTATGACTGTGTAAGTCATAAGTAAACTATCAATATACATGACTGTCTAAATTTGATCATCCATGAGTCCCTTTACTTGAAAGACATAATGAAGAAACAAAGAGATATTCAAAGAAACAGTACTCCTTGTGAATAAGAAGCTTCAATACTATCAATTGGCTGATGTAACATGGATTAAGGATGGGATAGGAATGATTGACAGACTTGCGCAGGTCTCTCAGGGAATTCTGGGTGGTGGTGGTGGGGCTCTATTTCTCCAGCTCCTTTCACTGAGAATTATTCCTCTATATTCTCATGTATTCATAATTACAGATGTACTACTGGAAAACTTTTTGCTCATTAACTTATGACCTGTGTGGCCTATGGTAAGATGGTACAATTTTATAACAATTGAAGATGTTAGTTAGCATGAACTTTATAATACTTGTGAATGAGATATACTTAAATTCCATAGGCATCTTTTTAAAAAATTAATGCAAAGGACATGAAGAATTGGGGCCTAGAAAGGTGGGTACGAGCACTTGCTGACCTAGTGTGAAGACATGGCTTAGGTAGGAGGGCTGTGGAAGAAAGAGACAGGAAATTCCTTTGAGTTTTACCTGTCATCTCAGCTCCAGGTACAGTGAGAGAAAAAACCATCACCAGGGAATAGAACTGAGTGTGATGGAGGAGGACACCTAACCTCTTCTTCTGGCCTCTGTGTGCACCTTTTCCAACATGTGTGTAAATACCACACGTACACACGCACACACACACATGCATACACATATGCACACACAAAATGGCTGAGCATGCATGCACACATGCACGCACATACAAAAAATGACTAAAGGCAACCTATAACTAAAATCTCTGAATCTAGTGAACTGTGGATAGTTCTGATTCTCACATGATGAAGAATATTTGTCTTGGTTTCAACATGAGGCATCTCTATAAACTTTGAGTCTTTGGCTCTCATTTTAGTGCCACTGTTTTGAGGGTCGATAGAAAGAGAGAAGGTGAGACTCAGCTGAAGAAAGATTACTGGAGTGTGCCTTTGATTGCTACCTTACCCATCTGTGTGGCCTGTGACTAGAGGCTACACCTCCCCCTGCTCTTTTCCTTGCTGCAATGAAATGAGCAACTTCCATCTGCCAAGATGACCATGGAGCAAAACCTTAAGAACTGTGAGTCAAAATAAATCTGTCTCACTCCTAAACTCCTTCTTTCTACTGTTTATCACAGTGAACATTCAATGGGAAAGTGGATAAAGGAACACCTACATAGTAGCTGGCTTCTAGCCCTTGTTCAGTAAAACACTCAGTCATGTCCTCTCCCCTCCCTCATGTCCGTTGGCCATGGTTAGTCACACTTCTGTGAGGAGATGCTTTTAGATGTATTTCTGCAGTTCGATTTCCGTTTTAAAATCGTGACTTGGGTCACACTTCTTGTACCACTCTTTAATGGGAACAAGAGCCTACCAGGGGATAGAGTGTTTCTGAAACTGGATAAAATGAGCCATAGCCGCTACATGGAGGACAGGACCAGGGTCAGCTCTCTTAGGCCAAGCCTAGCTTTGCTATGAATTCTAATACTTGCATCTCTTTAGAAATTTCTGATCTTTGCCTTAAGTGTTCTTTTTCCTCTCCTAGATTACGTTTGACAGGAAAGATGCTCTTGGTTCAAGGTATATGCTGTATAGAATACATTGCAATGTAGTGACTCTGCCCTTCTGGCCATCTCACATAAACATCATGTTGAAAACAGCAGGATCCTTGTGAAGGATGGGAAGTAGCCTTTCCTTCTGTGGGAAAGAACAGACCAGTTGTTTCCCAACTGCTCAGCTATTAGAAGGAGATGTATTAACAGGGTCAACTTCTCTTACTTTTGTTCAAAATATTTGCCATGATTCAAGTATCTTTAGATGAGACTAGTTTTTGGTTATCTACTAGAACCTGTGTCTACTCTCTGATCTTCAGATAACAAGTGGTCAGGTAAGTGTTGGCATTGTCTTTTCCTGTGTGTTCAGATTTCAGCTTCTGTGCTGCTCACCTAGCTCCCTGTTTCTTCCTTTCCTGTTCCCCAAAGAAAAACTATGACCCAAACAATGCTAAAGCCAAGGCATTACATCATAAGAAAAAAGATTCTCACACATTCTTTGATGACTGGGAGTTTGACTTGCTTTCTGCTTCATTTTTCTCATCTATATAATAGGAATTACCAGCCACAAATGACTTCCTTTATTAACCTTGCCTCTGGGTGTTGTCACAGGAACCTCAGTTCGAGCAATACTCTGACTAGAATCCTATAGCCTCAAATACTTCTGTTAGTTCAGAGTTTATGGTGGTGGCTTTTTGAGGAAATATGCTAGTGCTTTGTGACTGTCCTAGGGACAGAAGGGGATTGCCAGTTTCCTCTATGCTGATCTGCCGACTGTAGTGGCTATTCCTGATTGTCAACTTGACTATTTCTGAAGTGAGCTACAATCCAGAATTAGAAGGATCACCTGTGATCCAGATCTTGGGGCTAGAAGACACAAGTTTCTGACCTGGATCTTGACATGGAGATCTTGAGGCACAGTGGCCATGAAAAGCTTAGGCCCAGGCAAAGTAGTATATACCCTTAATCCCAGGAGACTGAGGCAAGGAGATCTTTGAATTCAAAGTCAGTCTGGGACAAAGCAAGTCCCAGATCCAGGCATGGTGGTACACACCTTTAATGTGGGTCACACCTTCTGTTGGAGACCTACATAAGGACATTGGAAGAAGGAAGATTCTCTCTTCTTTGCCTACATGCCTTGTGGGATGGAGCAAATGCTAAATCCTCGGACTTACATTCATAGCTGCTGTTGACCATTGTTGGGGAGTTGGACTATAGACTGTAAGTCATCAACAAACTCCCTTATTATATAGAGACTACCCATAAGTTCTGTGACTCTAGAGAACCCTGACTAATACATAGACTGACAACACCATGTCTGTAGTGTATATTTTTCATTCTGGCTCACTTCAAAAGATACACTATGTATACATTCAGTTGTCCAGGTTCAAGGAAGACTTGGCTTCCAGAGTGCTCACAACTCCTATGTCACTTGTGAGACAGTGGTGAGAGTCACCTTAGGAATGCTCTAGGTGCTGAACTGAGGAAGGAAACAACCTTCTATATATCAAAATGTCCTCTTGGCTCCAGACTTAAATTTGAATCTCACTCTTCTGAAAGGAAAAAGAAAGCCCTCATTTCCATTCTGCTTTGTCAGGAATGTCTTTGCTCTTCCCATACTTAGCACATCACTCTCAAAAGTCAGCTTCTCAGATCCACGGTGACCTTTCCAATGGAAAACAAATATCTCCATTTTTGCCAGCTGGAGGCTGTGGCTTTGGGCATGGAATTACTCAAGGTGATTTATTCAATTCTGCATCTTTAACAGATTCACCCGAACCTGTCTCACTGATGTCTTTCCTGATACTAAAGGAAAAGGCCATTTGAAAATAGAAATAGCGGCTCCAAATCTGAGCTAAATTTGCCTGGAGTGTCTTGATTGGTTCTGTTTGAATGACTCACTTTACAGTAAATCCCAAGTCTATGGTCAGAAATTTTCTGAGTCTGAGTCAGACAGAAGAGAAGCTTAATAAAATAGCAACTAGCAGTCCTGGCATTCCACATGGCAGCAGTGAAAGCTCAGGCCATAATAAACTAACTTCGGAATGGTCTTTCTGGGAATATCTGTGTGCTGCAAAAGGCTCATTCTTCCTGCAGACTCCTGTGTACTTTCCTGAGAGAGAGCTGGGGAAGTGGGACTTTCGTGTTCTTGTATTTTAATCACTATTGTGGCAATACAGGGTAATATTATTGTAGCATCCAGCCAGCTGAGGAGAGGAGATTAAACATGATTTCCACAGCAATACATTAAAACTCCAAATGAGCTCTTGGAGCTGTGGTGACCTCCAGTGAACCCTTGGCTTCATGACTCAGAAGCAAGATGCAGCCAGGTTTAGAACAGGATGGCTTTTCTGCCCCACTGAGCTCTCTGTGCCCAGACTCAGAGCTCCTGGCACAAAAAGAAGAGAAACTGGCAGAGAGTCTCAGGCAGCATATTATGAAAAGAATCCAAAGGAATTTTATTTTAAGTGAAAAGAAGTGTTGCTCATGGTGATCTTAAATCCCAGAGATCGCCAGAGGTCCTGTCTGAACACCCACGTATCCCTTCTGAGCACTTAACTGTGTGCCTTTCGAGATAAATCCCGAGGATGACCTTGAAGTCTCTTTTCTTCCATGAAGTCTCATTTCTTCCATGAGGCAGATTGTATTTTTGTAGTTCAAGTCTGCCAGTTTGCATTAGCATATCATCTGCCTGTTTACCAAGAAAATGTGTCTGAAGAAGAAAAAAAGAATTGAGTATGTTCATGGTCATTAGGCTTGTGTCAGGAGCATGACTCAGCAGTCTGAAGATGACAAGGCTGAGGTTGAAGCGTGCCATGGAGTCAGAACAGCCTGCGGGAAAGCTCTGGGCTGCCCTCTGGAGCGTGACTGACCACATCATGGGTGCACAGTATCCCTGCTCCATTAAGGAAGAGCCTAGAAAGGGCTAAGTAGGACACAAGGACTTCCTTATGCCAACAGATCTACATTTGGCAACTTCTCTGTCAAGCAATTGTAAAAACAAAGGGAACAATTGAAAGCAGAACACATGAATCTTTGATGTTTAGAAGAACTAGAGAGTTACGTAAAAATAAGTGAAAAGATAATATATTGTGATTTGCTCCAAAGATTTTGTATCGTTGATATGGAAGGCCAATGCTAAGAGAAAGGCCCTTTTGTACATGCATGATGAATGTGTAAGAGGAGGAAAAGAGTTTTCATCTGTTGTCATTCTTGCCTCTGGTTTGATTATTCTCTCCAGTGTCTACAGTAATGTCCCTGCCTCACGATAAACACCTAGGAAATGACTAGCAAGTGGAGCACCTTTTCAAAGAAGCTTTCTAGAAACAAAAGTTCCAACTTATCCAATGAAGATTAGACAAATGCAAGTTAAGGGCCTTCTCCAAAATGGGAGGAACACTTGACAGTACAGCCAGGCCTTGAGTCCACATCCGACTATTCAGTTCTTGACAGTACCACAGATAGCAAGGCTGTCAATCAAAACCGCAGTATCTCTTGCCATAACTTTATGCTATGGCAGTAGGCTTCAGCATTTCACCTCACTGTGAGTCAGCGAGAAATGACGAGCCATAGCCTGTAGAAAGCTTTATTTCTAGGCTGCTTCCTAAGGAGTCAGAGGCTAAGAGTTGCAGCACTAAGAGTCCACAGCAATACAGCTCAGATAGATATAGAATGTGAAGATGTCACCAGTCACGGAGGCTCAGGACACCAAGATACTCACAAAAGGCCAACTGCCAAAGGAGCAGGGCAGTGATTGCGCAAGACAATGTGTTCTCCCTTCCGCTCTTGCCAATCTCACCCAAACCCCTATGTAGCTCTTCCTGGTGATTCTCTAGTATCCACACGTTCATAATAGTGAGATTATTTGGATGTCTCTACACAAAGTCAGAATGCTAGTTTGTTTGATTATATTTCTTTAATGATATCCTATTGATTTTTCAGATGCAGTTCCCTATGATCCTCTGATGTCACTGGAGATTTTCTTTCTTTTCAAATCAAGTAGCCATATTTTAAGCCTCAGAATGAACAGAAACTCTCACTAAGTACCGTTGTATACCGAATTCTGTATTCTGCACATTTCCTCTGAACTTTAGAAAAGATTCTTACTTTTTGTAGGCTTCAGAAGACTGTATCAGCATATTCTCTTGTAGCAGTCTCCCTATAATACCAGACTCTTACATGAAAAGGAAAAATAAAACACTGTGAAGCTAAGCCATATGTGCCTTAATCTTCACTTTCCATGGCAAAGCAACTTGACAAAATCTGACCAGAAATCACTGAAAATTTTCTTAAAGATATGAAAATATTTATGATTTGAAGGGAGTAAAGCATAGCCATCATAAATAGATTTTGTTGTTGTTGTTTAATGACTCGTGGGGCTAGGGAGTTGGCTCATTAGTCAACAGTATTTGCTATACCGTTGAGTTCAGAACCTGGTACCCACATCCAGTTGCTCACAACTGCCTGAAACCCCAGCTTAGGCCAATCCGACACCCTCTTGTTGCCTCCCCTGGCACTTGCACCAGTGTGCACATACTCACAGGCAGACACAAGCACAAACATGTCAGTGAACATAAAAGACAAAGAGTTTTTAAGTGTCCCCTCAAAGTAGACATTGAGGTAGATGTATTTCCACTTATTTGTTTATAAATTGCCCACCCAAATTTAATAGTCACTGTTATTGTGCTTAATCAAATTCACTTTAAAACTTCAGAAGTGAGGTACAACAATGAAGGCCCATCATTATTAATGATAAGGATTTGGGGAGCAACTGGCATGGCACCATTTCATGAGAACTTGTTTGTAAGCACTTAAGTGATCTTAGTCAGGTGTGTAGACTGGGGCAGACCTGAGAAGCTGGACTATGCTGAGGCCTCTTATCCAGTAGACCCTTTCTGAGTCAGAGCACTCAAGCTAGAAGAATATGCAGGCAGCCAGGAATTTACAGTAAACTTTCTGTGGTTCTACCTACAGCTATAACAAAGTTGTATGCTCTGGGATATTTACTCTTCACCTATAAACTAAAACTATTATTTAAAAACCACCAAGTGAGGTTAGGCTACCGTGAAGACCATGCAAACCCTTTATACATATGAGTGCTTTGTAGCTCTGAGGTCACTGTTGCAATGGTAGACAGCTGTACTCTCGTGGTAGTATATTGTTTAAATAGGAAAGAATTTTCTACATTAAGATTGGCTGAAACATTAAATGAGTGTATATGATTTTTATAAGTATGTATCAAATGTAGCACCTGCTCTGCTACAGTAGGAACAGATGAGCCAGGCTGAGAGGCAAAGAACTTGGAGAAAATGTCTTCAAGACAAGCTTGGAAGTAACTTTCAAGGCAGCCACACTGTCTTTCTTTGCCTTTACTCCCTAAATAATTGCGGAAATACAAATGTGTGTGTGTGTGTGTGTGTATATATACACCAGTTAAGTATGCTTTTGTTTTTATTTTTTTCACTGGAAGGAACGTTAATAGAGGACAAGAAAGAAAATGTAATAAATCATTTAGAGAGAAGCTAGAGGCACTAGAAATAACCTCTGTCAGAAGACTATAATGTTGAAAACAAGGAAGAAGGTAAATTTTGTTGCTGGAGAAATGAAGAACAAATCAATACGAGGCCACATAGATGCCAAATTAACGGAGAGAGGAGAGACAGAAACATTTTTTTGGACTTGTCAAAACAACTCGTTATTGTACTGTCTGTGCCAAGGTCTTCAGAATCAGTACATTTATTTATATTTGGTCACTAGACCACTGTAAATATTTAGTGTCAGCATTCATATCTCCCCAAAGACAAGCACTAGTGACCTGATATTCTGAATTCTGAATCAGCTGCCACACTTGGTCACTTAAATGCTTTACTTGGACCATGGCCCTGGCACAAGTGTATCTCCAGGCTCACAGTAGAGTCCTTTATTATCATATTTTTGTCACCATTTAGTGTATTTAAAGCAAGGCATAATCACTTGTGTTCAGTATAGTGGTATACACCTGTAATCTCAACCTTCTGGAGACTAAGATAGGAGGATTATGAATTTCATGCCCACTTGCACTATTAGAAGATGGGGAGAAGACAAGGGCAGAGCAAGAGAAAGAGAGAAAGAGACAGAGATAGACAGACAGACAGACACACACACACACACACACAAACACGCACACACAGATAGAGAAAGAGAGAGAGAGAGAGAAGACTACTTGCACACTAGCCTCCTACAGGGCTCAGAATCCACACATGCTTCCCATAATTTAGGAGTGTCACTCAGAAATTTCTGGAGAAGTCTAATGGCAATCAGCTGCCCCTTCTACAAGATCATTGTGTAATATGACATCAAATTATCACTGCAATTTAAACATGCTCTCTTTTAGATTTTTACTTGTCATTCCATGAAAGACAGACATTAAAAAACACTTTAGTAATGCAGAACCTTAGCTGCAGATGGGAAATTAAGTAAGACCCACTTTATAGTTTACAGATGAAAGAACTTTGAGGAACACAGTTTCTATCAGGCCAAGATCACACATTAGTTATAAACAGACAGAAAAAAATATTGTTTCTACTCACTTCCAGGATCTCTTTCTTCCTCATAGTACTGTTTTCTCCAAAATAACAAAAACACTGTGGTTTATTCTAGTGCTTCTCAACCTTTCCAATGCTGCAACCCTTTAATACAGTTCCTCATGTTGTGGTAACACCCAACCGTGAAATTATTTTATTACTACTTCATAACTGTAATGTTGCCTCTGTTATGAATCATAATGTAAATATCTGATGTCCTGGCTATCTGATATGCAATCCTTGTGGAGGTCACGACCTACAGGTTGAGACTTTTGGTTTATACATTCTCATGTTTTAAGAAGCTGGCACACATTTCTGTAACTGAGTCTTTGCTTTATCTGTTCAAACGTGGTTAAAGCATTTATTTTTATAGCACTGGCTTGGAGGTTTTTTTTCTAAGTACTGAGAAACATCATGCACAAAGACACTGTGTGCAGCATCTTTAATGTCAACTGTACTTGCTGCCAGGAGGATCAAGAGTGGAAAGAAAGCTACACACACAAACTGGCCTGGGAACAAATCTCCAACCTGTTTTACTTGAGAAGTCTACTAAAGATGAGAAGATGCTATCCCTCTAGACCAGTGTTAAGTGCACAAGCTTCTGTGTCATTGTATTGCCTTGTGACTTAGCAGTTCTGCTTCTGCAGAACTCTCTAAAGGTTCACAGGAAACTACAACTCTGTAATCCAGAAGGAAGTAAGAAGCTAAAAATTCATATTCCATGTGTCTAGGATGAAGCTATCTTGGCAGAAATGACATCACCAATAGTAATGAGGGAAGCTACTCTTTACATTGGTGTTACTACATTTTATTACAGGTTGTACTGAGGGAAGTTAAAACTTATGTCCTTTTATTGAAGATTATCCTGAGTTCAAACTATGTCCTTTTGCATATAGGATAAATTTACTTTTGATTAACCAAATTAATTTTAAAAAATACAATCTTCTAAGTAAGTATGCTTGGCTTCCTAAGACAAGTAACTATAAGAATAATGAATTTAGTGCCTAAATTTCCAAAGCTGATAAAAAAGGCTGTAGAATTATTCCCTATTTATATGATACATTTTTAGTTTTATGCATTGGAAGAGTTTCCACTTTCTCTGACCTAAGAGCCTCCAGTGAAATGCTATAGTTTTCAAGACTTCTTTGTTGTTCCTTGTGGTCCCCACACTCTCTCTTGTAAACTGTATATATGTAGACACTACCTCACTATCTTTGTAATTGTGATTAGTTTTGGTTACTGATGACTACATAACAGGTTCTCCTGGTAGCTTCAGCAGCTAAATACCCCAACATGATTGATGTTTGTTATCAAGTGAGACTAGGTCTCTAGTTCATACTTAAATGATAGCTTATTTATCTTTCATTGCCTAGTTACATCTGTCAGTTATGACATACCTCACTGGCACCCAAAGAAAGGAAGTGCAGTGTCTGTAATTCCAAAGAGAGGAAATCCAGGGCAGACTGAGGCAATGCGACACATATTAAGTGATGTTCCAATGATCTAAACACCATTGAGTTGCACTAGCACCAATAAAAGAAAAATATTGTCTATTCTCCAAATTGATAAAGTGAATTCTTCTTTCTCATTGACTCAGTAGTATCCATAAAAGTATCATTCCACTCTTCTCTTTCAAACATATGCATTGGAATCTTCTTAGGAAAGAGAAATTTCAACATTCCTGTCTTTCACTATGGATTCTTCCCTATGAAGAAGCAGGATGCTAGTGTCAATACTTGCTCCTGTCTTATCTGTTCTCTTTAAGTCTTAATCTCTGCATATAAGGTCAGTTGTCTAGGAAGCTGAAGGATATGTACAATTTGTGCTTACTAACCTAGAACATCAGTGCAGATATATATATATATGAAATTTACTGACAAGTACATTGAAAATAAATTAGTTGCTTGAACAGAAAGATGAATATTCTATCTAATTTGTGGAAACAGAGGCATCCTATTTCACCTTGTGCAATGTCAAAGCCAGACTACTTGTGAATCATTCATTCAAAGTATGTGTCAGTTGGTAGTAAAATATTCATTAACATGCTGAATGAAAAGTAAACATTTGTTTAATAATGTTTTCCAATGCATTTATTATTTGATTAAAGAATATTATTTTATTTTTGTTTCATTAAATTCATATCACAAAAGAAGATTTTAACCATCAAAGCTGTGAAAACAGCTAAGGATAGTAATGCAGCTTTGGCTTTAGGAGGAACTGTTCCAGACCATGTCAACCTGAGGCACAGCCAGTAGAGGTGAGCTGAGGGTCACAGCTCTGCCTGCCTTCCTGAGGAGACCTAATGGGCCCTAGAAGCATCCAGGTTACATACCTCTGGGCCATTCTGCTTCCTGCCAAGTCCCCTGGGGAAGGGGGGCAATGAGCTGCTCTCTGTTCCCTGAGATGCTTTCTCCAGCTTTTTATGCCTTCCCAAGGAGTCCTGCAGGGTTTCCAAGAACATTCAGGTCCACTTGAGGCATGAACAGCAAAGGTGAACAGTATACTGGTCCCAGTGCTCCATTGTCAGGCTCACAGTTCTTCCTACCTTCCTACGGAGTCCTGCCAGCATCAGGAACATCCAGTCAACATCAGGGATGGCTAAACAACAGCATCCAGATGGCCAAAGTATAGAAACACAATTGAAAAGAGCCAGAGAAATATGGTACCACAAGAGTACAACAATCCTACTACAACAAGCCCTGAATATCTTAACACAGCCTAAGCACAAAAAGATGACTTTAAATCCAACCTTATAAGGATGACAGAGGCCTTTAAAGAGGAAATAAATAAATCCCTTAAAGAATATGGGAAAATGTAATTAAACAGGTGAAGGAAATGAATAAAACTGTTCAAGATCTGAAAATGAAAATAGAGGCAATAAAGAAAACACAAACCGAGGGAATCCTGGAGATGGAAAATCTAGGGAAGAGACCAAGAACTACAGATGTAAGCATCACCAACAGAATACAGGGGATGGAAGAGACAATCTCAGGCATAGAAGATATGATTGAAGAAATATTAAAAGCGGAAAGAGAAAAAGGCCAAGTAACATATAAAGACAGCCATATCAGAATTATAACCTCATTACTCAACAGAGACTCTGAAAGCCAGAAGGGGCCAGGCAGATATCTTGCACATTCTTAAAAGACCACAGATTTCTGCCCGTATTGCTATACTCAAAACTTTTAATCATTATAGATGGAGAAAACAAAAAAACTCGGTGGCAAAACAAAATTTAAACAGTATATATCCATAATTCCATTTCTACAGAAGATACTAGAAGGAAAACCCCAACCCAAGATGGTTAATCCAAGAAAACCCAGGGAAAGCCAAAAGAAAGGAAATTCTCTCTCATTTATTCTCTCTCTCTCTCTCTCTCTCTCTCTCTCTCACCAACATCAAAATTACAGGGATTAACAATCATTAGTCATTAATAGTCTCAACACCAATGCATTCAATTCCCCCAATAAAAAGACACAAACTAACAGAATAAATAGGAAAACAGGATTCATCATTCTGTTGCATACAAGAAACACACCTCATCATCAAAGATTGATAGTACCTCAGAGTAAAGGACCAGGAAAAGGTTTTCCAAGAAAATGGATTCAAGAAGCAAGCTATAGTAGTCACTCTAATATTTAAATAAATAGACTTTCAACCAAAATTAATCAAAAGAGATGAGAAAGGACACTTTATACATCTCAAAGGAAAAAGCCCAGTAAGATGATATCTTGGTTCTGAACATCTATGTCCCAAATAAAAGGGCTCCAATGTTAATAAAAGAAACTAAATTACACATTGAACCTCAAGCATTAATAGTGGAAGACTTCAATACCGCAGTACCACCAATGGACAGGTCATGGTGACAGAAACTAAACACAAATAACAAAACTAATATGTTATGAATCAAATGGACCTAATAGATATCTACAGAAATTTTCCCCCAAATGTTGAGGAATATACCTTTTTATCAACATCTGTCAGAACATTCTCCAAAGTCAACCATATGGTTGATCACAAAGCAAGCTTCAACAAATACAAGAAAATTGAAATAACGCCATATACCTTTTCAGACTGGACTTCAACAACAGAAGCAACAGAAATCCTACAAATTCATGGAAACTGAACAATTTTCTACTCGTTGATCACTGGGTCAAAAAAGAAAGAAAGAAAAACATTAAAGACTTTCTAGAATTCAATGAAAATGAGGGCACAATATACCCAAACTTATGGGTCACAATGAAAGAAGTGATAAGAAAAGTTCATAGCACTGTGTGCCTTCATAAAGAAATTGAATAGATCTCATACTAATAACTAAAATCACATCTGAAAGCTCTAAAAGAAAAAGAAGCAAACACATGCAAGAGGAGTATACAGCAGGAAATAACCAAACCCAGGACTGAAATCAGTAAATTAGAAGCAAAAAGAACAATACAAAAAATCAACAAAACCAAGAACTGGTTCTCTAAGAAAGTGAGGAATGACAAACCCTTAGCTAAACTTACTAAAAGGCAGAAAGACAATATACAAATTATGAAAATAAAAATCAAAAAGGGGGACATAACAGACACTGAGGAAATGCAAAGAATTTGATTAAATCTTACTTTAACAGCTTGTACTACACAAAATTTTAAAAATCTTAACAAAATGGATGATTTTTCTTGGTAGATAGCACTTAACAAAGTTAAATCAAGATCAGGTAAACAATTTAAATAATCTTATAACCTCTATGGACATAGAAGTATTAATGAAAAGTCTCCCAACCAAAAGACCATGGCCAGGTGGTTTTAACTCAGAATCTCTTCCAAACTCATTCTATAAGTCCACAATGATCCTAATGCTTAAACCACAGAAAGATACAACAAAGAAAAAGAGTTTCAGACAAATTTTCCTTATGAACAATGAAGCAAAAATTGAAAAAAAAGCCTTACAAACTAAATCAAAGTACACATGAAAAACATAATTCACTATAATTATGTAGGCTTCAGCCCAGGGATGTAGTGGTGATTCAATGTAAAAAAATTTGTCAACATAATTCACCATATAAATGAACTAAAAAGAAAAAATAAAAAACAATAGAAGATGAAAAGGACTTTGACCATACCTAACACCCCTTCATGTTAAAAGTTTTAAAGAGATCAGGGATAGCAGGTACATACTTAAATACAATAAAGAAAATATACAGCAAGCCAATAGCCAGCATCAAATTAAGAAGACAGAAACTTAAAGCAATTCCACTAAAATCAGGGATGAGACAAGGCTGACCACTCTGTATCTATTCAGTGTAGTACTTTAAGTTCTATCTAATGCAATAAGACAACTAAAGTATATCAAGAGGATACAAATTTGAAAGGAAGAAGTCAAAGTGTCACTTTCACAGATGATAAGAAATTAGGAAAACAACGCCTTCACAGTAGCTAAAAATAATATAAAATATGTTGTTGTAACTCTATCCAAGTAAAAGACTTATATGATAAAAACTTCAAGTCTCTGAAAAAAAGATTGAAGAAGATATCAGAATATAGAAAGATCTCCAGTGCTCATGAATCCATAGGATTAAATGTAGTGAAAAAGCCATCTTATTAAAACCAATCACCAGATTCAATGCAATTCCCATCAAAATCCCGACACAATTCTTTATAGACATGGAAAGAACAATTCTCAACTTTATATGGAAAAATAAAAAATTCAGGATATCTAAAATAATCTTATATAATAAGAGAACTTCTGGAGGTATCACCATACCTGACTTCAAGCCATACTACAGAGCAATAAAATAAAAACACACATGCCACATGGCATTGGTATAAAAACAGACAGGTTGATCAGTGGAATTGAATCAAAGATGCAGATATAAACCCACACATTTATGGATACTTGATTTTTGAGAAAGAAGCCAAAATCACACAATGGGGATAAAGCATCTTTGACAAACGGTGCTGATCTAACTTTATGTCTGCATATAGAAGAATGAAAATAGATTCATATTTACCACCCTGCACAAAACTCAAGTTCAAGTGGACTTCAAGTTCAAGTTCAAGAAGAGAGAAGGGAATAGCCTTGAACACATTGATACAGGAGACCACTTCCTGAACAGAAGACCAACAGCTCAGACACTAAGATCAACAATTAATAAATGGGACCTCATGAAGCCAAAAGCTTTTTAAGGCAAAAGACACCATCAATAGGACAAAATAATAGCCTATAGAATGGGAAAAGATCTTCACCAACCCTACATCCAATAGAGGGCTAATGTCCAAAATATATAAAGAACTCAACAAATTAGACACCAACAAACCAAATAATCCAATTAGAAACTGGAGTTACAGAACTAAACAGAGTTTCTACAGAGAAATCTCTAATGGCTAAGAACTCCTCAAAGAAATATTCAATGTTCTTAGTCATCTGGGAAATGCAAATCAAAACAACTCCAAGATTCCACCTTATATCTGTCAGAAAGATTAAAATAAAAAACTCAAGTGGAAGTATATGCTGCTAAGGATATGGAGCAAGGGGAAGACTCCTCCATTGCTAGTAGAAGTGCAAACTTGCACAACCACTTTGGAAATCAATTTGGCAGTTTCTCAAAATTTTGGGAGTAGTTCCACCCCAAGATCCAGCTAACTACTCCAGGGAATATACCCAAAACGTGTTCCACCATACTACAAGGACATTTGCTCAACTATGTTTATAGCTGCTTTACTCATAATAGCCAGAAACTGGAAAATACTTATATGTTCCTCAACTGAAGAATGAATAAAGAAACCATGATATACTCACACAATGGAATATTATTCAGGTATTAAAAACAAAGGCAGCATCAAATTTAGTACCAAATGAAGGAAACTAGAATAAAGATCATCCTGAGTAATGTAACCCAGACCCAGAAGACTGGTATGGTATATACTTACTTATAATTGGATGTTAGCCATAAAGTATAGGATAATTTGCCACAATCTACAGACCCAAGGAAGCTAAGTAACAAGGAGGTCCCATGGGAGTATGCTTGAATCTCATTCAGTAGGGGAAATTAAATAGGCATTGGAGGTGGAGGGAGGGAAGGAATTGAGTGGGAGAAGGTACGGGGAAGGGAAAAGAGATGAGGATCAGGTGTGGGGAGAGCAGGATAGAAGGGGGTCTAGAAGAGGATAGAAATTGTTAGGGGCCGTTTCTGAGACAGAGAAAGCTCTAGGGAGTCTATGGGGGTGATCTTAGCCGAGACTCTTAGCAGCAGGGGGTATGGAGCCTGAAGTGACCACCTCCTGTAACCAGGTGAAACTTCCAGTGGAAGGATGGAACCACCAACCCTACCCACAAACCTTGAATCCAAAATTTGTCCTCCCTACAAGAGGAATAAAGAGGGAGCAGAGATTGAAGGAATGGTCAGCCAATGGTTGGCCCAACTTGATACCTATCTCATGGAAGAGAGCCAACTCCTGACACTGTTAATGATACTCTGCTATGCTTACAGACAGGAGCCTAGCATAACTGTCTCTTGAGAGGCTTTTATCCAGTAGCTGATAGAAACAGATGCAGAGACCCAAAGCCAAACATTAGGAGAACTAGGGGTAGGGGATGGATTGAGGGAGACCCAGAGGTCATGCACACCACAAGAAGATGTATAAAGTCAACTAACCTTGGCCCTTGGTTTCTCACAGAGACTGAATAACCAACAAAAGAGCATGCATAGGTTGGACCTAGACCCCCTACACATTAGTAGCAGATATGAAGCTTGGTCTTCATGTAGTACCCATAATTATTAGAGTAGGGGCAGTCATTGACTATTGCCTGCCTTTGGATCATTCTCCCCTAGCTGGCCTGCCTTGTCTGGCCTCAGTAGGAGAAGATATGCTTACTTGATGTGCCAGGGACAGGGAAGAGGGCAGGGATGGGGGCTGGTATCCATAAAGGGCCCACTATTCTCTGAAAATAATGGGAAGGAGAAATGGGCAGAGGGGATATGAGAGGGAAATTGGAAGGAGAAGGGGGAGGAGGCTGTGATTGGGATGTAAAGTGAATGAGTGAGTGAATGAATGAATGCATGAATGGATAAACAAGAAGTGCTGTTTTGGTTTAATAAAAAGGCAATTGGTGTGTGTCTCGGTGTTCAATTCTATTGTCATGTTGTCTCTCAAGGACTTTTTTAGAAGTTGAAAGAGGACTTTGTAACATAATTTAAAATGCTTAAATATTCTTGGGTATGGGAAAGAAAATTCCAGGAGAAAGTATGACCTGGAACACTCAAGGTTATAATAGAAATATGCAAGTGCTAAGGCAGTGTAGGATAGCACTCCTGGTCCTGTATTATTACTCCATTCACTGAACTACAGAATAACTGCATAGGCCAAGGCAAATGAGGATGCTCTCTATGCAAATACTAACTGAATCCAATCTCTGAGCTGTCCTTAAGCATAGAATGTGTAGATACTTCGGAAGTAACCAGTATCTAACAGTAACCATAGCAAACCTCTGAAGACATCCCTGGACCTCAGGATGACTCAAAACTTCATCATCTCTTGGAAGAGTCTTGATCTGAAACAGAATTCAAATAGCAATCATTCTGTTGCTCAAGTTCCCTCTACTCTTGACACTGAGCATATTGAATGGATTATTAAATGCTCAGCTTTTTAAGCTGTGTTTTCTACTTTTGTATAGTATCCTAATTGTTTCTCACAGCAGCACTAAATGAAATAGACAAAATTATTTATTTCATCTTAATAATAATTGAGAAAACATAATCTCAAAGACTACAAATGACTTCCTAAATATTGTATAGTAATGACAAAACCAAGACTACCACAAATGTCATCTTCTCAGTCAACCCAAGCCTGATAACATAGCAAAATGGTGCATAGGTATTTTCAGAGCCTGTGCACTTGCGGCTTGATGGCTTTTCAGAAACTAGATATGAAAGTTGCTTGGCTTGCACAGGACAGACACATGCTTATTCTATTTCTTGGGCTGTAGGGTACTGACAGAAACTGGACCCAGAAGAAGGAAAGCACTTGATTATAAACAAAATAGCTAGCCTACATGGAATAGTCAGTTTTCCTGCAGGTAAGTATGAGGGCCTTAGAAGCATGGGCAGACTGGCCATGGCTCTGGCTTCGCAGAAACAAATCTCTACATCAGTGCTATTGAAGGATGAATATATTATCATCAGGTAGGATCAAGAGATTGAAACTGGGGCACATGGTTTCCTGGGAGCTTTCACCCCTGTGGTTACAGCATGATGCCAATCAGGCCTGCATTTGAGATTGATAAGATTTGATGTGGGTTTGTTCAAACAATTTTCCTTTAATGGCAATCAAGTGCATGGAAAATGTGAGTTCTCAAGGTTAGGTAAATGGAAGCAGTGGGAAGCCTGGCACCTATGCTGCTACTCGGAGACTAAGTTTGCTTATTTCCCCATTATATTTGGGCAAACACCAAGGTCCAAGCATCTAAGAAGCAAAGGGAGTCAACAGGAAATTACCAAAGGACTGGGTTTGCCTGAAGATTTCTACAAGCAAAAATCATTCCAAAGAAAAAAGAAGCAGAGGAACAGCCAAATTCACTTTGCCACTGGAGTTCTTTGGGTGTTAAGGCTCTGTAATATACTGCTAATGTGATTAAAATGGAGGCATTCAGACTTAAATGGTTGTTAGAATAAATTAGGGGCTTCAAAATTGGCAGTGTTTAGGTTTTGGAGAACTCCGTTCTGTTAGCCTTCCCTGGAATTCAATCACTCCAGCATTAAGCCACTGTTTTGCATGATGTGAAATTTGGCAGTGAACAGAATCAACAGCATCAAAGAAATCTCCTGAATCTCAGCCAAGGGTTGGTGACTAAAGTGTTCTTCTTAAAAGACATAGATAAAATTGATAATAATCAAATACATCATAATAAATCAGTGGGTATCTCTATCTTCATGATCTATGTGTTGTTCATATATGTGTGCAAATACACGCTTATATGTGTATATGAATGGCATAATTACTGTCAAGGTGTTTGTATTTGATGGAATATTAACTGCTGTTTATTTTTGGAACATGAGTAAAAAAAGATGCTAAATGTTAGCAAACTGCATCAGAAATGTGACTCCTAATTGACTTTCAGATATGTATTTGTAATCATGTTGTACATATATAATACACCTCTCAGACTTACCTGATTCACTTATATGCACAAGTTCATGGCAACATTTAGCTGTCTGGGGAACAAGCAGAAAGTCATCCATTAGAGTATCTAGCCATTTTAGGATCTGCAGAGTCTGTCAGTCCTAGTCTACTGTCCTAATGTCTACTTCATTAGATTTAGAATGACCTAGAAGATCAGCGATTCCCCTCTTCTGCCTGTCTCTGTGAATGAACACAAGTAATAATGAACCCTACACAGGAAAGTAGGGAGTGCTATCCTTTGGGCTGGGCCTGGACTGAATAAAAGAAAAAACTAGAACTATCAGCAACACTCACACTTCTCTGCCTATGTTTCTTGTCTAAATTGGGGACTAGAATGTCCTCTATCATCATGACATCCTGCTCTAATGTATAGGACCAAGCAGCCATTAAATGAACCTTTTGAAGACATTATCCAAAATAAACAGTTTCTTAAGTTGTTTCTTTAATATATTTTTATCATATCTAGGAACACTATAGCAACTTAAGGCATGGATCCCAGGTAATTTAAGGTAAACCTTTGAAGAATGCTAACTGAATGTTTCTTTCATGATGGTAACTGTACCTCAGGCTTCTACTTGTTTCCTGGCTTATCAACACATCCTCAGCCTTTAAACTCAGACAGAAAGTACTGACAATTTGGGAATTGGTTTGTCGGCCTATAAATGAATCAGAAATTCTGGATAGGCTGTTTTCTAGAGATCATACATTTTTCTCATGCCCCTTCTCTCTCCCACACACAAACATATACACATCTGGACAGCTGTTTACACAAATATACAACAGCATTCAGAATTTTATCTATGCTTCTTAATTTATCTGTCCACCAACCTGAAAATAGCACTCACTTTTAGTATATTTTAAAGATTTCCCTGCAGGTTATCCAAACAGTAGCTCTGAAAAGAACACATCAAAGGCCACATTCAAATTGTCTTTTGAATGATGCCCTTGCCAGCCATGAAAACGAGCTCTTTCCTAAGTGCCCAGGGGGGTAGTACTAAAAATAGAATCAGGCACTGGCCTTAATGAAAATCCAGTTCTAGGGCTAGAAGCAAGTTAATATACCATATCTTTCCTGGGAGGTCATGACTGTATCTCAAGAAGATTCTAGCAAACAATACTCAGGAGCAAAAAGGGGCATGTGTAAAATAACTACTGGGAAGAGATCTTTGCATTACAGTATTCCTGTACAGAGAAGGTAATGAAGACTTCATTTCTGGTAACATGTCAGTCATGAGCAATTTCCCTGATCAGGTAAAAAAAACACAGTGAACTAACTGTAGGTCAGAAGTTCTAGTCAGGTGTGGTCTTGATTCTTTCTACTTTCTGATCTTGGCCAGGTTATTTCTTTAATTCGGTATTCTTAACTGTAAAGTTAACAATGAACATGTCAGGTTCCAAATCGTCATGGCTAAAGACGAACACAGAAAAATGACTTTTAGATGCCAAATGGTTTGAAAATAAACTCCCTCACAAACATGACTCAAGATATCAGGGATGCTCATAGAGAGAAACTGCTGCATGTACACCAAGAAGGCAGAGCTTACTGAAGGAACAGAATCCAGACAGGAAGGAAGAAGAGGGGTATCCTATAGAGGTGGGAGTGATGGATGGCAAAGCCAGTGCTATGTAAGAACCTTCCCCATTTCTGACTCCCAAGTGTCTACTTGTGTTGAATGCCTACATGGCCAGTTGAAGATGCTAATATTTGCTAATATTTGTTGTGGTTGTCGATGTAGAAAAATGTCTATTTCTCTCCAGTCTATAGCATCCCCCTGCTTGATCCTTCCCCACCTTAGCACTGGCTATCATTGTGAGTCTGTGGCCTCGAAATCCATAGTGAAGTCTATTGCTACTAGAGCATTCCAACTAGGGCTTGGATAGGAACAGGAGAGAACTTTGAATGGAGATATTCAATAGACTAGGGACTAAACATCAATGCTTTTAATACATTACCAGATTCTAAACTGCTAATTTACTCAGTGTCCCCAAGATATGTAGTTTTTCTGTTCTGCTAGTTCATGGTATTTCACCCCCATTTATTCTTCATTTAGGTTATGTGCCTTATACTGGCTGGTTTTGTGTGTCAACTTGACACAAGCTGAAGTTATCACAGAGAAAGGAGTTTCAGTTGAGAAAATGCCTCCATGAGATCCAGCAGTAAAGCATTTTCTCATGATCAAGGGGGCAGTTCCCCTTGTGAGTTGTACCATCCGTGGGCTGGTAGTCTTGGGTTCTATAAGAAAGCAGGTTGAGCAAGCCAGGCGAAGCAAGCAAGCCAGTAAGTTACATCCCTCCGTGGCCTCTGCATCAACCCTGCTTCCTGACGTGCTTGAGTTTCAGTCCTGACTTCCTTTGATGATGAACACCAGCATGGAAGTATAAGCTCAATAAACCCTTTCCTCCCCAACTTGCATCTTGGTCATGGTGTTTGTGTAGGAATAGAAACCCTAAGACATGCCTCATCCTTGCATAATAAGAGGAGGGTACAAAACCAAGTTGGTGATTTTTATCATCTCAGCATATTTGAATGGGTATAAGTGCACATGTATAAATGAGTGTACATATATTTATATAGGTACATAGGTGCTCTGTAAATGCACTGAGACTATAAAAGGTAGGAAGACAGTGAGTGTCATCTCATGGAGAGCTCTACCACTACATTTTTCAAATTGCCTCTACTTCCAACTATTTTTGTTTGTTGTAAAACTAGACTGCTATTCTCTGCAGTAAATATTTTCTTCTTCTCTTTTCAAGTTGCTTGAATAAATAATAAAAGTCTTCTGGGTAAACACCACATGGTCCAATGAGTCATGATACATCATAGGAAATAGACTGTGGGTAGAGATGGGAATTTTGATGAGTCAGCAAAAAATCCCTGCTGACTGACTTAAGCAAAAAAAAAAAAAAAAAGAAGAAGAAGAAGAAGTATGCAACAATGTATAATAAATAGACTCTAGGACTCAGGTATGTCCTGTGACTACTTTGTCACTACATAATATTGTTTATAATCTGACTATTCATACACAAGTGTACCTAAGAGCTAAATATATATTTTACTTGGTCTAAATGAACTGGCATCATAATCTATTAGCCTATAGTCTGGAAGTAATATCAATACAGTATTAAACAAGTTGCTAAAGATACAGATGTAGGTGCCTGCTTGCTTATAATCTGTTGTAAGTAGATAGTGACATAGTTGAACATCTTAGTGTCACTGTGATCAAGGTCCTAAGTTCAAATAGCAAAGGCTTGTGAAAATCCACAGGAAAAAATATGGCATGGGCCCAGGTAACTGGTAGGAGTTCATGACTTCAATAACTACCCATTGTGATAGTTATTACATGAACAGGAGTAGATGAAAATAGTCCCCTTAAAGTTGTTGACCATCATTGGAAATGACGTGAGTAGGAGGAGTTCACATGTATCCTTCCATCCAAACATTTGACAATATGAAAGCTGGCTCTGTGTACAGTACTACACTAGACATAGCATCAGGGATCCACAAGGCAAGAATAGACTCACTCCACGCCCTCAGGGGACTTGTGCTATAGTAGAATACTATGGAAAACAGGTAAGCAGAATGTACTTTTGTTGTAATATCTAAGAACCATAATCCTTAGTAAACCACAGAGATAAAAAAACACAAAGAGATGAGTGAAGTCAAGAGAGAAGAAGGGACTCAATCTCTATGGCCATGTTGGACAAAGAGCATAAACTAAGTGGTAGGCTGTCTGGTAGCCAACTGTACTTTAATTATGAGTAACAGAGAAGAGGAAAGAATCACTTCCAAAGGTGAACATCACTATCTGAAGTGAATAACAGGAGGAGGAGCAGTCCTGGGGTTCAGCAGTCTCCTTATCAGCTATCTACTTTCACCAGGGCTGCCTAATTCAGCTTTTCGGTGAGTTTTGGTCTTCCCTCTGGCAAATCACACAATTGGATCTGTGTTCAGCTTGGCTGTTTGTAGTAGTAGTTGTTGTTGTTTTGTTTCCTGTGCATTGCATGTCTTCCCCCCACAATCTCCACATATCCTGTCACTACCTTTGTGAATTGTGGAAGCTTTTCCTCACTTCCTCTCTCTAGAATAGAATCTAACTTTTCATATTCTGACTTTGATTTTCTTCATTGGGTCACATTGAGGCAGCTTCTTATCCACCACCTACCAGGAAGTCTATGATTAATTTTACTCAAAATTAGAAATACTGGGTTGCTTTGTCTGTTCCTGGATGGCAGTAAGTTTTAGAGTTTCCATTTTTCCCAGGTTAAATTTTTCAGGGACCTTGTCATAGTTAGCTTCATTTGACAGCTTGGCATCCTAGGAAGAGGGAACCACAATTGAGAAATTGCTTCCATTGGATTGGCCTGTGTAAATGCTTGTGCAGATATATTACTAACTGAGCAAGCCAGTAAGGATCTTCCTCCATGATCTCTGCTTCACTTCCTGCCTCTAGGTTCCTGCCTTGAGCTCCTGTTCTGGCTTCCCTTGTTGATGAACAGTAAATTGCAAAGCATAATAAAACCTTTATGCCTTAAGTTGTGTTTGGACAGTGTTTTATCACAGCAACAGGGAAATATGCTCATCTTCACAAGTGGTACACAAGGTTCAAGATGTCTAGGAGACATACTTCTTTTACATGGATCCCACTCTTCTCCTCACTCAGTTTGTGCCACATATCTAGCAATTCTTCACTGAATTCCTTTATTTCAAGTCACCCACTAAACATATTTCCCTCACAAATTCCTTTAAAACCGGTTGTTCTTCATTCTTAAAAGGTATTACATCTGCTTTTTTAAAAAAAGATTTATGTTTGTTTTATGTGTATGGGTGTTTTTTCTGGCATATGTCTGTTGAGTTTGTGTATGCAGCACCTACAGAGGCCAGAAGAGAGTCGGTGCCTAAAATTGGAGTTATAGATGGTTGTCAGAGCAGCCATGTGAGTACTGAGATTCAAATCCAGTTCCTCTGGAAAAGCAGCCAGTGCTCTCAGATAATGAACCGTCCCTCCCACCCCTACATTTAATTCCAAAGACATAAACTTAAGGGTCAATAGACACTATTCTATTTAAGTGGACAGAAAGTCATATTTTTTTTTGTATCAGTATATCCGCTCAGCCTTACAGAATGTGTTTGAATCTTGGTGCAGGCAATGGGTTACTGTTGACCAAATGGCCAAAAATAAACAAGAGCAAGATTTATGCTGTATTCTATTATTTTAGTGCTGCTCCAAGCTTTCCTAAATAAAATGATATATTACCTGCACTCTCATCTGCTCATCTCATAACACTATAGCATAAATCTTGCATAAATAAAAGCGCACTGTTTCAAGAACATTCTAAATCTTTCAAATTGTAACTGAACATTAAAAAATTAAGAAAATATACATGCCCCATTTAGAGCTAAGCACTGTGCACATTCTTAGACTCTGCAAAGTAATCAGTTGAGGGTCTCTGTTAATTGCCATCACCTGCAAAGAGAAGCTTCTGCGGTGAGGGCTGAGAAATTGTCTGAATTATGGTTACAGCAATAAACCACATGGAGTTGTTTGACTATGTTCATTTGGCAGAGCATTGGGTTCTCCCCTAGAGCTTGTGACCTATCTAGCCATAGGCCCTTGGTCCCTTTAATAGGACCAGCCAGAGGTTGAGCTAAAAACCATGTTATTCAGCCAGAGGTGGCTACAGTATTATCCTGGAACAAGAGGGTAGTTGGACATAAGAACTCACATCAGTTGTGACAGCATGCACATGACCTGCACGAGGTACAGTCAGATAAAATCCCATCATAGGAAAGTCAGGTACAACTCTCACCAGTAGCTGAGGAACTACTGGCATTGGAAAGCTATGACAATAGAGCAAGTCTACTTTCTTTACCAGTGTGACACTCCATACCCTGCTAGGTTAACTGCATGCCACAGTAGGCCCTACTCGCAAGACTAGCCGAGTAACAGAAATTGGACTCAATGGGGAAAAATTAGGAAAGGAAGAGGACATGTTAAAACTCCGTGAGCAAGGGATAGGAGAAGAGGTCAGTTTACAGACAAGCTGAGAGAGGGGTTGAATATGTTTCGAAATATATTATTTGAATCAAAGAATTAACAAAAATTTTACAATTTTAAGGAAAATAGCTAGATTGGGGCTCAGTAGTAGTACACTTTCCTGGTATATACAAAATTGAGATGCAATACCTAGTACCCTGAAATCCAACAGTCAACTGATCAATAGAAAATTTAGACATTGCCACGATCTCCATTACCTTCGCTTCCCATTTTGCCTATGGCTTTATTGCATATAACAATATTGTCTTGAAAGAAACCACAACTTCCATATAAGACAGCAGATTGTATGTTGCCTCCATGAGACACAGTGGAGGAGGAGAGTTGAGTTATGAAAGAATCTATGCCATCCTAAAGAAAGACAGAGAAGGGGATGAGGGGACAGCTGATCAGTGTGGAGAAACCAAAGGATACCAGCTGAAGGAACAACTCCCCATGTAGCTCCAGTCATGAGGACAGGTGAGAAAAGAAGCTCATTCCAAAGGGAAGCCAGGGGGCTCTGCTGAAAGTAGACTGAGTGTGCTACCCATAGAACAAGCTCATGCTGGAATCCTGGCTTGGGTTTTGGTGAGATAGTAGTGGCTTAGATCTGTGACCAAGCACCAGCAGGACACAGAACCTATTGTTTAAAACTGAGCTATCTTGGGGGCCATAGCTTTATGTGAGAGACAGAGCAATAGAAAACCATTTCAGAGAGCAGGAGGGACAGAGCTGACAAATCCAAAGCAAAGATGGTAAGAGGATCAGCTTCAGAGAGTGGATAGAGGAAGATGACCCCATCCTTAATGACTAAGGAGCTGACACCCTCATCTAAGTATACTTTTGGAATTTGATAACTCTTAGCCTGAGATTGTTTGTTTAATACAAACCTCTGGAGCCACATCTCACTGTTGCAGAGGCTGAGATATTTAAAGCTACATAGAAATATACACAGCTGCATCCCTCCAGCCTGATGCTTAGTCAAAATGCCAAAAGAACAAATCAAATAAACAATAGTAGAATATATTAAGGAAAAATTGCAATTCACTTACAAATATAGACTCATAAAAATAACACCATAAATCTTAATAGAAACCATAAATTCCAGGAACATATGTACCAATGTATGTCAAGGCCTGAAAATAAATAACTGTTGATTATTATTAATTTAATCTCAAAAAATATTTGATAAAATTGACAGAGAAGTGAGACTTTTTAAGACAAGCACAAACTAACCAGTGACCACCAAACCAAAATGTAAGTAGATGCTTAAAGACATCCTACATACAAAAGAGGAAGAGATCTCAACCAAGAGAGCACAAGAGAATAAATTTCATTAAAAAAATCAAAGATCCAAGACAACTATGGAAGAATCCATCATATCTAACACAGTACCAACAACTCCTAATACGAACAATAGAGAAAAAAAACAACAAAGATAATTTAGATACCGAGAGAAACAACTGATGAATTTACAAGCATCAGAAAAACTCTGTAAATAATAATACCACATGTAAATGAACATAAATTTTTAATTAAAAGATAGAGATCAGGGGCTTGGAAAGATAGTTCAATGAATTAAGGTTTGGATGCCCAAAGACCTGAATTTGGATCCTGGAATCTAATAAAAGCCTAATGTAATAGCATGTGTCTGTAATCACAGCACTGGACAAAGGGATGCTTGAGATAAAATAATGTTAGTGATTCACTAGGCAGTGAGTTTAGCATAAAGGTTGAGCTACAACTTCAGGGGAAAAAAGACATAGACCAAGACATTGTCAACCTCTGGCCTCCACATATGGACACACAAGAACATGTTATCCTGTACACACATATATATCACAATGAAAATACACAAACCTACACACACACACAAACACACACACACATAGCGAGAGAGGGGGGGTTGAATTTAAATATAATGTACAACTACATATCTTCAAGAAACCTACCTCATTAAAGACACTGACAGAGTAAAGAATAAATGTCAGTTAAGCAAGAAAAGATAGCTTTAAAAAATAAAAGAAGCTACTCTGATACCTGTTTAGGTAGACTTCAAGCCAGAACCACTCAAGAAAGGTTGAAATGGTCCTGTGATGAGTAGGCAAGATGGATCAGCAGGTAAGAGTGCTTTCCACACAGCCTGAGTTTGGATTCTAAAACCCTTCTTGGAGAGAGAAAGCCAACTGCCAAAAATTGTACTCTAATGTCACAAGAGTGCCATGAGACTGTGTGTTCACACTCACACCCATGATAAAAATAAAACATTTAAAGTGAAGCTATGCATACATGAAGCAGACCATCAGAAAAATGTAATAACTATGGATATATGAAGTTGCATATTGGAGCTCCCAGTTGCATAGGACAAACACTGATAGACATAAAAGGAGAGGTACTGATAAAATGAAAGTGAGCTTCGTCAAGCCCTGTGTGCATCAACAGACACCTCATCCAGACTAAAAGGCAAGAAAGAAACATCAGAATCAACCTGCATGGGGCATCAACTGTCCTTAACATACTATCAGAATTCTCCATCTAACAGGTATGGAGTGCACATTCTTCTCACCAGCTCATGGCACTTTTTCTTGGGGGCCAGAGGTGTCAGAGCTCCATGGAACTGGACTTAAAGGAGTCATGAGCTAGACATGAATGCTAGGAGTGCACTCCAGGTCCTCTGCAAAAACAGCATGCACCCTAACCACTGAGAAATCTCTCCAGCTAACCTTTGCTCATAAAGAGCTTGCTTAAGGCCATAAAGCAAGTCTGAAGAAAGAGGAAAGAGCTGAAGTGACTTCTTGTGTTTTCTCTGGGTAAGACTAAAAGTAGGTGCCAATAGCTAGAGACCAGGAAAGAGCATGCTATGCTAAGAGAGTAAATATTATATTTGAAAGACAGAGCAGGCAACTGAAGAAGTCAGAAAATAAATTTTAAAGTTCTTTGTATCAAATGAAAAGGAAAGCAAGCCTGTCTCTGGAGAAGCCCATTCCCACCTTTGGTGTAGACTGCCCTTTTCCTACATGTCTGACTTCCTATTAACTCTCACACTTAAATCTATGTAAAACAAACAAATAAAAATCTTCATAATAAGCCCAGATTCTGTTTCATAAAAACATAAATGCATAACTTACCAGAATTTTTAGCATGCAGCTTATGCAGTTATACAAGGAAAGTCTTTAGTTATTAGTGTCTACATTAAAAGGTCAGAGGGATCTTAAATTGCCTAATGATGCTACAGAGATACAAAGTTGGTAAGTGGCAAGAAACAATAAAGATTAGAGCAAAAATTAGTGAAACTTGGCTCAAAACAATGCATACTCATCAAACCAAGAATTGGGGTTTTTAAAAATGATAGCAAGATTAACAAAAAAGAAAAATGGAAGAAACAAATTAATCAAATTGCAGATGGGATTCAGCCTCTTGTGCAGACTCAAGGTCCCCCTGAGCCCTTTAAGCTTTTTCTCTGGCCCCTCACCATTTCTTTGTGAATCTTGCCATCCCAGGAAACCACTCTACCAGGGCTCCACAGCAGCCATGTTAGGCTGGGACTCAAGTAAGTCCTCATTTATTTTCTTATTTATAAACATCCTTTATCATTGTTCCAGTCCTTCATTCTTACCTCTCCAGACTTACTCTTCATCTACTGCAGCCTGCCCACAGAAACTCCGCCTCCAAGCCCACTCAATCACCTGAGGACTCTGTCTCTTGATGCCGACCCCAAATCCTTCTAGCTTGTTGTTGTTATTGTTGTTGCCCCTTTCAGCCGTTCCTTTCCATCAACATTTATTCCATTTTTCCTCCCACAGACCTGCAGAATTATTCATTGCCAGGGTCCCCACAGCCTCCACACTTGGGTAGAACCCAGTGTTGGCAATAGGTATTTTTTGTCTTATTCTTTTCTGTTTGTTTGCTTGTTCTGACTTTCTTTTTTTTTTTATTTGTTATTGATGAAGAAAGAAAGACAGGAAAAGCATAAATGTGGGTGGGTAGGGAGATAGGGAAGAACGGAGAAAAGATTGAGAAGGGGAAAGAATGTGGTCAAACTAGGTTATATGGAAAATGGTTTGACCATGACACCAACCTGGTACTGACATGGACGCTTCATCCTTATTGACTAGTGGTCATAGTACTAGAAGGTGATGTGTATATGACCAGAGCTGAAAAGTAGCTCATCAGTTTTACCCAGCTGTGAATCCTGTGAACTATGATAATGACTAGTTTGGTAAGTCATGCCCACTGGTGAAATCCTGGCATGGTTGTCATGGAAACACTGACCACTTTCTAGTTAGATTGAATGCCTGCTCCATAAGTTGGTATGAACACCTGGCACTGGCCTTTACATGATGGAAACATTTCCTGGAGGATGTTAGATGTAAATTGCTTTTAGTATTACAGAGTAGGCACAGAAGTTTCCTTGTATGCCATTTGCCTCCTCAATGGGTTTTAAGCTATTAATCTCAACCCCTGTATCTGTAGGTGTGCAGAGCTCAAGGTTAGCCTCCAGTGTTCATTTGCACCTGCTGTTTCCTATGCTGAATCACAACCTTTGAATAAAATTCATTTAGTGCTACATTAGTGAATGCTCTATGAAATAGCAAAATCCTTACTGTGAAAAGTTACAGGTCCTAATGTTGGACAATGCAAGAGCAATGTAGTTTAATATATACAGCTTTACATTTTTTCCCCTGACTTAATGAGTCTGGTTCTTGGTTTGAACCAGTGGCTTTGTAGTCTTCGCCTTTTACAAACACAAGCAGAGAGTCTAATATATTCACAGCCTCAGATTCTTTCTCAGGTGTCACCATAGGGCAGAGCTTCAAGAACTGTCCTGATCCTGGTGAATGTTCCTGCTGTCTTTTACTCAATTGTTACTATTTTGACATTTGGATGACTCTGGTTGAAAACCCAGCTGGGTAAGTAGTGGCATCTCTGTGACTGTGATCTCTTGCTTCTCAGAATTCAGCCCCTTTGTGCTTATAAGTCTCCTGCTTTTACTTCAAAACAAGGAAAATAGCATTTCCTAGTCAGTGTTCAATATTGACTGATCTTTTGATCAATCATTTCATTACTGATTTTTATTAATTATTTTATTTAGTTACATCCCAAATGTTGTCTCCCACTCCTAGTCCCCCCTCACACAGTTCTTCTCCCATTCCCCTCCCTTTACCAATGAGTGGGTGCCTCCCCAGGTAGCCTACCACCTTCAGGCATCACGTGTTTTACAGGATTAAGCATCTTTTCCCATTGAGGCCAGACAAGGCAGCCCTCTGATATATTTGTGCTGGGAGCTTTGGACTAGCCTGTGTATACTCTTTGGTTGGTGGCTATGTTTCTGGGAGCTCACAGGGGTCCAGGTTAGTTGACACTGTTGGTCTTCCTGTGGGGTTGCCATCCTCTTCAGTTCCTTCAATCCTTACCCTAACTCTTCTATAGGGGTCCCCAACCTCCCTCCAATCCTTGGCTGTGAGTTCTACATCTGAACTATCAGTCAGCTGCTGGTAGAGCCCGGCTTCTGTCTGCAAGCACAACACAGCATCAGTAATAGTATCAGGAATTGGTGCCCACCAATGGGATAGATCCTGATTTGGGCTGGCTAGCCATTCTTTCAATCTCTGAACCATTTTTGTCCCTGTAATTTTTTTGACAAGAACAATTTTGGGTTAAAAGCATTGTAGGTAGGTTGATGTTCCCATCCCTCTACTGGGGGTGCTGTCTAACCACTAGAGGTGGTCTCTTCAGGTTCAATATCCCCACTGTTGGATATTTTAGCTAAGTTCACCTACCTGAGTCCTGGAAGCCTCTTCCATCCTAGGTATCTGGAACTTTCTAGAGGTTCCCCTTACTCCAGCAGCTACATGATTCCGTTCATTCTCCTGGCTCTCTGGACTTCTCTCCTGTATCCCCCCACTATCTGATCTTGCCTCCTTTTCACCCCTTTCCACTCAGGTCCCTTTCTCTCTCTGTCTCCCATTATTTTGATCTCATTTCTCAGTGGGATTTAAGCAACCTCACTTGGCCTTCTTGTTTAGCTTCTTGAATCTGTAGATTGTACATGGGTATTCTATAATTTTTGTCTAATATCTGCTTATCAGTGAGAACATACCATGCACATCCTTTTGGATCTTGGTCACTTCATTCAGGATAGTATTTTCTAGTTCCATCCATTTGCCTGCAAAATTCATGATGTCCTTGTTTGTAGTAGCTGAATAGTATTCCATTGTGTGAATGAACCATATTTTCTGTGTCCATTCTTCAGTTGGAAGACATCTAGGTTGCTTGCAGTTTCTGACTAATATGAATAAGGCTGCTATGAACATAGTGGATCATGGGTCTCCATTATCGGATTGTTTCATGATAGTATTAGTGTTACTAGTGTGTAATATCTGTGGATGCATGCACCATAGCACATATGGGTTTCCATGAGACTTTAGGAAGTCAGTACTCTTCTCTCATCTTTGTGTAGCTCCCAGGGATTGAATTCAGGTTGCTATGTTTTCATGGCAAGCTCTTTTATACTCCGAATTATCTGGTGGCCCTTGGTGATTGATCTCAATGTCTATAACATTTAGAACAGAGTGTTAACGTATGCAGTGCTATTGCAAACAAAGCTAATAATGCCCTTTTCTCAGGGATCGGTCACACAGTTTTACAAAGATGATTCTGTATAGCTCTGTAAAAATGATAATTGAACTTCAGGGAAGTCCAAGGACGTTTGACATGTGTGACTACGGGACTTTGCTATACTCAAGGAATTATGGGAAATATATGTTCAAGAAATTATGGGAAATCTGTCACTTTATGTCTTGGTGTTTGGGAGATTTTTCTTGAAGAAAAAAATATTAAAAAGGCATTGGGCAAGAGAGATGACAACTCGTTACTTAAGAGCACGTGCTGCCCTTTCATGGGACCCAAATTCAATTCCTAGCATATTCACCGGGCATTTTGTAACTGCCTATAACTCTGTTCCGGTAGATCTAATGACCTGGTTTTCATTTTACTCACAAGTCATGCATGGGTACAGACACACATACACAAAAAGAAAAAGAAATTCTCAAACCAAAAATTAAAAAAGCAAAGACTGGAAAGGAGGGGACTAGTTGTGGGGGAAGGAGGGTGAGTGGGAGTCATCTCATGACTCCTAAAACACTGTGTTTACTCATGGTCTCTGGGGCTATATTCTCCACCCATGACATGTCAACATTGCTTCTGCCTGCACAATCATTATCTCTTAGCTCTTCCTTAATCCCATCTTCATCACACTCACTTTTAAAGAATCCATGCATTCTGCAGACATTTTAAAAGATGTATTTTTAAAAACATTTTAAATAAAACAAAAAGAGTGGAGATAGAAGTGGGAACATTGCAAGAGATTCCAACAAAACCCAAAGGATCATCATAGAATACATTTTTAAATGTTAGTGTTGAAAACCTGGAAAGTCAAAAGAGACTGATAAATTCCTAGACACATAGGACCTGCTGCATTAGTTACTATTATGCTGCTAAGATAGAATTCCTGGACAAAAAGCCACGTATAGAAGAAAGGGTTTATTCTGGCTTACAGTCCCAGAGGGAAAAAGTTTATCATGGTGGGGAAATCAGGGCAACAGGCAGGAAACATGTGGTGATAGGAGCAGGAAGCTTGGAAGCTTCATGATCACATTTCCATCCACATGCAGAAAGCAGAAGGGGAAGGGAGGGGGAGAATGAAGGAGGAGGGGGATGGAGGAGGAAGAAGAAAAGGAGGAGGGAGAACCTGGGAGGGAGGGGAGAAGAAGGGAAGAGGGAAGAGGCAGGAATGGAGGGTGGAATAGTGATGGAGAGGGAGAGGAGAGGGAAGAGAAAATAGTGAAGTGAGAAGTAAGTTCATAAAACATCTACACCATCCCCCAGTAGCATGCTTCCTCCAGTAAGGCTCTACCACCTAAGTCCATAGCTTTCCCCAAACACAACCAACAACTGGAAACCAAATGTTTTGATGTGTCACCCTGTAAGGACAGTTCACACTCAAAGCACCACACTTAATCAATATTAAATCAAGAAGCTGTAAACAGTGTAAACATTTCCATAGTAAGACTAAAGAAGGAATAGACTGTTCCATCAGAGAAAAGCTCAGACTAGATGAATTCTTTGTCAAATTCTGCTAACCCTTTAAGTAATGCTTCTCAATGTGTGAGATAAAATAGAAAGGAGAGGAATACCACCAAACTCATTACAAAGAAGAGTAATACCTGCAATAAAATACAGTTAGCACAGAACAGAAAAGAAAACTACAGTTCACTTTCCCGAAAGGACATAGATACAAAAATTCTAAATAAAATACTTGCAAAGTGAATTTATGAATGTATTTAGATATGACCAAGTTGCTGGAGATATAATATACTTTTACATATGTTCAACATATGCACATCAGGAAGTACAATGAAGTACATAAATTGACTTAGAGATAAGAATTGCATGACTATCTCAATAGATACAGAATAGGCCCTTGAAGTTCAAAGCACTTCACAATAAAAACCCCAAAAGGTCTAGGGATAGGATGCAAAGAGGAGAGTAACTACTTGGAGAAAGAAATAGGGGAGCAGAGAAGAAGGAGAATAAAAAGATGGTACCCAGGATTACAGTACAATAATGCACATGAAAATATCCTAATGAAGTCTGTTGTTTATATGCTAACTAAAGTCCGTTTCTAAATCAACACATGAGTTAAAAACACTATCACCTTGCATGTTTTATTCTTGGTATAGCACCAAAATCACACACACACACACACACACACACACACACACACGATTTTAATTAGTAGCAAAACTGAATCACTGCTCCTAACTCAGTGAGAGGAGCTGACTGTCAGTTTGCTGAGGCATGAACGGGAATAGAACAAGCATATATCTAGAATGATTCCTCCTAGGAAAAGTAGAAGAATCACTTTGATTAAAAGTGCAAATGGCAAGAGAAGAGATATCCAAGATTCATGCTTCAGAAGCAGTGACAAATCTCCAGCCTGATTTGGACGGTGGGTCAGGTGAGGGCAGTCATGTGTCTTCAGAGTGATGGGTATTTTTATGCTGAGAACTCCCATCTAACAGTTCAGCATAGCTGTGAGTTAGCCCCCTCCTATGACCAGGACTTTCCAACAGAAAACTTCTCTCCTTAGCACATGTTCAACAACAAAAACAACAACAAACAAAACAAAAACAAACAAGAATGACCTACAAGCACAAGTTATTCACATGCTTTCTTGATTAGATGAACCCTGAGTCTCAAGAACATTAACAAATAAAAATCCCAATGAGAAGTTGGAAAATAAAGACTCCTTTCCACTCAAATGACTAACTTTGAGAATAATCCCCCTTCTTGCTCTCTGTGAGTAGTGACTTTCCATGGCCAGGTCCAGATTTTTTTTTTTAACTATTCAATGATCAGAGACTAAGGAAAAAACTACCAACTGAAAAAGAAGTGCAATGCCACGAACAAATGACTAACCCACAGCTCACAGCTCAGGAATAGTCTTAAGTACCCACAGGCAGAGTGAGACTATTCCTTGGAGAGCTTTCCCCTGTTTGTGAGGTGGAAGTTGCTGCAGATTACATCAAACATTTCCTACTATAGACATGGCTACTGCAGACACGAGAAACATCAGATTCATCCAACCAGCTCTAGGCTAAGAGAAGAGCAATATAATCATGACAGCCCTGAGAAATACTTAGTAAGTCTTTTCAAAAGGATTTTTTTTTTTTTTTACTTTCAAATCCTTTAGAAGGTAAAAATGTGAATGACATGGCCCTGGTAGACCTCTACAGCTTTCTCATCAGACTGTGGAAAATTAAGAGTCTCCTCTTGTTAAATAGGAAAGGTTAGCATTTAATAGTTAATGAAGCCAAGAGAATCTGAACTGATAAGAGTGCTGTCTGCTCAGGCTGTACTTGGACAAGCCCAAATCCTCTCTTATCTTTTCTAAGAAAAGTAATCTGTTGGCAAGATACTGTTTTAAGCACAGGGAGGCAGGACTGGCAGCATGTACAAGGAGAGCTGCATCCTTTGGGGGCTGGGGAGAGCTAAAGCAAAATAAAGGAAGACGGTGCTTTTTATTTTATAGATACTGTAGCAACAGACTGTCTTTATCCCTTGGATTCCAAACATGAAATTTCCTAGTAGACAATCCAAAATACAGCTTTATAGGCATACCATGAGACTCTACCATCCCTTGCTGCTTACACTACTCTTTGATCAATCATCTTCACATTCAAGATCCTAGTATTGAGGAAGTGTTCTGAGTCCAGTGAAATCCAGAAGGGAACAGAGAAGCAGGTAAGCCTTCTCATACAGAGGAACACCAATAACCCTTTTGAAATAAAGGTTTAGTCCAGATTGTGAGTGAAGTAAGAAGCTTGCCCCAATCCAACCCCTACCCTTCATTTCAATTGTTCTTTTGGGTTAAAACTATCCCAGACTCCTAATTCTCTAGAAAGTAGCCCAGTTCAGGTTGTGATTGTTCCCTCTGTCAAAGCTTTACCCACTGCTCCCATCAGTATCTCGTCCCGGAACTGATGTGATACTGTTTCTTTGTCCTCCTGATTGGCTGACTACATAGGACATAAGTGTCTGCTACTCTGTCCTCCACCATTTTGTTTCCAAGTTCTTCCTTGCCTTTCTTCCTGTTATCTAATGATTTCTTCCATAAACTTCTCTCCTACCCTTTCTTATTCTACAGCTGTATGTCCATAACTCCTATGTGTTTTCAAGATGTTTCCCTGAACATCCCTTCCATATCTCTGCTTTATCTGATGAACAGTTATTGAGATGTCATTTCTTCCAACTACAGGTGGCCCAACCCCCTGTCTTCAGTAACATGATTTAACATTCTCTACATCCCAATGCCATTCCAGGCCCAGGGTCTCTTCCCATTCAAAGTTCTTGCTCATTTGAGACTTCATCATATGCCTTTACTACATTCTTTTATTGTTCTTGTAAGTTCCTGTCTTGTAGCCTTAGTCTTTCCCCTAATGCCCATCTCCATCCTGGTTCACTTTCCTGCTTATATGCCTCTGTGGAACACCATTGCCTCTGAATATTTGATCCTACAGTTCATGTGTGTGTGTGTGTGTGTGTGTGTGTGTTAGAATTTTTATTATTATACTTATTCAGTTTATATCCCTCTCACTGCCCCCTCCAGGTTGTCACCCCTCCCACAATCCTTCCCCCGTCTTCCATCCCTTTCTCCTCTCTACTGGGTATCTCTCTATCATGGCACCTCAAGTCTCTGTGAGACTAGACACATCCTCTCCCACTGAGGCCACACAAGGCAGCCTGGCTAGAAGAACATATGCTATGTACAGGCAACAGCTTTTGGGATAGCCCCCACTCCACTTGTTCAGGACCCACATAAAGGTCAAGCTGCACATCTGCTACATACGTTCAGGGAGGCCTAGGTGCAGCCCATGTATAGTCTTTGATTGGTGGTTCAGTCTCCGAGAGCCACAAGGGTCCAGGTTCTAATAATTGTTACTTTTTCTCATTTGAGAGCACTGCCTTCATGGCCTCACATCCATCATGACAGACATCTGAGCACAATGCCTTTCACTCTCTGTCTTACTTTTGAGGTCCATAGTTTATGTTCACCATCCCCTCAAGCAAACGTAGTCCCTCCTCCTGTCTTTCTATGCATCAACCCCACTCAATCTTTTGGCAATTCTATCTCTGTGATATATTGTTCAAGTCATACTCATTTACTGTATTTGCAATGTCCCAGATAGACTTCCACTTTGGACAATTCAGCTCTAAGACCTTGTGGTCCTACTTCTCATACCAATGGTGACTACTATATGATCAAATATATGCGACATTCAATATCAAGATACCTCCTGCTCCAGTCATATTTTTAGCATTGACTCTGGAGATGTTTGCTTATCTCAGACACTATAACAGATCACCATGCTTCTAACAGATCTCTGCTTCTGAGGGGAGTTCTTATCATTACCCAGATGCCAAGATGTGAGAATTACTCTCTATCCTCACCAGGACTCTGATATAGCTGCCATTATCTATTGACTTGGAATTTGATGCACTAAATTGGTTTGTCACACTTTGTTGTTCATATTCAAGTTCACAGTGAATTCCCCATGATTCTTCTCTAATGTCTGTTCTACCATGTACCATGAATTATGCCTAGTAGATATTACATTAGAATTTACTATTATCAACATACATAGGTTTACATAGCAGTAAATATATTTAAGTCCCATTTTGATCTCTTCCTTCTTTGAGTTCCCTCAAAGTTTCTGCCTCATCTTCATGACTGTCTTTAGTCCTCAGCTCCATCCTAAGGATTCAGGAGCTGAGTCTAATCCTTAGTTGATATTTTGCTCTTATGAATCACAGCAATTTTCTTCCTTACATCTAACTCCACTGTGTGCACTAAAACTTCACCAGTGTAAAACAAAGAAGAAGACTAGTGTATTGAAGAAAGTCCTCTGACTCTCGAGGAAACTTTGAAAATGTATATTAGAGCCAAAACATTGGTTTTATGAACTTTAAAAGAATAAATCTTAAAGTCTACCATGTGCACAATTTTACTTACTATACTGTTTTTATTTGAAATGTAAAAAATAATATAAGCACACATTTATGTTTACAAATTCTGTGTTTAAATTCTGGAGAAGTATAATATTTATTTGTATTCACTAAACAAAATATGTATACTACTCCTTTTAAATGTCTGGGATGATACATACATGACTTATAATAATTAATGGCTATTTCCTTTATTAGAGGCTTTGCCAATGATCAAAATGATATATTTTTCCAAAGCTAATGAGTATCAATTTTCTTACGACAACTCAGAGATGATAATAATTTTTCTTCTAACAGTTCAGGGATGATAATAGTACTGGCTGAAGTCTGTTCCCACACATAAGACAGCAAATCCCATAAATGCCATCAAATCCATGCTGACAGTCATGGAACATTCATTCCCTCCCCTGTGTTTATCACACTCTACCATCCTCAACTCCCACTGAACTAACTGGCCCCATCAGCTTATATAGTTATTTCTTATCTGAGAAATGACATTTATCTCATTGGAATGAGTCATTCTTTCCCAAAGAATGAGTAGTGTCCTGGGTAATCTTCCAGTGGGGAGAGGGCAGCCTTTGATGCTCTAAACCATAGAGAAGTTGCCCAGCATCCCCTGAAGTGCAGAGAGAATGATTCAAATGCCTGTCCACATGGTTAAAGGGAAGGCTGGGTCATGCTAACAGAAAAGGGGAAGTAAGGCCACTGATGCCTAAACATTTGGGAAGAAAGTAGCATCAGGTTGTAATTTTGCCTGCTTTGTAACGCCTCTATAAAATAAGTGTGAATTAATTTAACCAAATGACTTGGAGTTCTGTAATAATGTATGGTATGCAGCAGCAGGCAAGCAGGCTGAACACACCTCTTAGTTAAACTAAACTCATAATCCCTTATTTTAATATGGCAGCTTCAAAAAGCAAATGATCCTGATGGGTCTTACATTAGACCTTCCGTATAGCCCAGCATTACCTGTTCCAATCTGGGGCATATCAAACCTTTCACCTGATTGAAAGGAAAAATTGAATACACACACAGATGTCAATTTGAGTGACTTTCCTCTTTTTAAAAAGATATGTTTATTTATTTCATGTATATGAGTGCTCTATCTGCATGCACACATGCAACACCAGAAGAGGGCATCAGATCCCATCATAGATGGTTGTGAGCCACCACGTGGGTGCTGGGAATTGAACTCAGGACCTCTGGAAGAACAGCCAGTGTTCTTAACTGCTGAACCATCTATCTCTCCAGGCCCCATGATTTTCCTCTTTAAATGAAACCTACAGTGACATTGTTTCTTGAGAGCAAACTGTTCTTGTGTTCCAACTTCTGAGTAGTTCAGTGCTTGTCCAATTCTGTTGGTATATGTACCAGCTGGACTTCACAGTCTGAGTTAGTAATACACCGTGGGGTCACTAAAAATTTAAGACTGCTGTCCTACTGTGTACTCAGCCTGCTTATTTAACCTGCCTTTAAGAGAACAATGTAACAATTAACCTTATCTGCCTTGGATCCCAAATAATCAAGCATTTTTACTTTAAAGATATGCATAACTATAATATTAAGACTAGTGCTCTTGCATGGCCATTACCCAATATTAATTAATGCATGTGTATTTGTATGTGTGTTATGATAATTGCTTGTTAATAAAATAAGGCTGAAAGTAGCCTTATAAAATAAATATCCACCATAAGTGTTGGAAGCAGCATTTAGATATGAGTTGATAGTGTCTGTTGGATATTTGGGTCAGTTGGAGTTACTGACTTAATCCTTTGTAAAACTGATAAAGATTCCTTCCCCCATGTGCTGATCATCAACAGAGAGAGCACAGCTAGAGAGAGATGTATTCAGTCAGGCAGACAGAGGAACAGTGACAGATTCCCAAGACTTCCTTCAGGCAGGCACAGATTCAGATCATGCAACAGATAAACAGGGACCTTGGGAGACACAAGGAGAGTTAAGCCTAGCTTTCAAATCTGGGCTCACTCATAGTTGTATGACACCATGGGAAAGTGCTTTGATTTATTTTCTTTATATGACACTGGTATGTGATGTTTGTGACTGAGTTTTGGATTACTGTGTTCAAACCATCCTCAAATTCCTCCCTGAACCCCATCCAAAAACAAACAAACAAACAAACAAACAACAACAACAACAAAACCCAGAGGCTTCTTAGGTTTTCTGGATTTGAGCACACTCAAGTCTTGCTTACATCCTCATCTGGGAGAAACGCAGATTTTATTGGATTTGTGCAGATCTCAAACTCATGTGAATGCCATTCATGGTGGTGCAATGTGTGTGAACTGGAGGGAGTGTGGCAGGTGAGTAGAGGGGCTAGCAATCTGGGAGGCTCAGCTGAGAAAGGCACACCCAAGTGGGTCACATTCTGTGTGTACGTGTGCATGTGTGTGTGTGTGTGAGTGTGTGTGTGCACTATAAATCTCAGCAACAGAGTACCCAAGGACTCATAACCCGGGCTTTCGTATTTATTTCTCAATACCCCTTCCAATTCTCTGAAAATTGCTTCCAGAAGAAATAGGCACTACTTCCTGGACTAAACAACCAAATTCTATTCTTGGGTGAAATGATCAGAATGACTGTGGTGAGCAATGGAACTATGTAAAATAGGAACGATTGGTAAATGATTTAGAGGTCAAATACAAAATTATGTTTAAAACCTCACTGAAAGCCAGTAGAGCAGATGGTTTTTCAGAGGGATCCCTTTTATATCAGCTCCTTATCAAGCATATCACAGGTTTCATAGTTAATAGCATTAATATGTGTGTTTGGAGTAATGTGTTCATTATTTACAGCTATCATACACATGCCTCCCTTTAATCTTCATTACATTGTACAGCTAGTAGCTAATTCAGATGTAGTAGGTCCCTGGGAAGTGCAGTATTATGGGAACTGGACCAAGAATGGGGGTGATGAGAGGCAACGGAGTCACATGACAAATCCCGGGAAACTAGACTCTAGAAAACAGCATCCCGGTGCAGATCTGAGTTTATTCTTTGCAGCGCATAAGCTTATATACAGTGCTTGAGCCAATCCCAAACCCCTTAATTTCTGGCCAATGGTATCTTGCTACACTGTCACCGTGTATCAATAAAAGCCCTGCCTGATGAGGTAGCTCCGAAGGAGGAGGAGAGTGGGGATCATCACTTGTTAGGACGTCTATAAAAGACGGAAGCAGCCACTGCCCTGGCCTCCATTCCTTTCTGCGGTCTCACCCGTGTTCGGGGGAGCCATCGTAGATCTAATGCGAGTACAGCAGATGAAGACTCTGAGAAGTCACAGCAGCCTTGGTGCCTCACTTGCCATTCCACTTTTTCCTTCAACCTCCACACACCCCTTCGACACCCCTACAGTATTATTCTTGTCACTAGACAGACAGAGGGATATCAGTACAAGATTAAAGGTCTTGATCCTCTGAGGTTTCCTTTCTGAACACTGATTCAGCTGAAACGGTCAAGACAGACTTGGCAATGTGTAAAGGAAAGGTAAAATCATTACCAGGCTGATTGGAAAGTGTTGCTGGCGTTTACTTATCCCCGAGGGCTTAACTGAAGCAAGGATCTGAAAGCTAACAGAGTCACATGTGCAAAGCCGCTTTAGTGCTGATGGTAACACCAGACCTCGCTCTTACAGGGAGCATCCAAGACTGGTCCAGATCCTTCCCTCTAGGGAGAGAGGGTAGCTTTGCTTTCCTTGGGGCTCTGTACTCTCTTTCTGCCCAAGTTGTAGTGCGTGTTATCAAAGCAAACGTGTATCACCAGGCAGGTTTGCGGTGCTCCCTCCCGCTGTGAGACTTTTACAGTATGCTCCATCTATGCTCATGACCACCTACATGCCAGCTTTCTACGAGTCTCTTCCTGGTCTCTGTTCTCTGCCCACCTCACACTCAGCACCCAGGGTATACTCTACCCTCACTCCAAACCCTCCAGCCTCCCTCCTACACCCAGTAAAACTCCACTGCCCCCTCATGGCAACCGGTTTTCCGGTTGCTTTTCTTTCAGTCACCTAAAGGCAGTACAGAGGAAATTAACAAAAAGTTGGTGTTTAAAGCTCTGGCATAGTCATAAGACAGCGTTGATCCCCTGGAAGGAACATTTGGGGCTTGCTTTGTGCTATATCTGCAAGTCCAGCTTTCAATCCCTGGGTCTGGGGCAGTTCGTACTTAACTGGCAATTTCGTCATCAGTCAATTAAGTATAAATTTAAAAACATAGGCAAATTGTGTTATTTCTTTGAGCCTTAGTTTTCGTATCTTAAAAATGAGACCAATCTGCTTGGAATGCATTAAAAACTGTGAGATATTATACATTATTTCTAAGCAATCGAAATTTAATTTACTTTTTGCAGTTGGATATGGTTATCAGGTTAACGTTTTCCCTTTCAGTGGCTTCAAAATGTGTTCTTTTTAAAATTTTCTACTTTGGGGATGATATTAAAGAAAATATAACTCCATTTCATATCATTGCCCTCTGATTCCCCTAAATATATCTGAATGTTGTTTGCAGCAGTGAGCCAGTGTTTACCATCTCTTTGCACATTCTTGTTTCCTCTTTGGAAATCCCCCCTCCAAAAGCCTCCCAGAATTTCCCAACAGGCATCTTCCCCTCAATCACTCACAAGCATCCTTCTGTCTGACCCTGGAACAGGTCATCACTTTCTTTCTGCTGGTTTGCTGAAGGCTACATAGTTTCTGAAAGCTAAGAGTAGAAAAGAGTGAAATATATTTATGCACAGGACAGATGACAGTAAGAAAACAGTAGGGTCATCAAGGCTGTTGCTGAGTACTTAGGTCGTTCAAGCTGCTGCCAGTCTCCCTGTAGTTTTCCTCCTTTTTTCTTTTCATTTATTTTTCTGTCATTCAATATATTCCAGCCACAGCCCCTCCTCCCTCTACTCTTCCAAGTCTTCCCCCTCCTTTCTTCTCTCCAGATCCACTGCTCCTTCATTTCCCTTAGGAAAAGAGCAGGCCTCCCAGGAATATCAACCCAACATAGAATAACAAAATGTTATAAGACTAGGCACAGTCCCTCCTATCCAGACTGCACAAGGCAACCCAGTAGGAGGAAAGGGGTCCCAGGAGCAGGAAATAGAGTGAGAGACAACTCCACTCCTACTTTTAGGAGTCTCACAAGAACACCAAACTACACAACCACAACATGCATTTTAAAAGTTGGGAAATAGAAGGTACGAATGTTAAGTGAAATTTTCCAGTCTGGCCAGTTGGTGAAGGGAAGATCTAAGTTCCTCCCACCCTATTTGTGATCGACTCAACTCATGGATTATATAAAGGCTCAAGGCAAAGGCTAAACCACATGTAACTTTAACTGAGGATATCTCAGAGTTAAGAAGACCCAAGCTTCAACTCTCCTACTAAGGCAGTTTTACATTCAAATTGAGACTAAGGAAAATGAGATTTCAAATACTTTCCAATTTTGATTCATATGTGTCTATGTGGTATATGCATGTGTGCAATGAACATATATGTGTGGTGTGCTAATAAGTGCGTGTGTGTGTGTGTGTGTGTGTGTGTAGGTTAGAGGTCAAGGTTAACATCTTTCTCTTCTTTCTCTATTGTTCTCCACCACATGTTTAAGAGAGGGTCTCTTTTACTGTACTTCAGGCTCTCCATTTGGGCCAGATTGGTTAGCCAGGGAGCTCCAGAGGTCCTCCTGTCCTGTCACAGGGGTTACACTTTTTACCTGGGATCAAACTCAGGTCCTCATTCTTATGCTCCAACCACTTTACCCACTGATCTGTCTTTTGGGCTCCTACGTCCTCCATTACTGAAAACAAAAAAAGAATGTTGATTTTTTTGAGACGTATAAAAGCACAGCTGTTCCAGTCCTGGGTGAGTTCTTTGTCTGTTCCTTTGATGTAAGTCCATGTCCTTTAATCATACTAATTTTGTAACTAAATGGGGTCTGATAGCCAATGGGAGGGACACAGCATCTCTGTTTAGAATATCTCTCCCTTGCCAGGGCTTCAGCATAGGATCACAGTAGAAGAATAAAATAGTTCATCTTGATCTTGTAGAAGAAAGGGGCTCTCAACAGAAATATGCTGTTTGTCGTATTGATACTTCTTGCTGGACCATTTCTCTGTTGATGATGTCATCGGCAGAGAGCACATCAGTACTAACCTTTGAACTCCTTTTAAAGTGGTGAACTCTTTCAAAGATATGATACACTAGACAGAGAAAACTGAAATGTGGAAGCAGCTTCTGAAATGGAGACAATAACATAGCAACAGGGCCAGATACAGGGATGCAAAGAGACAACTTTCAGGACTGTGTGGACAGAGTAGGCACCATGTTCTTTTCACAAGTCATGTTCACCACTCTGAAAGAAGCTGAGAGTAGCCCACTGAAAAGGTGTATTTTCTAACATTCTGAAAACAAATGTAAAAGAGACATTTTTCTTACTTTCAAAGTACAACAGTACAAGATCTGTGTGTGATATGAACCGGAACCTGAACCATGTAAAAGGAGAAAGGTTGAAGTGTCTTTTTTGGAATAGCTGTTACTTGAGGGAAACATTTTTGCAGTTGCTATTTGAATAAAATATATTCACTATTTTACATCCACAGACATTACCCAGATGTGCACACATGCATCTGTGTTGTCTGTGGCTTTGCTCCTCTACCCCAAAAATCTGCTAAAAAAAATTACTAAATCTTAAAAAAAAATTCTAAAAATGCTAACAAAATTAAAGCAACAATTGCAAAATTCTCCTAATGCTTTGCTTGTATTAAATCTGATTTTGGTCTGGCTTGGGGACATTTGGTGTCTGTTCTTGATTCAGTTGGATAGACAAGAATTGCCTTTGCTGACCACAGATGCCAGAACATCTGTATTTACTTTAAAATGGCTCCCATGCATGTGGCCTTGTCTTTATTGTCTTAGGCATATAACAGTCACTTTTTACTTTAGAAGAAAAACTCTAATAGCCTCTAATGAGTGACTATAAATCTTAGATGCAAAACTTGCCCGTCCACATTGAGGCTGGTCAGCTCTCATTTACCTCTGGTGTTTGCTCACAGTTAATCCTTCACTGAGGTCAAGAGATGGAAACCTAAAGGCTTACAAGCTCCCTGCTGACTTTCTTCCAGGTCTTCACACATACTGAGTGGGTTTAATTTAATTTTCTGGACCTGATTGGGGATGTTGTTTAATGACAATTCACTCCTTCTCTCCATCCTCTTTCAAATGCAATCCTCAGAAGAGCAGGAGGGTAATCAAAAGCTAAAGGCCTAGTCTCTATCACATATAATTTCAAAGATTCATCTGAGTCTTTGTACATATAGGAAGGCTCAGATGACTTCATTGTAAGGGTTGGGGAGTGCTGGATTAATATCTACATAAATATTCAAGGAACGTAATCTTTCTGTTAATAACAGGAAGAATACAGAGAAGCTCAGATGAGGTAGTCCGAGATGTGAGGTTTCAAGGCAAACGACTTTTAGCAACAGAAATAACTAACTTCAACTTAGAATTTTGGGTGAGGATCCCAACACATTGTTTTATTTCCTTTAAGATATCTTCAGGCTTTTGGTAAAGTCCACTGCCCATGCACTCCTTTTTTCTGCATTATCTGGAGGGAAAATCTTGAGCTCAGGATGGTTAGTGCAGAGCAGGGAACAGGGACTCACCAGGACAGGTGGAGCCTGGAGTACCATAAGATCATAATCCTGTAGGAAGCCAAGGGATCCTCAAGAAAGTCAATGGATTTCTAGGGGTGTGACATAGAAACTGAGGGTGGCATGTGCAGGAGCTGACTACCTCAGCATGACTCTCAAGGGACAGCTGACTAAGTCTGAGACCTGGCCCAGCACCCCCACACACATCTCAGTAACCTCAAGTAACAGTTGGTAGGAAGATGGCAGGACTTGGTGTCAAATTTTCTCAGTGGTAAAAAATGAGCATCATATTTTTCTGAATTGAATTCCATCATAGGCAGAATCTTGTTGAGGAAATAATACCTCAAAGGAGTATCCCCCTTGTTACATTTTAAGTAGGAGGAAAATAGTGGCTCTCATCTAATGCCTTCCACCATCACCTGTGAGGATGGCTCCATGGTTCTGTAGAAGAGAGTCTATCTATGTGAGGGTCATACATACTGAAGTACTTACAGGCAAAACATATCTCTCACTTAAAATGTGTGTATGGCAAAAATATTATAATAAGTGAGAAGTAACACAGAGCAGATAGTTAGTTCACTACATTACTCTTTTAATTTTCTCTTGAAATACGTGTGATTTATATATAATTATACGTAAAATATTTAGCACCCAGGCACTGTGTCTATGCTTACGATATGTTCATGTCCTTTTCCTCTTCCTATTTCTCCTACTATTCATTTTCTTTTCTGATCATGGTAAACACCCACTATGGTTATACCTTGAGTCTAGTTATAGTCCCCATTAAAATAGAATAGATTTGGAAGAAGCATCAAGCAGAGATAGGGGAGTTAATTGCTAGAGTCTGCAATACAGCTCAAGAGAGGGCCATCTCTGAGCACTCATTGTGACATTATCTACAGTTAAGAGGGGGAAAACCAAAAGTTAAACAAACAAACAAAAGAGAAAGAGGGACACTCCTCCATTACTGGTGAGATTGCAAGCTGATATAACCTCTCTGGAAATCAGTTTGGTGGACCCTCAGAAAAATTAACGTAATACTGCCTGAGGACCCAGCTATTCCACTCCTGGGCATATACCCAGAAGATGCTTCAACATGTAATAAAGACACATGTTCCACTATGTTCATAGCAGCCATATTTATAATAGCCAGAAACTGGAAACAACCCAGATGTCCCTCCACAGAGGAATGGATACAGAAAATGTGGTACATTTACACAATGGAATACTACTCAGCTATTAAAAACAATGACTTCATGAAATTCTTAGGCAAATGGATGGAACCTGAAAACATCATCCTGAGCGAGGTAATGCAGTCACAAAAGAATGAACATGGTATGTACTCACTGATAAGTGGTTATTAGCCCAAAAGTTTGAAATACCCAAGAGTCACTTCACAGCAACCATAGGGCTAAATGTGAGGTCCTAGATGGAGGACTTGGAGAAGGGACTGAAGGAGCTGAGGGAGTTTGCAGCCCCATGAAGTGAGCAACAGTGTCCACTGGCCTGACCCCTCGATAATGCCGGAGACTGGATCACCAACCAAAGAATATACATGGAGGGACCCATGGTGCTGGCCACATATGTGGCAGAGGAAGGTCTTGTTAGCCATCAGGGAGAGGAGAGGCCCTTGGGCCTGAGGGTGTGAGATCCCCCAGTATAGGAGAATGCCAAGAAGGAAAGACGAGAGTGGGTGAATGGGTGGGTGGGGGATTACCCCATAGAGGTAGGGGGAGGGGGGAGGGAATAGGGAGGTTCCAAAGGGGAGATCTGGAAAGGAGGAAACATTTGAAATGTAAATAAAGTAACAAAAATTAAATAAAACAAAAAAATAGTCTAAGAGGATATATGAAAAGAGTCACCACATGCATCATAAACACTTGTTTACATGTAAGCTATAATTAGGATTTTTATTGTTGTATTTATCAAAGTTACCATCATCTTTCTTATCTTCCGTGTTTATTATGACTGTGCAGTTCTAAGGGATTGAGAAGAAAAAATCATGGTTCTTACCTGGGAATAAACTAGTTTCTGTGTCATTGTGCTGTCTATATTTTATGTCAACTTGACACAAGCTAAAGTCATCTAAGAAGTTACCTCTATTTATAAGATTGGACTTCATGCAGCCTGTAGGGCATTTTTTTTAATTAGTGACCAATGTGGGAGAGGTCCAGCTCATTGTGAGTGGTGCCACCCCTGGGCTGGTAGTCCTGGCTGGTTTAAGGAAGCAGGCTAAGCAAGCCACAGGGAGCAAGCCAGAAGGAACAGCACCCTTCCATGGCCTCTGCATCAGCTCCTGCCTACAGGTTCTAGTCTTACTTGAGTTCTTGCCCTGACTTCCTTCAGTAATAAACTATAATCTGGAAATGTTAGCAAAATAAACTCTTTCCTCCCCAAGTTGCTTTTGGTCATGGTCTTTCATCACAGCAGTAGAAAACCTAACTAAGACAGTAAGAAAGTCTTGAGTGACAGCTATTATTCTGGAAGTTTCAAGACATGACTGAATAAGGAACGGTAGTTGTGTTCAAATAGAAAATGTGCCAAGTGTGGTAGATATGAGAGAGAAAATGACAAAATGTTCTGATTGTAATGATGGTAGATTTCTATTTTCTTGAATATCACTGAAACACAGCAGTCAGGTAGATATCAGATGTGGACAGACCGGAACTCCAAGATCTGGAAAACAGTAAAGCTATGGTCTCAGATTGTAATTGGATCTGGGAAGCAATCAAGAGAAGCTAAAGTTTTAAGGAAGGAAATCTTGTGGCAAAGTGATGCTTAGAAAAATGATGTCTTTTCAAGTATTTAGAATAGATTGTCGATAATTGAAACCAGAGGAGGAAGAGGTTTTTAAGATAGAGCAAACTCAGACAAGAAAAGATCTTTGGATCTAATATTTTAAGACTGATAATGGTTGTCCTGAGAGCACAGTTTGATGTGTGCTGCAGAAGGAAAGTTGTGGGAACAGAAAGAGACATAAGTCAGAAAAGACTCCAGTGGGCACCTTGGAAGAAAGATGCTCTTTGTGTGCATGACATGACATTTTGTGACACTGGAAGCAAGAAGAACATTGGACACTGTCCTCTAGTTCCTGTCCCTCTCAGTTGCCATCCTTTCAGTCATCCGTGAAGGACAGCTGATCCTTGGCTCCTTTTCTCCAGTTCTTTCTTCCTGGACTTGCTGAGAAATAATCTCCATGTACCTTGTACCTACCGAGGTTCCAGATGCCTCCTCCTAGCGTCTCATCTAAGATAGGAGAGATGCCATGCCTGTTTGATTGACAGCTTGCTGGGGTTGTGTCCTGCTGCTATTTCTTCGTAGTTTTGTTGTAAAATAGTTCAAAAGACAAATCTAAAGTTGTATCTCCCTTACACATTCTTTGTATTGCTAGGCTCTCGATTTTTTTCTTCCAATGAAAAGTTGAGTCTCCTTCAATGTTTTCTCTTAACCCAAGTGTGTGCCACAATCATGCATTTGTACACAAAAAAGATAGGCAGGCTGTTCTTCTTCTCATGTTTCTGTTTATAGTACTGTTTCTCCACAGTCCCCACTCTGCTGTAATTGTCTTTGTGTTTTAAGAGTGTGTGTGTGTGTGTGTGTGAGAGAGAGAGAGAGAGAGAGAGAAAGAGAGAGAGAGAGAGAGAGAGAGAGAGAGAGAGAGAGAGAGAACTTGCCAGAAAACTATGGATCTCCTGGAACTGGAATTATATGTGGCCATGAACAATTTTGATGTGGGTGTTGGGAACAGATCTATGGTCCAGTGGAAGACCAGCAAGCACACTTAATATTATGCCATCTCTCCAGCCTCTTCCCAGTGCTATTATTACCCTTGATGGTAAGTGTCTTGGGTCATTTAATTTGGTCTTGTTACCCAAATTAGAAGAATACTCAATATTCCAATAAGACACCTTATGCCATCATGTCACTTAATCATGAGGAAAGTGGCTATGTAAATTTTATGTAAGTCATTGGAGACCTGGTTGGAGGGGAAATTATGTGATGTTCAGTATACATATATAGAACCTTTGAATGTTCAGGATATCCAGGGTTTTGTCCTATAATCCTCAATTAACATCCATATTTCATATGAGCCTTTGGTATCACTGTTCTCTTGTGGACAAAATAAACCCCAGATTTAAGAGGGAGAGGATGGAGAGAGGCCATGTCCTGCTGGGTCTTCCCCTCCTGTTATTTGCTCTCCTTTGTTACCAGGTCTTAGTTTCCAAAGATAATTGGTACAAGCAAGTCATCCAGGTGCTTCTCTTCGTTTCTTTTCTCACTTATGACCAAATATATGACAGAAATGGGTTAAGGAAGAAAGGATTTATTTTGCCTCCTAATGGCAGGGTACATAAATTCATTTCAGCAAAACCACAGTGTGAGCTCCTATTTGTGCTGGTACCTAGACCAGGGTGCAAGGAGCTGGACCAGAATTAGAGACAGGATAACTTTCAAGACCAGCCTCTGACTGCTTATGTATCATTCTCCAAAGATCCCACAGACTTCCAAACAGTGTCATCAGCTGATGACCTCACATAAAAGCATACATGTGCTGTGGGTCAGATTTCAAATTCAATTCATGTGTGGCTCTTCTGGGAATACTAGTTGTGACACGACAGCATCTCCATGATTGGTTGGATTGCTTATAGATCCACCTAGCTCCTCAAAAGGCCATGATGGGGTTTCTGTACCAGGCAGCAGTAGGTTGTTCATCTCAGCATGAAGAGCTCTTTGAGAATGGTAAGCCCAATGACATGCATATCCAACATATCTCCATGCCTGCTTGTTTGTGTGCTCATTGAACTACAGACCCACTTGGTACTCAGCTACTTTTCTTCCTTGATGTGTCTTTTTCTTCCACTGATGGAGCCTCATCTCTTAGTGAAGTTCTAAAACCCTACCTACTCTTAAAACACAGTTGCAAGTGTCCAGTAAGTCTTTCATTCCCACCTCACTGGAAAGTGATTTCAATCTTGATGAGATTCACCCAGACCATAATAATTTGTGCACCGTGTTTAGACTCATGTACTGTTATTGTTTGTTGCCATGCCTCTGTCTCCCCTTCCTAATAGCACTAAGAGCTCTGTCAGGTGCCATAATAAATACTTAATTAAGGTTTGCTGGTGGTCACCTTGGTGAATCCCCTGGGGTCTTGGTGATCTTTTGTAAGTCAGTGTCTCTCTTCCCCTGTGCTATTCGGATAATTGAAGCATACTGAGGACAACTGAAGTGTAGTGTCTTACGTATTAACCTAAGGGAAAGAGGACGACACATACAAAGAAAGAGGGAGATCGGAGGAGACACTGACATGGAGGGAGAGTGGTCTTCATGACTCATTTTAGAGCAGCAGGGACTTCAAATTTGGAGAATCTAACCTGTTCCAAGGCACTAAGAATAGATAAGTGGGTTAGGAGAAGGATTTTCCACTGAGATTTTGCCAATCTGCAAACAAATATCAAAGAGTTTTGTGAACTGGAACATTAGTTTAGCATCTAGAATGGAGCCAAAGGCTGTAACAGTTTGACCTTGAGAACACAGTCTATTTCAGACTACATTTTATTATGGAAGTACGTTCCACAATAGCCTCATTGTGAGAGCTAGAATCTTATCAGAACTGACAGCAGCTCTTTGCCTCCTCTGCAGAAGAACAGTGTGATTGGGAACCTGACTGAGTGCAACTCTGAAAGGAAACGGCATGGGAGCCATAAACAAGTAGCCAAGGTAGGCCAGGGAGGGCCAGTCAGGCACACGGCAATTACACGGTTGAGTTCACCAACGGTCAAAGGTTAAGTAACTCACTGCGTGCAGCTGTATAAATGTTGTTTGGGGAACCTGTCAACAAAAACCCACATAAAGAAGCAGCTAAAAATACATGACATATCAGAAAAAATTTTCAAGAGGAAAACGGTTTAAGAAATGGGTACTGGGAATAATAAGTATTAACTTTAACACAGTCTACTCTTTTTTCTCAAGATCCCAGCTAAAGAAATAGTCTTTAAGACAATGAAGCTAGTTTGGAAACAGACCAAAACAAACAATCTCAAACCAAAAAATCCCCTCCAGTTGAGTAACATTTTGGGTTGAAAAGAAGAATCTTATGATGGTGGGGGGAAAAAAAAGTATAAAAAGAGAAAATGACTTTTCCATTGTAGACAATGACTCAGCATGAGCTCAGGTTTTGAAATATAGATTTCTTGGCACTCACTGTAGGAAAATGTTTTGATCTCTAAGTTCTGTAAAGAACGGAGCCAACAATTGCTGGTGAGGGTTTGGGGCCTTTTCCATAGGAAGCATGTCACTCTTCATGTCAAAATGACTATCACAGAGGAAGGCTTTGGGTCTTTACTTCCTCTTCTATTTCTTCTTGCCTTTCCTTTTCCTTGAATTATTTCAGTTTTTCTCTTCCTGAGTCAAGATAACACATGAACACAATATATATCAAATATACAGCATTGCTGTCTCATTATCTCAGTTTCACTTATTAAAGCAACATGTTCCTAGTTTCTCCTACAGTACTCCAGAGCGAGTCGATGTACTGAGTTCATGTGCAAAAAGTGTTCTAGGTTGTATGTTATTCTTCGTTTTGGGTTTTGTAATTGAATTTGCCCTGACGGTTTTTATGCACTTGTATGCCTCATCTTTCTTTTTACAATTTTAACTTTTCTGTTATGATTATTAGTGTGCGAGTGGGTACACACAGGTCACACTGCCTGTGGGAGTCAGGGGACAGTATTCAGGAGCCAGTTTCTCTCCTTTCAGTGTGCTGAGGCAGGGTCATCCCTGTGTTTGCCGTACTGCACAATCCAGGCTCCCTGGAGCATGAGCACCCAGGCTGCTCTCCTGTGTCAGTTTTCTGTCTCATTGCTGGAGGGCTGGTGCTACATCAAGCATTTGGCACAGGCTCTGAGTGTCAAGCTAAGCATTCTTTACAAGCAACCAGTTTTACTCACTGATTTGTCTCACCTGCCTCACCTATTGTCTGTCTCTTAAGTGTTATAGATTTCATTTAAGTTGTAAGGTGAATTCTTTGTATACCTTGGATATTAGTCCTCTATCGGACATGGTATTGGTAAAGATCTTTTCCTAATCTGTAGGTTGCCGTTTTATACTACTTACAGTGTCCTTTGCCTTACAGAAGCTTTGCAATTTTATGAGGTCCCATTTGTCGATTCTTGATCTTAGAGCACAAGCCATTGGTGTTCTGTTAAGAAGCTAGACTCCAGAGATCCAAATTAACCTATCAAAAAAATGGGGAACAGAGCTAAACAGAGAATTCTCAACTGAGGAAACTCGAATATCTGAGAAGCACCTAAAGAAATGCTCAACATCCTTAGTCATCAGGGAAATGCAAATCAAAACAACCCTGAGATGCCACCTCACACCAGTCAGAATGGCTAAGATGAAAAACTCAGGTAACAGCAGATGTTGGCGAGGATGTGGAGAAAGAGGAACACTCCTCCATTGCTGGTAGGAATGCAACCTGATACAACCTTTCTGGAAATCAGTTTGGCGGACTCTCAGAAAAATGAACATAATACTACCTGAGGACCCAGCTATTCCACTCCTGGGCATATACCCAGAAGATGCTCCAACATGTAATAAAGACACATGTTCCACTATGTTCGTAGCAGCCATATTTATAATAGCCAGAAACTGGAAACAACCCAGATGTCCCTCAACAGTAGAATGGATACAGAAAATGTGGTACATTTACACAATGGAATACTACTCAGCTATTAAAAACAATGACTTCATGAAATTCTTAGGCAAATGGATGGAACTTGAAAACATCATCCTGAGCGAGGTAATGCAGTCACAAAAGAATGAACATGGTATGTACTCACTGATAAGTGGTTATTAGCCCAAAAGTTCAGAATACCCAAGAGTCACTTCACAGCAACCATAGGGCTGAGTGTGAGGTCCCAGATGGAGGACTTGGAGAAGGGACTGAAGGAGCTGAGGGAGTTTGCAGCCCCATGGAGGGAGCAACAGTGTCCACTGGCCTGACCCCTCGATACTGCCGGAGACTGGATCACCAACCAAAGAATACATATGGAGGGACCTATAGTGCTGGCCACATATGTGGCAGAGGAGGGTCTTGTTAGCCATCATGGGGAGAAGAAACCCTTAGGCCAGTGGGTGTTAGATGCCCCATTATAGGAGAATGCCAAGGAGGAAGACAAGGGTGGGTGGGGGAATGCCCCCATAGAGGCAGGGGAGGGGGGAGGGAATGGGGAGGTTCCAAAGAGGAGATCTGGAAAAGGGGAAACATTTGAAATGTAAATAAAGTATGAAAAAAAAGTAAGGTAAAGAGCAACATTTTACAATGTATGCACAGGGTGCATATTTGTATTGTTATTTATTTCTTTTTTTATCATCATCAGCACTTCAATTAATCTCTATTCAAAAGCATTTTTCTCTACTACAAATATACTGATAAAGTACATTATTAGTAATTTATTAGGACTCCTATAGATCTTTATCATATGAGATATCAGAGTAGTATTCCTATCATATTTTAAAGTACATTATTGGTGCACTACTGTATTCCTATAAATGGAATGTTCTGGATTAGCCTGGTTTGGTACAACTAGAATGTTAATGGAAGTGGTCACTTTGCTTCCCTCAGAGCTTCTATGAACTTAAGAGTTTCAGGTTCAGTCAAAGAATGATAATTTGTCCAAGCCCTAGTCAATGAGAATGTTAACATTTTAATTTCAGGTGTGTGTGTGTGTGTGTGTGTGTGTGTGTGTGTGTGTGCATGTGAGTGGATGTGCATACATGTGTATGGAGGCCGAAGGTCAATGTCAGAAGTTTTCCTCAGTGTCTCTTTGCCTTTTCTCTTGAGACAGGGTCTCCATTGAACCTGGAATTCATTAATTCTCCATTAACAGGCTAGATTGTCTAGCTAGGCAATGCCAGGGATCCTCTTGCTTCTTCCTCTCCAGGGCACACTGCTTGGTCAAGTATTTTCTTTGGGGGGGGGGGTGGTCAGGTAACTTGGTTTGGTCCTCATGCTTACATGGCCAACATTTAAGCAACTAAGCCTCTTTAGCCCCTCTCTGCCAGTTTTAATCATGCAAAAACATCTCAACACTCTAATTTAAATGTTTCTTACTTTGAATGAGAATGAGTATATTATATTTTAAAGGAAATTTTATGCCTTTTCTATATTGGCAAGAATTGTTTTCTAAAAGTTATTCTCCAACATTTTTATTTAAATATTAACTCAATGATGGTCTTAAAAATTAACTTTGAGGGCTGGAGAGATGGCTCAAGTACTGACTGCTCTTCCAGAGGTCCTGAGTTCAATTCCCAGCAACCACATGGTGTCTCACAACTATCTGTAAGGGGATCTGATGCCCTCTTCTGGTGTGTCTGAAGACAGCTACAGTATACTCATATAAATAAATAAATCTTTTAAAAAAAAGGTTAACTTTGAAAGTGGCTTCATGATTTATAGTTTAATGGCAACTGATTGTCTACAATTGGCCTCTCTCCATCTTCTCTGAGCTACTTCATCTTTCTCAGCTAAGTAAAGGTATGTGTGAAGATGTGTGTGTGTGTGTGTGTGCACTACCGTGAGAGAATGTGTGTGCGAATTCACACAAGCAAGTCATCTTGAGAAGTGGGTTATCATCACAGTTGCTTTTAATCAGGATTTCTTCAGTAAGCTCACTTTCTGTTCCTTCATTATCTGTTTAAGTGTCAGAATATTCTTGAGAATAGCCCTATCTGTATGTGAACTGATTAACGATTGAATTGACATCAAGGAAATATCAGAACAAAGAGAAAGACTGCCCTAAATATTCCTTTGAAAAGAACCTTGTGGGGGGGGGATCTCTTGTGAATAAAACCTTTCAAATTTTCTTTTGTGATTTTAATTTGCCATCACATCCTAAGTCCCAAAATTTTCTTAGAGATTCTTGTATGTTCTCAGGAATGGAAGAGAGATAAGCTATCTGAATCTCTTAGGAAGATCTCAGGTCAGTGTAGGAAGTCCTGCACCCAAAGAGGTGGTTTTAACTAGAAAAGCAGACTTTCTTATCTTTACACTTGTTAGGCTGTACCCATCAATGAAAACGCCCTCTGGGAGACCTTCTTGTAAATGATGGATGCCATCTTATTATCTGCTGAGAAAGCCCCTGCATTTGCACAACCCGCCTCTCTAACCTCATTTCTATGAGAACTCCAGTGAAGAGTAACAGTGTATGCCTGGCAACACTCCACTTCATCACTTGACTTGACATGACAGACAAGAGTTGAGCAAAGGGACTCTGCCAGTCCCCATTGTCAGTTTTATTGACAGAAAAACAATGAGTCTCTAGAAAAGGCCATTTGAATCGCAGACTTAATTTAGTTCCCATGTATTAACCAGCAATTCAATCAAGCCCAAGATGATTTTCAAGGACCTGAAACAGCTGAGTGCAACTAGCCTTAGGTCTGTTCAGTCATCATGAGACATCTACTGACTTCTCTCCCCTTGTCCAAGGCATGCTGTTAGCAGAATTAAGACAGTTTTCAGCCTAGGGCAAGATGGTGCTATGACATCAAAATGATCTCACCCCTCTATCCAGGTATAACTTTGGAAGTACAAATAACTGAGGCTGTGTGTTTTCTCATTTGGTGATTTAGTTTTATGCTTTGAAATATATCATTTGAGTGGTTCACTCCTGCTGCTACTGTGGGAAAAGATTTGCTTACACAATATTTTGAACTATAGATGACAAATATATCCAATATGTGTATGCAGCTGGGAAGGCTTGCAGGTTGGATATCCTAGGTTCTTGATGATGAAGCTGCAAAGTAAGCAAAGTGATGGGATCTGATTATGAAAACCAAAAGAGCCTTGAAAAACATTTGTCAATGACGAGAAATATGGAGAAGATCAAAACAAAGTGTCCAGACTGGTGTGAAAGTACAAAGAAGGACCAAATAAAACTATACAGAAATATTAAGTTATGGTAAGCATGACTGTTTGGTGGCTATCAAAGGCCTTTTCTTTCCATAAGGAGGAATTATGGAACATTGCCTTTAATAATTTTATAAAATCATTCACTAAGCTGGGTTTATTTTATGCAGTTTCATGTATTCTTTTTTATTTCCCACTATAAAATAATAAATACACACAGAAAAAAAAAAGATCTACTTACAAAGGCACTATTTACCAAAACCTTCCCCATCACAAATCCCTCCATAAAACTACAGTTGAATATAAAAATAATTAGAGAATTTACAAGAAGTGAAATTTATTAAGATACTGGATGTTTCGGCTTTAATATCTTTTGTTTGGTAAGAATGTATCTTGGTAATCTTTTTAGGTCTGACAGCTAAAATCAAATTGCAGTAAGGAAGAATATTCAGTAATCTTGTCTTATAGAAGTATACTTTTACATAAAAATGTTTCCTCAAATAAGGAACCACTCAGAGATCAGTTCTTCTCTGAGTTTTGATTCCTCAGAAGAATCTGGAACTCCCTCCATATCAAATGGAACATGACAAGGAAGATTTGCCAGTGTCTGATTTAAAATACAAGGATTAGTTTTTTCATTACAGCCACTGCCTATAACAAACACAGACAGTATGGTGGAATATAACTAATATGTGCTAATTTGAGATGAAAACATATCATTTAAAATAACAAACATACGAAGCAAGTACATTGAAGGAAGTGACAGTCTATGTGGAAGCAAAAGCTAATAACCTTTTCTAAGAATCACGTAGATGATTGTAATAGATGTCTTCTAAATTGGAAAACAAAGTACAGTCTAAATGCTAATGCCACTGAGAAATGATGTTCATATGTAATGCAAGCCCTTAGAAACATCTGAACTCTTGAGAACATTTACAGTCTTCATCTGAAAGCATAGTGTTGTAAGATTTACTATTTTGGAAAGAAAATTATTGAGGGGGCTTTGCATTACTAAAAATTAGATCATGTTAGAAAGTTCCAAGTGTGAAACATACTGACTTGAATGACTGAATCAGTAGGCACATTGGAATAGGGACCGCTAAGGCAGTCCAGCATAGATTAAAATGAAATCTCAAGTGAACTTCAGGTTACGGGGGAAGAATGAGCTGGTTCAACAGCTTGAATGACCAGCTATATTTTCAAAAGGTCCTTATATCCAAAGTGGCAAAGCCTGGGCTCTGCCAGGCCTGCGTGGCAGATGAGCTCAGTGGCCCTCCCAGCTGCTGGAATCACTGAGAGGCTTCCTGGGAACAGCCTTGTTGATTTATCCCACAACAGCATGAAGCAAATTTCCCCTCTCCTTCTCTCCCTCCCTCCCTCCCTCCCTCCCTCCCTCCCTCCCTCCCATTCTTCCTTCCTTCCCTCTTTCCCTCCCTCCGTCCTTCCTTCCTACCTTTCTTTCTAATATTCAAATCACTTTATTGTAATGAATTCACAAATCAAAACATCCCATAGCTTGATTAACATAGCCACTCAAACAGTTGCCTGGTTCTCTACTTTGTAATCTCAGTGAACTTGTCCATAGTTAGAACGAGCATTCGGAAGCTGTGGGGCTTCGCTTAGAGTTTTACACTCTCACTATAGATTGCATTTTAATTTATTTATTCACCAAAAAATAAAGCAAGAAATGAGAGTTAGCAAATCAAAAAGGAAATTATCTTTATATTCTCTTCCATGACGTGCGTCCTTTGCCTGCTTCTTGTCCTTCCTAGTCACCTCACACTGCGTTTTCCTGTTCTTTCTATGTTAAACTCTACCCACCTACACATTCGTTTACATATATCTGTGTAAAAGTGAACCTTTCTTATGTGCCCTCTGGTGCAAAATACGCTAGGAAAACACTTTCTTCTATAGGTACCAAAGTACATTGAAATGGACTTAAAAATTAAATGTAAATAAGATTATAAAAAGAACTGTAATAAAATATAACCTAAAATCTTCATTCCATGGACTCCATTAAAACAAAGTATTTCAACATGTGAGCCTCCCAGGGGACATTTCATGTTTACATCATTACTATGGTTTTGGGTGGGTGCGGGCATGTAGTCTCTACAACTTGTTCAGTGGTGCCAACATCAGTGGTACCAACAGCAGTGGAGCCAACAGCCACTTCAGTGGACTGAATTTAAGATGGTGTTGGTGGCTTGACAGCAAGTCGTGCACCATCTTAGTAGCAAGGAGTTTTCTGGTTCCCCTTATTTTCTCCATAGTCAAGTGACTTAGCTGCCAGAATCCCTCTTGGTCGCAGCCCTGACTTGCACCACAGGCAGCTGCAGTAATGCTGTATTCCAGGATACAGGAGCTGAGACACAGTGGAATTGGGTTTCTGCCTAAGTGTCTTGTTGAACTGCTGTTGAATGTGTGACTGGGGTACATGTCCACTCTCTTAGGAACAGGTGGGCATTAGCCCTCCCACTCAGAAGAGTTTTCTGATAATTCAGGCTTAGGAAGCAGAGGTGTGATGGTGGCTGATTCCATTGGGCAAAATGCACCACTGGTAAAGTAGCAGAGAGGAAGGGTATTCTAGAGGTTCAGGGCTTTGAGAACCAGGGTGGGACTGCAATTAGGTTCTAGAGTCAACAGAGCACTATGTCAACTCAACAGCAGGCGAGAAGGTGTTGACCATGACAATTCTGGACCCTGAACTAGTGTTACCAGGTAAAGAGGCCAGTCGGTTCTATGTGAGCTGATGCATTGGCACCCAGGACCTGGGAATAGAGTGGTGCCTCTGTGACATGGGCCCTGTGTACTAGAAAACAGGACCACGTAAGCTTCTCTAGTCGGGGTGGGTCATCTTAGGAGCTGGGGCTCAGATGGTCCTGATGTAGGAAGGAAGTTACCATCATTTGGTTCTGAGGACGAGATAAGCTTACAATTCCTTAGGATACAAGATACTAAGTAGGTTCAAGCACTTGATCATAGCTAGTATCCTGGATTAAGGCTCTGATTACCTAGGGAAAAAGCATGAAAAGGGAGGAGGGAGGAGAGGATGGAAGGAGAGAGAGAGAGAGAGAGGGCACAGAGTCCTAGGCATGGCCTCTACACTAAGATATACCCACAGCCCATGCCCACAAACTACTAGGTTAACTCAGGTACCAAAGGGATGGGGTGTTTTAGTAGCACAGATGTGCTTCCTTCTCTGGTCTGGGGTATCTCTCAGGGATAGAATACAAGTGAGTGTGGCTGCCCCCATTAGGGCACAGCTCCTACTTTATGGGGTCACAATACTGGTTTGGCTCAAGCATTGAGGGAACATAGGATATTCTGCCAGCCCAGATGTAGCTTTTCATCTGTGCTTGCCCACCTGCTCCTAGAGTGACAGAGGAGCTTTTGGATTCAGGTACTTTTGTTATGGCTGTTCTGATGGACCGAGGGTCTCGAGTAGCACAGTTGTGTGAGCCTCAGGCAAACGTCTAACCTGAGCTAAGGGCTGTGAGGACTTTAAGAAGGGGTTCAGGACTCCACAGTGATAATAGCGGTAGCTCACTTTTCCATCCTCACTGTGAAGTCTATTCTCGTTGTGAGCTGATTGACAGGTGGATGGTGGGAGGATGCTGTTTTGTTCCCTTTGCTGTGTGGCCCTCCCGAGTTTCTGGGTTTCACACTGCATGTTGGAGCTATAATACTGTCATATTCACTAAGCTGTTCATTCATTGTTCCAGTTGTGCTTCATGGGAACAGGAAGCATTAGGTATCTGGTAGACCATCATGCTGGCATGCCCCTGAGTGTATACTCTTCCTTAACTGTTTAAGACTCAAAGGCAAAATAATACATGGGAAAGAAAGGAGCTGGCTGGGTATTCAGTAGTGATTTTATGTATTCTTCATAACTCAGGACATTCGATTGAATAAACTGATAAAGACTGGTGTGTCATTTCCAGGGAAACCCTGGTGACTTTCAAGCCATTTAATTGGGAGAGCTTCCCCAGTGAGCATGTGGCTGACATCTATCTATAATGCACATATAGCAGGCCCTTCTGACAAAACCCTAAGACCTGTCCTAATGGATCATAGGAAGTATTTCACAGCACGACTCACTGGTGTTTCGAAGCAACATCAATTTGGTCATAATAGGTTTCCATGGTTTCCACGCTTATTACTCTTTGCCTTGATAATAGGCACCAATAAAACATGACCCGAACGGGTTATAGCAAGAGAAGAATCCAAAGGACACTCCGTTTGTAGTTTCCTTTCTTGTAAAACACTACACTGACTCCTTTTGCTATCCTGAAATTTACAGCTCAGTGCAGTATGAGGTAATTGGCTTTCAGTATTTCAGGAGGGTTCTTTGCAGCAACAGGATCGATATTGTGAGTCTTCTCTGTGATATGGGAAGCAATGAGAATCTGCATAGAAGCAGGAGTAAGAAAACAGACACATCAACAATTGCTTGAGTGTGGCACAAGCCAAAACTGCGTCCGACAGGTGAGATGCAAGAAATTGACAAAAACAAAACAAAACAAAAACAAAAACAAAAACAAACAACAACAACAAAACAATGATAAAATGTCCTGCATCTCAAGTGTATTGTGATGGAAATCAATCCAAGATTGTAAAATGATAAAAATCAACTGCAATGCAAGTGATCTTTCTTGCAGTTGCCAAGAGACTGGCTGAGTTTGAATTTGGGCTAACCAGGGGGCTAAGACAGAGATGGGCAGTTGTTCACACCATACTAGTGTAGAGGCTGCACAGTTACACTGGCATCTTTTGGTGGAAGGCAACATCTAGTTGCATCTTCTGTGCCATGCAGTGTGCCTGATCTTATTCTCACTAGGATTTCCCAGCGTGCCTTTCTGCTTCATATAAAGCTCACTGTGATCAGAGAGAACAGGCCTGCTCTGTGTAGTACCTGAGTATAAGGACCCCCACCCTCAGCAGCTGCCAGCTTAAGTACCTACAGCATAGCTTCTTCTTCATTCTTCCTACCTGTCATGGCAAGCTGTTATCTCCTTGGATTCCCTTTCTGGGCCTCGAAGTGAGGACTTCTTTGGTACACATCCTAAAGGGAGAAAGTGACATAATTTAGTTGTCTTGCAGGACTTTTTATCTCGAGCCCCTTTCAAAGCAGTGAGATGACAAGCAGGGTGTCTGGCTTTCCCCGGGGCAGCACAACCTGACAGCTGACATCCTGTTACCTAGGCTTTTACTGCTGATGAGGTCTGAATCATGTGGAGAGAAGAATCCCTGGCAACAAGGCCTAGGGACCTGCTTTCTTCTATAGAACTGGATGATTTCTGATTGTGTTCAGGTTTTTCGCTCCTGTGTAACTTTTATCAGCTTACTGGTTGTCTCTCATTCACAAGCTCTTCACCTGAATAATAATAATAATGTCCTCAACATGATGGCTGTGAAGTTTATATGGAGCAATGTATCAGAGGGTGTGACGTAACATAAAAATTCAGTAAATCAGGTTATAATCAGGGGAGCATAATGATATTTTAACCATGACTTATTTTCTACATGTATAGATGGCTTTTATTTAGGGAAAACATACTTCAAAACGTAACTTTGCTTCTTCAGGGTCCGTTAAAAGGTCTAGTCAGTCATATAATAAGGACTTTTGATTTTAGCCACACAGACCTGCTCAGAAGGAGATGAAATCTAGGGCAGATGAGGCTACATTATATGTTGTCAAGCAAAGCAAAGCAAAGGGTCAAGCAAAGTCATTTGAAGCGAGACTGAAAATACGCTCTACCGGCTAAATCCAATGACAAGTCGAACTCAAACAAACTGCCATTCAGCAATGGTTTCTGAGCTCTTGGATCTGTTTTCATTAAGTTTTTTTTTTTTTTTTATCAGTTATTTGTTAAGCTCTGTCTGTGAAATGCTATATGCTAGCTGCATAGGGACCAAATAAAATGTGTAAGATACAACCCGATCCCTGGAAGCATACTACAGTAAGAAAAGTATAACATACAAAAAGCCATAACTAAAGTAAGAATGGCAACTACTGTGAGAATTATGTGAGTGTAGGGATAGAGTGATTTACCTTGGGATTTTCACAGGCATTTTGATGAGTACGTCTTGCCCTGGTTGAAACGGAACGTTTGACCAATCTAAAGCTCACCTTTCTGAACCCACTTTAGAAATGGTATATCTGCTTACATCTCATTTGGAGTAAGGAGAGCTTGTTTTAGATGACATAAAGATCAGTTATCAAGAATGGATACTGAGATTGGAGACGCTGAGGGGAATAAATGGTTTTGTGCAACAGAAATCTTTTGAATTATTAGGGAGAGTTGGCTTCGACTAGGCAAGTCTAGGCTCTGGTTCCTGGAACCAGTCTGGCTATCGTGTGCCCTGAAAAGACTCTTCCCTTCTGTCTCCAATCTGCTCTCTGCTATTCTTACATAGAACCAACACTTTACAGTGGTTGAGCTTGTATTAATCATTTCTATAATGGCTGTGACCAAATATCTGACAAGCCAGTTAAGGAAGGAGTGGTTTATTCTGGTTTGCAGTCACATGGATATCTTCTCATGATGAGAGAGGCATGATACAGGAGATAGAGAGACAGAGACAGAGACAGAGACACAGAGAGACATAGAGACAGAGACAGAGAAAGAGAATTTCTTTAGTCACATTTTCTCTACAGTCAAACAATAACAACAACAAAAACAAACAAACAAATGAACAGAGAGTGGGGCTGGGTTGTGAAACCCTAAAGTCTATCCCTGCTATTCTACCTCCATCAGCAAGGCTCCGCCCCCTAACGGTTCCACAGCCCTCCCAAGCAGTTCCACCAGCTGGGGACCAAGTGTTCAAACACAGGAGCCTATACCGGAATTTTACATCCAAACCACAGCAGATGATATAATACTATCCTTGGATGAGTTGTTAAGGAGGCATCCAAACAAAGTTATGCTGGCTGTTTTCTTAAAGAATTAATTGGAGCACTCTAATAATTGAGGAGAAGCATAAAAAAGATGTGATCTTGTCATTTGTTTTGTTTCCTGGTTTTGTTTCTTTGTTTGCTGTTTAAGACAGGGTTTCTCGGTGCAGCCCTGACTGGCCTAGAACTCTGTAGATCAGGTTGTCCAAGAATTCACAGAGATCCTCCTGCTTCTGTCTCCTAAGTGCAGAGATTAAAAGCATGCACCACTTGATAAAGGGGTCATCACACACAGGACTTGAAACATGATCATTTTTAAACTACAATCAGGAAATAAACTGACTTTGCTGCTATACATAAGCATTATTAACCCAATATGTAGATATTCCTGTTCTGAGACTTTAGTTATGTATTTGGGCTTGAGGACTTGAGTATGCAGATATGTGCTAAGTTTTTATAGGAGCAGTAATGGAAGCAACGTTACGAATCTCCAGGGAACCATCTTTGGAAGGGAATTGAGTCTTTTTCTAGGTATTGGCCTATTTTAAAGAAGGCCGTGTACACACATGCGCCTACAGTTTCCCCAATGCATTCACATGCAACCATTCACATGGAGACTAGAACTCCATTCTCTTCCTAGGACTGAACTTCAGCAAATGTCAGAGGAGACCCTATGCATGCTTGCTGGAAGGAACTGAAAGACTTGGGGTTTCATTCTGTGAAACTAGCCAACACCGTGGCTTCCTTCCCATACATAGCTCTACAGGCTGCTAGGGAGAAACCAAGGGCTTGCAGAGGTGTTGTTCTAAGAGCAGGGTCATGGTGCTAGTCTTTGAACTGGTGCCAAGCCCACTGGCCTTGAGCAAACCTAGGAGTGTGTTCTACTCTTCACAGGCAAAACAGGTTATAGAAATTATGTTCTGTGAAGTGCCCGGGAGTTCTTCCAAGCTCCTTTTTGGCTATCATTCTATCTATTATTAATATATAATTGCTTGCTGATCCAATGGTCTGATTTCTTTCCTTCTGTGCACACTGTGGCAGGATTCCCTTGTTTTCGGCTTGCAGACTTTCCGTATCACCCATCTGAATATCGACAGAAAGATTGTCTCTGGTGACTCAAAGTTCTTCTGAGCGAGTGTTAAGTGACTTTGTCATTGGATTCGCCTTTCAAAGGATGAAAAATGAACACAAATAAAATTTACCTCTGTGCACTTAATGCCTGAGAACTCGGCAAGAAATGCAAGGTGACGTGAAATGGTAAAGAACTTGGGGAGGAAGTGGGCATAGCATCCTCAAGTTCACACTAAGTGGGGATAACATATGTTTGATAAACTAATGCATAGGCTTTTAAGTTAAAGAACAGGTACAGTCTTTGATTGGAAGCATCAAACACTATGAACCACTTGAATAAGAGTCTCAAAACACCTTAACTGTGTGAGTCTGGACGCTCTTGATAACAGTTTTATATACTAGTATATCAAGAGAGGGATTGATGTCTATATGTATATGTAGAGCTGTTTGGACAATCAAGCTCAAAGAAAGATAAGTGTACAGAAACTAATGTTTACCTACCCATACAGGGCAATGCTTTCCAGAAAGACGTATATAGGGTAGCATTTTATTTATTTGTGTAACTCTAGCATCCACTGGGATGCTGGGCTGACTGGTTCCTTTCACTGATATTGTGTAGAGAACATGGCTCTGATCAGAAGTTATTGGCATGATGCTGGGGACATACAGTTAACACAGGGCATGAGAGCAGTATCCAGTGGTACAAACACAGTGTGACAGAAACCCCTATTTTTCTACCACATCAATGGTTATCTTTTACTGAGCTTTACTTATTGGTAACAGAGCTATGACTTCATGTGACAGGATGGGCACTTCAGCCAAGAAAACACATTTCTTAGCATTCTTCACAACTTGACCCTGTGGTTAACTCTGACCATGAGACAAAAGAGCATGTATTGCTGTGGTTTCTGGCTTGGGCTGAGATTGCTTTTCTGGGAAAGGCTGTCCTTTGGACTCTCTGCCATGTGGGCTACTGTACCTTGTAATGCAGTCATAAGGACTAATCTGAAGCAGCCACCGGAAGCCAAACCATGGTCCATAGCAAGGAAGCTGTATGCCCAGGATAGTGAAGGATAAATACAAACCTAGGTGCCTGAGAGTCCCATGGATCCTACAAAAGTTAATGTGCCTGGATGACAGAGAAGGCAAGGCTGGCCCATGTGTTGATTCCCAGATAGGTCTGATACATGGTCTCTCTTCTTTCTCTAGGTCTGCAGGAAGTTAGATCCTAGACAAGGTTCCCTGTGCCATTTCACAGACCCATTTATTTACTTCAAGCAACATATCACAGTCTCCAACTATCTTAAAGACTGACCTTATAAGTGGAAGGCTTTCTTCAATGACACAATGTGATCACCCCAGCTGCTCTGTCCATTCCAAGGAGAAACTAAACACAAAAGCTCCTTCAGGATGAGCGAGGGCCTCTGCTGCCTCTGACCAACAGTGACAATTATTGTAGTTAATGAATGAAAACTATAGTAGTTAACGGATTAGGGATGATACAGCCTAGCCTTCCAAAGGTCTTTAAGGGTTCTAGCTGTGCCCTGGTGATGTCTCCAACAAACCCCTTTCTTTGCTTGTGTGTAACATGAATCTCTACTCCATTCCACGTGGAATACTTCTGATCTAATTCCCAACAGCCCTTACGTTTCAAGAGATGGTTACAGACACCAGATGGATACTATGAGAAAATCGGATTGCTCTGCAGCGAGGGATATATGGAAAGGCCTTTCCCCAACCAAGCAGCAGGCAAAATTGTAACAGTTAGATGTTCTGAAATAAAATCGCTCATAGTTCAGAGGTAATGCTGCTTTTTATAACATGTGAACATGTTCCTTCTATTGCATAGAAGGTAGATCAACAACAAAAAGGAAACATAAACTATTTTATATTTCTTATTGATTATGTTCCCATCTACCTTAATTTTCTAAGTTAACTAGCTATCATGTATTTATCTATAAATCCATCAATCTATCTGTCTATGTACTATATTTCCTTAAAGGAGTGTATTCAGTACACACTCTTGCTTGACTAAGAGGGAGCAGACCTTGTTGCTTACTTATTTTTATTCAGTGCTAATGACTGGAAGAACATGAGAGTATTGGGAAAAAGAGGTGCTTGTGGTAAGGAAAACTTGTGAGCATCATTTGACCTACAATTAGGCTACCCCAGGCCCATGGCTATGGATAGAGGTTGGAAAGATTAGTGAGCTCATGTCCAGCAGTCCATCACCATGGAAACTTCATACTATAAAAGTAAGAATCAAAACGGAGTCATCTTTGTGACATCTTAACAACAAAATGACTATATTAACTGCAAAGGCTATGAAGAATGTCTGATGATTACAAAAGTCTATTCACAAAGGACTCCCAGACCATAATCTAGCATCCATGAAAGATACCTCTCCAAAACCATCTGCCCAACTATCTGTTTATCTTGGGATGGATGCTCTCCTTATTGTTAGTTTTTCATTGAGGATTATCATTTCATTTCAAAATATCCTGTGTATATGTCTTTGTTTCACTTGTGTGAATTTCCCTAGCTCTGGGCTCTTTGAATATTCACATGGTTTGACTCAGCTTTTCTCAGAGCCTGCATCCAAGTTGAGCCAGCCAGTGCTTAAATTGTTATGTTCTGTGTGAAAAGGTTGAAGGTTGAGGGTATTCTTAGGAATGGTACAATCTCAAGGTTCAGGTAAAGTACCTTGGTTGGAAACAACTCTATAGAAAAGTCAAAAGGAGGTATTTCTGGGAGACGGTACCAAACAGAAATAGGAGCCAATTTGTTGAAAGCCAGTTTGCTAAAATTAACTTGAAAAATGACCAATTTTCCTGACTCATTGAAGGTTCTGTACATAAGCATTAGTTTAATTTCTGCCCTTACTTCTGCTGCCTATTCTTGTACCTGCCTCTGAACCTAGCTTTAGCGTTGTTTTAAAAAAAAAAAGGCCTGGGTAAATGTTTCAGATGTGAGCAACCCGAAGTGTGGGGCAAGCTGACTGACATTCAAACTTTTTAAGCTTCCTAATTTACAAAGTTAGGTTTCTGGCAAATTGTTTTTCAGCAAATTGGTACTTGAGCAAATGGAGTTGCCTCCCCAGTGCATGGCTGTTTCCTAATGGTCTCCTAACATAGCTTCGCCCTGGCTTCCACATGCACTAAAATAAGGGAAGTGGCATCCATCGGCAAGGAGATTCAGTTACAGACTCAAGATGACACAAATCCACCCATACAGGATGCACACTCTTGGGCTTGAGTCACAGGTGATACACCTGTCAAAATCCATCTCCTCCAAACCACAGTTCTGCCTCATGTGAGGCCAAAAATCTTCAACATTTCCTGTATTTAGACTTTGTGAACGGGGTAGGGCATCACAGGTGAGTGACCAAATTCAAGAATTATTCTAATCTGAATCCCTAGGGTCGTCTCTTCTTCAGCATCAATAGGTATTGACCCCTCTTGAGTTACTATCACAGAACACCATTGTAAACACTGGAATGCATTGCTCACGGATCTGGAGACTGCTAAGTCCAAAATTAAGGCACTGACCAGTTTGCCATCTAGTGAAGCCACTTTCTAGACCACAGATGTTGTCTTTTCACTGTGTGCTCACATGGTGGAAGGAAAGGGAAGTTCCCAGGGAGTGTCTCCTTGACTAGCCTGTCACCCATTTGATGCATCTTCTACTTCTATTAGCCAATCAATAGATTTCCCAAAGTCTTTTTAAGACCATCCACTTGAAGACTATTGAGCATATGAATTTCAAGGAGATGAGAGCATTCAATCCCATGCAGGTCAGATGCCCATGAAAGCATCACTTTATGAGAGACATGGTCTCACCAAATCTTAATCACCTCTACACTCAGCCTCTAGATCTCCCTTGTTCCTTGTCTTCTACTTGTGGAGTTTAGTGTGTTCATCTGTTTCTCCATGTTTTGCAAAGATCCTTTAAAAAAAATCTGAGAAGACACAGGAATGCAAGTTAGAACAATGTGAGAGGCTTCTTTGTAACTACAAAACTGATCCTCAATTGGCTAGAACACAAACAGGCACCATACTTTTGGGAAAGCATTTACATACATACTCGAGCATCTTAAAATACAGGTCACCCTCAATTTCTCTTCCAGCAATTTCCCCTGGGGGATGGAGAAGAATACCAGAATGTTCAAAGCATAATAACTTAGTGATATCATCAGGAACAAAATACTGAAAATAATGAGACCACCTCCTTGTCCCTTCCTTCCTGCATTAACTGGATATGTTATGTTACGTTTACCTGATACATGATGAGCAGAAAAGTAATGTATTGTAGCCACTATGACAAATATACCACTCTAAAGCATAGCATGTATGCATCTGTGTATGCACTGAACTACCTGGCAGCAATGATCTCTGGACTGTAGGACTGTAAGTGTATTTATATTCTCTTCCTCCAGATCTATGTTTTCTCAATCCCCTGCAGTCTTCAATGAAACAAGCCTCGTTTTGATATTTTAATTTTCCTTTTGAAGTAATTTCCGGCTTTTCTTATGACGTGATAAAAAGGCACAGGCTACCAGCCCGTTTCCCTACCCAGAGAGAATTTCATAATATCTCTCATCTCCTGCTTTACCAGGATCCCTTTTCTAAATACAGTATCCAGCCAGAGCACGGATGCATTTGAGGGAATTAAAAACAGAACAAAACAAACCCCTAAGCAGTAACTTAGCAGCAAGAGAAAGCCGAGTAGGGGTAAATCACCATGTGCAGAATCCTTCTCACCCGCTGAACACGGGCGCATGCTCTTTCCAGGGTGAATAGGTGCACTATATTTGGGGATATTTGGGAAGAGACTGATGTCCTACGCTTCTCTTCTTCCCTCTCTGGGTTTCTAACAAGCTGTGTTTAACTCAGCGGGGAGGCTGATAGAAGATGCTAGCAGGACCCCTGGCAGCAGAGGGGGTGGGGGACGGACGTAGGAAAAGCTGACGTGATGCTTGCCCAGCCCCTAGCACCCTGAAGGCATAGAGTGGCAACACAAGAGATGGTTGGTGCCTTTAATAACTATTATTATTTAGTCTCGAAAAAAAGGAATTCTGGGCAGTCTCCTTAAAAAAACAATCGCCAGTACTGTGGCAGTGTCACCCTGTTCACAGGCCACTGACAGCTGTATGCAGCCTCAAGTCAACCAGAAAAACAACTAAGCAGTTTCCAGGGTTTCGTGGGAAGAAGGAAGAATCCTGACTACCGTCCTGCCCTCTGGGGACTCAGGCCTCTTGGGCAGCTGCTGAGCGGGTTTTCTCCCGCGTCAGCCATCTCTGTCTCTGGAGTCTGCGTCCTCATCGTTGCATAATCTCCCTAGTGAGACTACTCAGCCTGCACGCTGGTCCCCTGGTGCCCCCTACTGGAGAATCTGGGAAATGGCGCCTTGTCTGGGATTCCAGGCTTTCTCCTCTTTGGAGACTCTTAATTTCTCCTTGCACTGATAAGAATGGAAATTTTTTTTTTGTACAAGAAAGGGAAGTGAACTTTCACGTGCAGCAAAACCAACAGCCTTAAATGTGTCAATATATGTATGGATTCTGTGGGGGAGGGGCTAATTCTGCAGTTCCCACAAGTCCTCTTCCTACACTTGCAAGGTGAGGAGAAAAGGCCTCAGTCAGCAGAACAATTCTGATGGAGGGGCTGGGGGCGGGACAGATGTGGAGGAATTGGGTTTTCACTCACCTCTGGCTGTTATCACATCACAGAAGCAAACGACCCCTCAAACTGCAGCACTATCTGAAACTTATTCCTTACCTTTAATTCCTTCCCAGCCCCGGCAGATCCTTCTATAAAACCATAAAAGCCTCTTTTGATGTTAGCTATTAGCACCACTTTGCCATAAGACACTCAGCAGTACTCAAACCTGCCTCTGACTCTCAATATGTAACCAAAGGGGTAAATATTGCAGAGTTGGTCTCCAGTAGGGTGACTGAGATGTGAAAGGACCTTTAAGAAGTGGGTTTAAGAGTGATCTGAGATCACTGAGTATTTACTCCCTTTGGAAGGAACCAATGGAGTAGGACTTTCATCAATCCTCCCTCCCTCCCTCCCTCCCTCCCTCCCTCCCTCCCTCCCTCCTTTCCTTCCATTCGATAACATCATACTTGCACTAACGCTTTGTGATCAGATTCTTCCACCACCCTCCACCTTATTCACCTCTCTCCCTGTAACTTGTTCTTTAGAGAGGGTTGTTGTTCGTTAACAAGGCCACCCACTGATTTCCTTGGTCTCCTGTATTCTGCAAAATCTCCTGTGAGCACTTCCTTTTGGGCATGCTCCTTATAGAACCTCATCTTCCATTTTGTATGGAGAATTTAGGGAGGTGCTCACCAGAGTCCATGCACATTACTAGAGAAATTGGACTTCCTTCTTGGAGCTCTTAGTCTCACAAATAAAAGAATTTGAGAATGGACTCAAAAGAAAGCTTGGGGTCATTTTATTAGCGTTTAAAAGATACCCCCACACCCCACCGTCCCCCACACAGGGAAGAAATAAAGTATGCCAGCTGCCAGGAAAGGAAGGTAGAAAAGAGAAAGAGGAAAGCCATTCCCTGTGAGTTAAGGCAGATATTGTGGTCAGCCACATGATGGACAAGCAGCCAAATGGTGGGGGAGAGAGCATTAAAGAAAGTCCAAAGTGTCAGAGAAACCATGCTTAAAGGGACATAGAAAGTGTTGTCTTGGTTACCTTCACATCTTGCTGGTTAATCATCTACTCTGCTGCTGTGGCACCATTCTTCACTGGCATCAAAATTCAGCTTCTTTGACCTTATGATATGCACTGGAGACAAGCGGCTCTCCAGCAATCTTCCAGGCCTCCAGTGTGATCAAGATTACTGATCCATTGAGTGTTGTGGACTGAGCAGCTAGCAGCTCACAGCCTCTCCACAGGGGGCAGCTGTTGTTGAACTACCCAGGCCAGAGCTTATAAATCAATCTAAGAAATCCTGTTTTGATATATGCTCATTCTGTTCATTCTTTTCCTCTGGAAAACCCTGACTAATATAAGGCCACAGAGGAGACTTTCAACGAAGTCGTGGGTACTAAAGAAATATTCATTAATTTGGCATTAAAAGCTTAGCGCAGTCATCATCTAGCTCCTCCTCACTGTTAGAATAAAAACTCGGATGGTTCATGCAATTTGACACTTCATCTTGAGGCTCGGACCAAAGCCAAGCCTGTGAGCCTGGGAAAAGGCAGGAAGCATGACTTTCTCTCTGCCTTCTGGCTCTGCATCTTTCCTCACTTGCCAGCTGCTGTCTTTTTTAACCCATGGGAAGGTATCCAAGGAGAAATAAGCAAGGGTAACAAGCAAAGAGTGATTGGCCAATAGAGTTGTTGTCTAGTGCTGGTACCCTCTGGCCTCTTTGGGTGTCCCATTCTCTCTTGATGTGCTTGTTGTGAGTCTTTGAGGCTCCTTGACTTTCAGACCCCTCAAAGGTCTGTTGCCTGGCATCTGTTGGTTGAATGTGCCCTGCAGTTCAGAAGCCAGAATCACAACATGGACTCTGATTACAAAAAAAAAAAAAAAGAAAAAAGAAAAAAAAAATGAGTTTGGTAGGGGTGTAGGAGAGTGCAGGAGAGTGGGGGGTGAATCTGGAATAATTAGAGAAAGTGGGTGGGACAAATATGATTTAAACACAGGATCACCTGTATCAAATTCTCAATCAGGCTGGGTAGATGACATCATGGTTAAAAACACTAGCTGCTCTTTCAGAGGACTTGTACTTGACTGCCAGCAACCACATGGCAGCTAATGCCTATCTAACCCCACTTTCAGAGGCTCCAGTGACTCTTCTGGCCTCATCAGGGAGCTCAACATGCATGTGGTACACAGATATACATGAAGGCAAATCACTCACACACACATACATAAACTAAAACAAGACTTTTAGAAAACTAGTAGAGGAGCAGTTAAGTTGGTGTACTGGCTGGTTTTGTGTCAACTTGACACAAGCTGGAGTTATCACAGAGAAAGGAGTTTCAGTTGAGAAAAATGCCTCTATGCGATCCAGGTGTAAGGCATTTTCTCAATTAGTGATCAAGAGGGGAGGGCACCTTGTGGGTGGTACCATTTGTGGGCTGGTGGTCTTGGGCTCTATAAGAAAGCCAGCTGAGCAAGCCCAAGAAAGCAAGCCAGTAAGTTACATCCCTCCATGGCCTCTGCATCATCTCCTGCTTCCTGACCTGCTTGAGTTCCAGTCCTGACTTCCTTTGGTGATGAACAGCAGCATGGAAGAGTAAGCTGAATAAACCCTTTCCTCCCCAACTTGCATCTTGGTCATGATATTTGTGCAGGAATAGAAACCCTGACTGAGACAGTTGGTATCTCATCTACTGCAACCAACTTGACAATTTACCAAAATCATAGTTGTACCTCACACAGTGATAGCTTAGTTACTAACTTATTATTATATCAGTTTTTGAAATTTTGTGCTAATTTTGCATAACTGTTTTAGGAGTAATACTAATTTCATTTAAAAATCAAATGAAGTTTATTTGATCTTAAAATGATAGCTTGATTTTAATATTTTAAACAAGGGCATGGATTCAAAATTTGATTCCACACTGCACTGTGTAGACAGAGATGTGTGGGACAAATAAAAATGTGGACATGCTTGTCTGAACCCAAGACAGTTTTCTTTATGCAGGAACATAGCTCAGGTGGGAAATGAGAAAGCAGTTAATTTGACCCTTTACATAACTGTAATACCAATTCTGAGTGTTTTAACTGAGTATTTAATGTTTACTGTGCCCCTAAGTTCCTGTGGTGTATCTTTATTTTTAAATATTTTCTTAAACTTAAACCACAAGTTCCCAAATGACACCAAGTTAATAGTGTTATGTAAAGAGAGATAAGACTGGTTGCCATGGGCTAGCTATTAGGATTCTGAACTATGAGGATCAGAAGTTCAAGGCCAGCCTTTGCAATTTGATGAGACTTTACCTAAGAATAAAGAAGTCTAAGGAAAATGAATGTATCAGTTACTTTTCTATGGCTGTGACAAAGCACCATGATCAATTGACAACTTAAGGAAGAGGGAGCTTAGTTTGGCTAATGGTTCCAGAGAGATCATGATGTCAGAATAGAGGCCTGGCAGCAGGCAGTGGGCAGCAGGCCTTGAAGCCTACAACTCCTGAATGAGAAGAGCAAGCCACTAACTTATTTATTTATTTATTTATTTTGTTTTGGATATTTACTTTATTTACATTTCAAATGTTTTCCCCTTTGGAAACCCTCTATTCCATTCCTTCTCCCCCTGCCTCTATGAGGGTGCTCTCCCATGCTCCTGCTCACTCCCATTTTTCCTCCCTGGCATTCCCCTACACTGGGGCATCAAACACCCTCAGGCCCAAGGGCCTCTTCTCCCACTGATGGCCAACAAGGCCCTCCTCTGCCACTTATGCGGCCAGGACCATGGGTCCCTCCATGTGTATTCTTTAGTTGGTGGTCCAGTCTCCGAGAGCTCTGGGGGGCGGTGGGGGAGTCTGGCCAGTTGACACTGTTGCTCCCTCCATGGGGCTGCAAACCCCCTCAGCTCCTTCAGTCACTTTTCCAACTCTTCCATCCATGATCCCATACTCAGTCCAACGGTTGGCTTCTAGAATCCGCCTCTGTATTTGTCAGGCTTTTCCTGAGCCTCTCTGGAGACAGCTTATCATGCTTCCATCAGCAAGCACTTCCCAGCATCCACAAGAACGTCTGGGTTTGTAACTAACAATCTGGACTGGTCTTGGCTGGCCACATTTTCTGGTTCTAGTTCAGGTTCTCTTTCCACACATTGAGATGGGTCTTTATTTGGGATCTCAAGGTAGAACAAAACAAAACAAAACCATAAGTCTTTTCATTTGAATATGAAGGTGTTCGTTTTTATGCATGGTATAAATCCCGATCATCTACTAACCATTATTGCTTTCTCAATATTGTTTGCATTTTGAATGGAGAAGAGATTTGACAACGAGACTATGACAGTGTGTTCATGACAACAGAATGTGCACAGTAACCCTGAACCACGGTTGTACTCACCCACTAGCTGTGGGCACTGTTCAGTGGGCCCAGACGAGGTATTGAGATGTTAGTCTACTGTTCACCTCTGCCTTAAGTTTAATTTTTTTAATTTTATTTTTAATGATGGTTCATAAATGCTTTAACCTTCCTTGCAACCCACCACATACCAGAGGTAGTGGAAAAGAAAGTTATGGGGGAAATGGACCTGTTTAGAAAGGTTCTTCAGAGCAACGCCCATCTGTGGTCTGAAAATCAGCAGCAGCTCAATCCACTTGCAAACACCTCACAGATATACTAACAATCCAGTTCAGTAGAGTAGGGTTATCAACAGCAGTGACATGACCTAGCAGAGACAGCTAGGCCTCAGCCTTGGCACAAGTCAGCAGGAGGGACCAGAAAGAACACCAGAAGTTCTCAGCTGTGCCTCTCTAAGGGAAGTGAAGATCAGTGAAGATGTGCAACCCACAGGCGTTCCACAGCTAGTTGTACCAGCAAGCCAAGCTGTCCCTGTCACTCAATGGACTCCTATTTATATCCTCCAAACGTCACATGTCCTCCACATGTCTTGCCTCAGCACATGCATCCAATCAGCCTGAGTCCTTGGAAGCGGCAACAAACTGCAGCACACCACCAGAAGTTTTTTGGTGCATTTCTCTCTATGGACTCCCAAAAAATGCAGCTCAACTACACAATGTCAGGTGGACCAGTACACGCGTGTTGTTAGCAAAGAATCCTTCATCACGTGTCCTTTCACACGCTTGCTTTAGCAGAACATCCTCTCTCCTGTGTCTGCTTCAGAGAAATGTTCCTTCAGAGTCTGCCTTAGCCTTTCACACCTGTGTCTACTTCAGCTAAACATTCCTTCACCTGTTTGCCCCAGCAAAACACCATCCAACCGACTTTCAAAGAGCCTTCAAGTTCCCACTTCTGCCCTCAAGCTGGGAGCCTTCTCAAGAGAATCACAGCAGAGGAGGGAGTTATCAGAGGAACCCCTATCTGGTTTCAGAGGAACTATCAAGGAACTATTCTTCGGTGGCTTACTTAAGATATACAAAACAGAGGCTGGAAGAGATGGCTCAGTGATTAAGTGCGCCAGCTGCATATACAGAGGATCTGAGTCAGTTCCCAGCGCAGACATAGCAGTTCACTACCATCTATAACTCCAGTCTCGGGCGACCTGATGTTCTCTTCCGGCCTCCTTGAGTATCAGGCATGCATGGAGTACATTTATGTACAGGTAAACAAACAAACAAACAAACAAATAAAGAAATAAATAAATAAAATAAAAAGCCCATTCATACCCATAAAAGAAAAATGAATACATTTTTTAAAAAATTTTTCCTGAGGGATAAAAGGCACAAAACAACACAAATCAGGAGATCTTCCCTTGAAATGTAAATTAGACCGTGCTCTAGTAGCTAAGAGAAAGAGGGTGAGTGGGAGGGAGAAATGTAAAAGAAAGACTGCGGAAGAGCTAAGAGAATGCTTTGAATCTCTGGTGATTTACCAAAATGTAGCTTTTATTCCGTCTTGTTCAGGAAAAAACAAACATACAATAGGCTGTGAGGGCTCAGTGGATGGAAAAGAGGTGAGTAAAGCCACATGCTATTCAAGCATGGGTGTCTTAGTTTGTTATAGAATACAAGATACAAAGAGATTCGATTTGACAAAGTTTCCCTCTAAGCTTCTTCATAGGAGCTTCAGAGTCTCTGCCCACCATATATGATGTGCACACATGCGCATGCGTAAGCTTGAGTGCGCATGCGCACATGCACACTCAGCTAGGACTTCATGCTCTACATTAAACTTTTCACTTTGGCTTTCTTTATTTTACATCCTCTCTGGATAGGATTGCTGTAGACACTGAATTACTCAGCCTTGTATCTGAGGCTCTGAATCATGTCACACCTCAGGGTTCCTCATGACCAAATTTTCTTTAATTTGTTTTTAACCACAACATTCCAGCCAAATTATAAAACAGATGGGAAGAGCCACTCGGAAAGGAACACTAATAAAATAATTTTACTTGCCTTATAAAAGCGAGAATTACTATGCAGACTTAAAAGAATTGAGGATACATTTCAGAACCGTGACATTTGGAACATGACTGGCTCGAGAATTCATGTAGCAATATGGGCTTCTTTGAAGCCTTACATAACGATCCAGTGTTCCAGACATTTCTTTACCAACCCTGTTGTTGGTCCTGCACATCATCAGTGCTGAGCTCCTAGTCATGTAGTGTTGTATTTGCTGCCCTGGAGATTAGCTGACACTAATGCCAGTTTGGTGTTTGCTATACATACCTCCATTCACACCTAAGATGGTAAGCAAACCGGAATTCTTACAGGAGGTTGCTGTCTGAACCAGAAGCTTCCAGATTCTTGGGATCTGGTTAGAAGAACTGAAAACTCTTCAGTTCTTCAGTCCAGAGATTGAAGACTTTTAAGGGAAATTTTACGTAAACGCAAGGCAACCATACAGATCAGTACACTGCAAGCTGGCCCCAGACCCTGAGAACGCTTAGAACACTCAAGGGCCCCACAGAGTTGTTTGTAACCTCTGTTAGGTGGAGTTCAGGAGGAGGAGCTGCTGATTACCAGAGAGGTAGAGTATAGGTGGTCTCTTGGTTTTAATCAATAAGCTTGATTTTGTGTTTCTTCAATGCATATGCCCTTTTGATTTGGGCATAAAATGATATGATATTAATCAGATGCACCTCTTGTTGCTCATAAGGCATAAGATGCTAAATAGGGGATTCTCCCTAAAAATTCAGTGGGTGAATACCCCCTTAGTGGCAGGGGGAGGGGGGAGGAAATGGGGAAGTTCCAAAGGGGAGATCTGGAAAGGAGGAAACATTTGAAGTGAAAATAAAGTACGAAATAAATAAATAAATAAAAATGTTTAAAAAAAAATTCTCTCAGAGGGCACTGCCTTACTTGTGCATGCAAGCAAAACCAGCCTAAACTTGATTAGCCTATCTCACTTGTTTTCAGGGTGTTTGACTTAGTTAGGATTTCCATTGCTGTGAAGAGACACCATGACTCAGGCAACTCTAATAAAGGCAAACATTTAATTAGGGTTGGCTTACAGTTTCAGAAGTTTAGTCCATTATCATTATAGCAGGAAGCATGGCAGCATGCAAGCAGACATGATGGTAGAGCAGGAGCTAAGAGATCTACATCATGGTTCGAAGACAACCAGGAGAGACAGTCTTCCAGGCAGCTAGGAGGAGGATCCCAAAGCCCACCCCCACAGTGACACACTTCTCCAACAAGGCCACACCTCCTAATAGTGCCATTCCCTGGGCCAAGCAAGTTTAAAACACCAGGATGTTTGAATACTACCAGAACACTATGTGTTTATTGCCCAAGCCAATTGGCTTCTCAGGCTGCTAAGCTATTTCATACTTGACTACTTCATAAGCTGTCAAGGGAAACTAAGCAGGCTCCAAGCCCTCAAGGTAATCCATTTCCTTTACAAAAAGTATTTTCTTCTTTTTCATAGTGGAAGTTACTCAGGGCTGAGAGAGAAAGTACAGAAAGAATCTCAGAGTCCCACAGACTGGGACATTTACAGGGCACTCGTATGAACCAAATATATTGTATATTTCTTTCTTTCCTATGTTAGGCTACTCTAGGGCCTACTTTGATATGTTACTTTGGAAAGCTGCCTCACTACTGAATTTTAGCATGGAAAATTTTGCCTTTTCCTGTTAACTATGGTTGTGATGGTGTTTTAATCTGCACAGGTTCATGGTGAAATCTATGTTGACCTTGTTTGTCTGGTGTTGCTGCCACTTTTTGCTGGCCCTGCCACAGGACCCAAAAAGGGATATCCTTAGACCAGTTGATGGGTGATTATCAGTAAGCATGAGGGGAGATGAGTCTCACTAATGCCCCACCCCACTTGTCTGCTTCCATGGACAGAACAGACTCAGACTACAGGTACAAGCAGACCATCTAAATGAGGCCTCTTGCTGATTCTGACTTCTCTTCCTCTTGGTCTAGTATCTCTCAGTTGGGGAAGAATCCTGGACCAATGGGGTCAAAGAAGTTTCCTGCTACTTCCCTTGACCTGCTGACCAGAAAAAGAAAGTGTCTGAACACACAGAGAAAGAAAACTCTGCCTCTGGCCACTTGCTAGTGGTGAGGCACCATGAGGGTGGCCATTGTGGTATCAGTTCACCCAATATTGAGAGGGACTTTCAGTCCACCTATGAGATAACACTAACTTTTAGTGTTTTGTGGCTGCCTTTTGCTTCATCGGCCTGAAAACAAAACATCCAATCTTGTGTCGTTTCCACATTTTGTAACTGTGTTTAGTGACAAGGGATAAATATCTGACTGCAAGTGATGCCATTGAAGGCTATAACCTGGGCTCTGGCCACCCTGGAGAGTTTGGCCAACCCTCCTCAATATGCTAATTAAGGAGATGAGGAATAACTAAAAACAGAGAAAGGAAATTCATTAAATTTGGTGACATTTAAGAACAAATAAAGAGGCCCAGGAGACTTTCTGCATCCATCTTTGGGGTTCTAACTTGGATTTTAGGTTTAAATAGAGACCGAATGATAGACATATGTTCGCAAAACGGTCAAGGCTTGGTCCAACCTATCATGATTTAATCACGGATGCAATCAATCAGTTTTTAGTATTTGATGTGTTTACCTAGAATACTCTCTCAAAGTCACTCGTTTTAGGGGTTTTCTTTCTATAGGACCCACAGGGGAGTGCGGTGATGAAGCATATGCATATGTTCTGAGTTGGTGAAAGCAGGAAATGTCAGGTAGGAAAAGTATCAGCAGATTAGAGAGGCGAGCTTTTGTAATTAACAAAGTGAATGAGTCATCTTCAGTTTATTTGAAGAAAACAAAGAATTTTGTAAATTTATAGGCACATACATATATGCCTTGTTAAATTCTAGTCACATAAGTACATCTGATTAAAACCTAGGCAAATTGTAGGCATGCAAATATGCCTGGTTAAAGGTTAAGTCATAGGCACACATGTGTGCCTGGCTAAATTATAGAAACACATGTATGCCTGGTTGAATGGCAAGCAAACATTTATGACTGCTTAAATTATAAGCATTCATTTATGTCTGGTTGAATCACAGGCATACATGCTTATCTGGTTAAATCACCGGCATGCCCATCTATCTGGTCAAATCATGACCAGGTATGAATGACTGGTTAAATGATTTGTTATTTTGAAATTATACCATTTGCACATGTGGTAGTGTAGCCATCTGGGTGCAAGCAAAGAGGACAAAATAAGTGGTTAGCTTCAAATAGTAAGGACTTTCAAAATACATTGGTGCTATTCTGTGGAAACACGCTTGTGGATATAAAGCATTTTTTTTTCTAAATTATAAAAAGCACTATCTGTTATGTAATTGACTGGACAAAAACTTTATAACAACAATTGAAATAAAGCGTCTTCATAAAGTGACTTCTGAAATGTTCTGCGAATCTTTTACTTTTTATTAATTTTAAATGTCTACTATATATTTGTCTATAAAGAGATGTTTGTTTGGGCTGGAGAATGTGGCTCAGGTGGGAGGCGGCTTGCCTGGACCAGGTGAAACTCTGGGTTCCATGAGACAGAACTCAGTTGTATCTTATGCCCCTAATGCCACCAGGAAGGAAGGGGAAGAGGAAGATGGGACATACTGGACCATTCTTGGCTGCATATGGAGTTCCAGGCCAGACATGAGACTTTGTTTCAACACACAAACAACAAAACAAACAGGAAAACAAGATGTTAAATCAACTGCAGTGTCATCTAGTCTTTTATGATGTATATTAATTGTACATGTTTACAGGGTGCAATAATTTGATACATATATAAGATACAAAACGATCTGATTAGAGACAGTACAATCTAATGTCCCCACTGTTATTGGTGGATAGAAGTCACAAATCAATGTGTTTTACAAAATCATTGGTGAAGACAACAGGGTGGGGAAATTTCTGCTATGTGTCTTAGACACTACGTAGTGACACTCTTGGCTTTGGGGTAGATAAATGCTAATGGTCTCCTAGCTGAACCAGAAAGGTTTAACCTTACACATGTCAGACCTGGCTAGTACTGGGATGGGAAGTTGTATCTGATTGTCAAAAGGATGTGAGACATAGACGTGGGTAATGAGTAGCTGTGAAGAGAATAAAATTTGCCCATAATACTTTTATCTTTAGCTTGAATCATCCCAATTCTCCACACTCATGAAGAACTAAGTTGTCAATCACCCTTCTAGAATCTTGGTTGGGACGTACGTGTGGCTGTTTTATTTTTATTTTTATTTTTATTTTTATTTTTCTGGAAATGCACCTTACCCAGATCATTTATTGAAGGCTTCCCTTTTCTGTTTTTAATTCTGGGTGCCCTTGTCAAAAGTCATTTGGCCATGAATATGTAGGCTAAGTTAAATGCTTTAAACAAAGATTTTGCTAAGGGTGAAAATAACCCAAAAGCATCCATGAAAGTGAAGTGATTTTGAGTAAAAAGCACTATGGTGGTCTCCATCAGGGTGCTGTGCTGGAAGCTTTTGAAGAGAGACTTTCCCACTTTTTTCCCCAGATGATCTGCTCATTGCATTTTAAAAATGGGTGCATAAGAAATGTCTGTTTTATAGGGAAAAAATGCTCAAAGTGTGAAAGTCTTTTGCTTGTGATCACAGTATCTCTTCCAGGTCCCCATGCTCCATGCCAGGCTGTGAGTCCTGACACCCTGTTAGTTGCTCTGGAACCATTTTGCTCAATAATGTATTATTTTACTAAAGTTCAGTTTTATTTTTTTTTTAAATGACACAATTATGAAGAACCCATGTTAATTTTCTAAAACATTTGAAATTTGAAACAGCTTCTTTTAAGGACAATACATGCCTACCTTCGTTGATTTTTTTTTTTTTCAAAGATTATCTTCTTGAATTATTTAGGGTCTTGTTTTGCTACCGGTTAAATATTTAAGGGACTGGAGAAATGGCTCTGCAGTTAAGGGCCCTTGTTGCTTTTATAGATTACCTATGATTACCTCCTAGAACTTACATAGGGTAGGACATAGCACTGGGGGATCTGATGCCATCTTCTGGCCTCTGAAGACTCAATACATATGCAGACATACACACAAACACACACAAACATAATTAGAAATAAAATGTCCCATCAGATACAAGGAAATTGTCGTATGAGTCTGATGCCTTGAGTTAAAATTCCCTAGAACCTATTTATAGTGCCCCATGTTAGCACATCTGCAATCCTAGTGTTCCTATGCTGAGGCGGCAAGTGGATACAGAATTATCTCATCTGGAAGTTTGGGGCCCTGCCAGCTTGGCGCTCACAGCAAGCGGCAGAAACTAGATACCCTGCTCAAAGATGTGGAGGAAGAGACAGCCCTTCTCCAAAATGTTTCTGCCCTTTAAATGCATGGCAGGAAAACACACACAAACACACACACACCTGCGTGCATGCACACGTGCATGCGTACTATGTACACACGAATTTATTTTAATGCAAGAAGTTCAAGGTGCAAACCACAAAATGTTACTTACAACCTAAGCATTTGTTAACAGTTTTAATGAAATTAGAACATTTGAGAAGCTAGTGCCTTCAAATCCTTTGTAATCAAACCCAACATGTTAACATTAAAATGTAGAAGCCGTGAGCAAGGAACATTTTCTCCAGTTTCAATAGATCTAATGTTTGATCAAGAGGCATAGTGATTGATAATGTATCTGACACTCCTTCCCCTGTGGCATAGTGCACATGGGCGTTACTTTTTCTTTCCTCCTTTCTTCTTCTTCTGTGAGTCAGAAGCTGGAGACTTCTTCTCTGGCTCCACCTTCACCACAGCTTCCTGAGCTGCCAATGCTTCCATCCTCAGGCGCTCAGCCTCCAGCAATTTGTTTCTGTATTCTTCCCGGATATCAAGGATCTTCTGCCGGGCTTCATCTACAGAGTCCTAGTCCAAGACAAAATCTACACCTGTCAGTCTCACTGATAACAATGCAGAAAACAAACAAACAAAATGAAACTTTTCCTTTATTCTTTCCTGCTGCCAACAGATTAATGGGGAAAGTCACTGAAGACAGGAGCTAGGTTTGTCCTTTATCACTTAGAAATGCGGCAGAAGAGGGTCTTGTTAGCTATCAGGGGGAGGAGAGGCCCTTGGGCCTGAGGGTGTTAGATCCCCAGTATAGGAGAATGCCAAGGAGGGAAGATGAGAGTGGGTGGGTGGGGGAATACCCCCATAGAGGAAGGGGGGAGGGGGGAGGAAATGGGGAGGTTCCAAAGGGGAGATCTGGAAAGGGGGACATTTGAAATGTAAATAAAGTATCAAAAAAAATCATGACAAATGAAACAATTTCTGTAGTTTTAGGCTAACAGCTGGGTCAGCACTAAGAGTATTCATGAATAAAACATGACAGTTCCAGTCACAAAAAAAAAAAAAAAAAAAACAATAAAATAAAACACAAAACTGGGATGCTTGATGCATGGCAAGTGAGATTTTAATGTGGAATGAATGACAAACAAAAAAACAAATAAAAGTAAGGGCCAGTGAGGGGAAAGAAAAATTATAAAGGTAGAGAAGCTGGTCGAGGTTTTGGTAGCAGGACTTTGCTTTGAATGAGTTCTGGATCAACAGTTACACAGCAACTGTGCTCAATAGATCACTAGCTTGCCAGCTGTATTCTAGCTCTGACAAGCTGTATTGGAGCTGGGAAGACCTTCTGAGTAAAAGTACCTAGCATACTATCTGTCTCTCTCTTTCTAAGAGCAATAGATCGCAGTATTTAGCTAGGACTCTGACCAGCAGCATGCAGCTGGATTCGAGCTTACTTCTTAACTCTGTTCTTATTTAAAAACCTCTTTGCCATCTGCAGATGGCTCTTGGCTCACTAGATGTCATATTACTAACTCTTCCTGTCTCCCTGGTTGATCTCTCATTTTCTCTTTCCTATGAATGCGGAGGAGGCCTCCCTGTTGCCTACTGCTTCAAACCCAATACAATGTAATAACAAGGATTAGTGGACTAATTCTGACATAAAGAGAACTTTCTCAGAAGGTAAGCATTCTCTTCATGCTAAACTGTTTGAGGTTTTTTTCCTCCCCACAGTTCTGCAACTGGCATGATTTTATTGAGAGGCTGGCATAGCTGGATATCAGAGTTAGACTTCAAAATGCTTTTGATGAAATAAAACTACAATAACTACCCTAAAATTGGATTCTGAAAGTGAACATCATGGGTATAAGATGACAGCACTAGCTAGGGAAAAGAGAGTGAGCAAGATACAAACATCTTAGGGGCATGTATAAAGTCAGGTGAATGTATGCCGGTAAAAATGAGGGTTCTTTTAAAGAGAGTTATTGTCTCCTACTTGATGAGAAATGTGTTATGATTGGGTTTCTGTTTAAATGGCTTCAGCCAAAATAAGAGTGTTTATTCATACCCCACTCTCGAATGACCAGGCTCTAAATTCACTATCCGGTAAATATATCTTCTCTCCATCACCCTTGTCTACTGCATTCGCTCAGCTACTAAACACAGAAAGACAAGCAACCTTGAAATGTCCTATTTCTGATAATATGTTATACTGAATCTATGCAATTTTAACAATAATTCATCATTTCTAATTCATTCTTCAAACACAATTCCCATTCTTCCTTTTCAAACATAAGAATTAACCAGAATGAAGGCCTTCACTAGGAGAGACAGATTTTAAATGCATTCATATTTAGAATCTATATTACACTTTCATGTTAAACAATAAGAAAATATGTAGATAGGAATATAACTTTAAAAATCAAAATGACACATGATTATGTCATTGGTGTAATGGATAAATACTTCTCCAATCTTTCTCAGGCTCAAGTTAACCTCTGCCACATGTATCAGATTGATAGGGCCACTGAAACAAAGCAACCAGGATGCTTAGGAACCAGAAACGATTATTTCACAGTGCTTTATATTGTTTCACAGTGCTTTATGCCGCATATTCAACCGAAGTTGGCTCCATCTTTGAAGCTGTGAGAAGCCACATGCTTTGCTTTATCCAATGAAATGCAAGTGGCAATATTGTGCTATTTCTGGACAGAAATGTCATGGCAGAATTGCCATGCTTAGTTCAGCACTGACCCTTCTATATTCTATGTCACTGCCATTCTAGTCCCAGGAGAGTTTTGTGCACGAGAACGCTTTCAGCCGCATTCAGTTTCTCAATAAGCATAAGTAGGACCCCACTGAGCTGCACTAGACATGTTCTTGGAGTGAGAAATGCCAGAGTTTGGTAAGCTGAAGTCTATGAAACATATCTATTGTTTGGTTGGAATTTTTTCTAAATAAAGTATTGCTTATTGGATGAATTCCCACTCAGTTAAGTATTATCTTTGATTCTGTGTTACTATTAGTAGGGTGGAGTAACTAGAAATCATGTACGTGCTGGACAAAAAGCCATAAGACCCACAGAGACCAAAAAACAAAAAAAACCCAACAAATCCAATTCACCCTCTTTTATAGAAAACAAGTTTGTCAGATCCCTGCATCAGACACTGAAATATTATGATTGTTACCAGAGAATAAAACAGTTTATCCTGAATGGTAGGTCCCTTCGACTGCTGAAGACAGACCATAGCAAAGGAGGACAAAGATGAATAAAACACTTAGAAAGTTCTGTAGCTCTAAGTGGCTCTGTGTGTGTGTGTGTGTGTGTGTGTGTGTGTGTGTGTGTCTACCTGTATGTGTAGGTATGAGTGTGTGTATGTGTGTGTGTTCGTGTGGTGTACCTGTAAGTGTATTATGAGTGTGTGTAGCATCTGTATGTGCATGTGTGACTGTGTGTATGTGTAAGTTTGTGTATATGTATGTCTGTTGTTGTAGTGTATGTTTGTGTCTGTATGAGCATGTTTGAGACTATTTGTTTGTATGTATGAATGTTAGCAAAGGAAGAGGAGAGCAGTAAATCCCTATCATCAGAGATGGAAGTCATCCTTATGCATTTACTGTGTCTCTCCATTTCTAGTACCCTTGTTTTGTTTTTAATTACGTTTGGTCTTCCACGGCATAGAAAGCTTTTCTTTGGACCATGTCTACACAAAGCACCTCAGTGCTGCTGCAGAAATGGGACAGGGATAACAGCCACCCACAGTGAAGAACTGTGGTATGATTTGTGGCTTTTAAATAGATGTAAACCAAGTAAACTTCGTTATTTCATTTCACTTTCTCTTTACAACATCCATGGCACCAGCCTGCTGGGCCTGTGGGTTATCCTGTGTGCATGCAGTGAGCAAACAGGTAGAGTCTAGAGTATTTTCCCACAGCCAGCCTGTCTCAGTTCAGGTAGAGTAGTTCACCCCAGTAGTTTTCTCCATTCATCTCAGAAGATAGATTCCTATTACAACAGGTTGGTGGGGGTTGCAGGAGGCTGTGAATGAGTAAGATAAACAGACCTACACCTATCCTTTCCAGGAGATGGTAAACTGTAGAATCAAATATCAAGACTTCTTTCTATTCAGAAGAGTAAGTCTGCTTTCTTTTTATTATTACAAACGAACTTGGCAAATGTTGCCACATGTACTCCTCCACTTACCCGCATCTCCCCATACATTTCCAGAATCTCATCCTTTAGCTTAAACCGTTCTTCCTGGTCAATGTCTCTAATGCTGAGATTACGAGAGCGGTACTGCCGGAACTGGTGGATTTCTTCCGCCTTCTGCATTGCTTGCTGCTTATTCAGTTCGTCTGTCTGTAACACAGCCTCGTCGGTTGTTTTCCTTGATGAAGAATGTCGACAAAATGAAAAAAAAAAAAATCATTTGGGAACTTGAAAGTAAATGTTATTTCAGAATGCAAAGTATTTTAGAATTGTGTTAACAGTGAGTCAACCCGAACATGAGGGCTGGCAGAACAAAATATTAACTGTTAAAAACTGGGTTAGGTACTGACTCATTGATATTTTAATAAAATGTTATGGAGAATGTCAGTCAACTCAGATACACCATTAGATAAAGTTACTGTGGAGCTGGTGTTCAAAACAACTGTACTTTGTGGGGTTTACTTTTGAATTTATCCAGTTAGTAAATGTGACAACATTCTCAGACACATAAGCATGTGTGATATTAATCCTATTGTGTAGTTATGAAGAAAACATAACTTCATGAAATAATCGTAGTGGGTATCACAAGGACTTTATGTAGGTCCACAGGATTTCTTTTTTACAAAAGTCATGTAAATGAGTTGGGGATTGAAATAATGAAACATTTGACAAATTTAAGCTTCAAAACCATGTAGCTCTAAAGTCTTATACAGAATTAACACATAATAAGTATTTAATTTCAACTTTTTGGTTACTTAACAACTGTCCATTGGGGATATATCTAAAAGTCTATGAGTACACTTGTCTGTACATATTTGGACATATGGTATGTGCCACTTACCGTACATAATGACTGAAATCCAAAAATTCTAGTGCTTTACGAATTTGTTGTGGAGACATTTCCAAAACTGCCGGAGATCGTGGTTGGACCACTGTTGAAAAGCAAAGCACACAGGCTTCCAGAATTAAATAACCAAATAGCTATTATCTCCTGGTTGAAAGCAATGTTTTCTGTTTAGGAGCAACAATGTGCTTCTGTTATGATTTTATTGAAATACTGTTATGAATTATATTTTATAGTTAGCCTCAGTTTGGTGTACATTTATATATAGCTAAATGAACAAATAGTAACAAATTCTTTTCTAATTACAGTTAAATGAAGGAGGAAAAACAGACTCTTAGTTCAAATTACAAAGTGTCATCATAAGTGAGTTAAATGATTGAAAATTTGAAGAGTTTGAGAAAGGTCTGACAGTCATGCTAAGTACCATGGTAGAATTTAAATGTTCTGAAGACACAGTGTTCTACATCCCCTGGATTAAGCAATATATAAGATATGTGCACTAAAGGTCAAAGGAACAACTTTTACTCCATGCACCCATAGGGAGCCACAAGAAAAAAATTTAATCAAAAATTTAAGTCTTTGGATGATAGCGACCTTTTGACTCTTCCAAGCCCGTATGTCTTCAAAATAAAAAGAAAGCATAGTTTACATGAAAACCCAAACTAAACCAAACAAAACCCACCCAACTTGAAGGGTGCAATGCAATACTTTAAATAAATTAGGTTCTTTGATCCTAAAAATCCAACTCCAAGACCCTTTATAGTAATCAAATGAACTTCCCACCCCAGAAGCTTGGGGCTGCCTTTAATCTACATCACTGAATCTAGGTTTTGTTTATTTTTCCTGGATATCTCCAATGAACAGAAATGCGTTGGGTCACATGGTAAAATTACTGTTGACCTCTTAAAGGACTTTCAAACCACAGTAGGCTTTTGTTTCTTTCTTTCTTTCAATGTGTCAGCATGCATACACACCATGGCATGTGAGGGGAGGTCAGAGGGTGACTTGAGGGAGTTAGTTCTCACCTTTCACCTTCCTGAGACACAGTTTCTTTTATTTCTGATGCTGTGCACCACACTCAAGGCCAGCTGGCCAGTGGCCTTCCCTCCTCCTTGGTCTCCTTTCTCCATTTTCCATCCTCACTATGAAGACAGATGCAGGCCATCACATCTGGCTTTTTAATGTAGGAGTGAACTCAGGTTGTCAGGCTTATGTGGCAAGCAGGTACTTTACCCCACTAACCCAATTCCAGCCTTCTACCGAAAGTAACTGTTATTAATATCATGATAAAAGTAGAAATGACAAAGAAAAAAGTCTTTTCATCTCATTCTCTATGGTTTCAATTCTTAATCCTAAGAGGAGTTTCGGATTTGCAGTAGTATTGGGAACTATTCTGCTTAACCCTTTACAAAAACACACATATCTTTCCCCATTGTTAATATTTCCCAAACACTGAGGGTTCACTCTAGGTCTTATATACTGTGTTGGTTTGGATAGCTGTATAGAGTCTCGTATTGACATATCATCAAGAGAACGTTCACTGACCTGGAAGGACTGACTCCAGGCACTTTTATTTTTCTCCCACACAGAGCCCACTCAGCAACTGATTCTATTGATACCCTTTCCAGAAGGCAACAGTGTTGTAATTGTACAGTACGAAGTCTTTCCTGATCACTCCCTTTACTTTCCTTTTCATACTCCATGTTCATTTCTCAGTGACTAAGACAAAGTTCATATGGATACCAATTTGACATTACTGAACAGAACAGACTCAAAAGAAGTACTTGAAGGTCTTGAATAAGGTAAAGATTTTCAATTTCATTGCTTTCATCCAACATAGTCTGGGAAGCCTTACCAGAACAATTAGGCAAGAGGAAGAATAAGAAATCTTAGTTCAATTGGGATGGAATGATGTCATCACTGTTTGCAGATGAAGTGTGTCTATTAGAACTGTTAGAGCTAGTAAATTAGGACACAAGACCTTCATGCATAGAGCCATAAAAAACTGTATGGATTGCTTGGTTATCATAGGACTGGGTTTCTGATTGACACATTGAGTTTAGCCCAGCCTCTCTGCTTTATTCTCCTTCATTCTGTTTGTGTGGCAGAACCTATTTAATGACCTTTTTAACTATTGTTATATCCTTGGTTTGATTCCAACTTAATCACAGTGAATAATATTTTACTTTTAAAAAATTTTTTATTTTTATTTATTTATTTATTTATTTAGGTTTTTCAAGACAAGGTTTCTCTGTGAAGCCCTGGCTGTCCTGGAACTCACTCTGTAGACCAGGCTGGCCTCGAACTCAAAAATCTGCCTGTCTCTGCCTCCCAAGTGCTGGGATTAAAGGCGTGTGCCACCACTGCCCAGCCATGAATAATATTTTAATGTGCCATTATATATGGTTTGTCTGGGTTTTAAAGACATATTACTTTTTAATTACATGTGTGTGTTGTGTGTGGGATGGTGGTGGTAATCTGCACATGAGTGTGTATGTGCCATGAAAGTCAGAAGAAAACAACAGATTCCCCTGGAACTGGAATTATAAGTGGTTGTGAGCCTGAAGACATAGATTCCAATAATAAAGCTCAGGTCCTCTTCGAGATCAGAAAGCACTCTTAAAGACTGATCCAACTTTCTGGTTTGTCAAGTTTAGGTGAGAATTTTTTCTTCATCTAGTTTCAAGGATATTGGCTCTTTTGTATCGCTGTACCTGTCTGACTTGAGACCAGTGCAATGTTAGCTCCACAGAATAAGTGTGAATATCTTAAGAACTCATGTTGTCTAGATTCTAAGAATCATGTCTGTGAGTCAGGATTTTTGATCCAGAGACAATGGTCCCAATGGGATGGAGAGGGAAGGCCTCATCGAAAGTAACTGGAATGAGATTGTGGATAGCTTCGATGACATGGATCTCTCAGAATCCCTTCTCTGTGGTATTTATCCCTGTGGTTTGGAGAAGTCCTCTGCCATCCAGCAGTGAGCTAGTCTTCCTTGTATCAAGCATTAGGATATGATTGCTCAAGCACACTCTGGGACTGGGAAAACAGCTACGTTTGCCATATCAATTCTGCAGCAGATTGAGTTAGATCTAAAGGCCAATCAGGCTTTGCTTCTGGCACCCACTTGTGATTGGCTCAGCATATTTGAAAGGTGGTTATGGCAATAGGAGACTACATGAATGCCTCTTGTCATGCCTATATGGGGGGGGGGGGGCACCAACATGTGTGCTGAGGTGCAAAAGCTGCAAATGAAAGCTCCCCATATTATCATGGGCACCCATGGCAGGATGATTGATATGCTTAACCAGAGATACCTGTTCCCCAAATAAATCAAGATATTTGTACTAGATGAGGAACATGAAATGTTAAGCTGTGGGTTCAAGGATCAGATCTATAATATATTTGCAAAGCTCAAGAGTAACACACAGGTAGTTTTGTTGTCTGCTACAATGCCTTCCGATGTCCTTGGAGTGACCAAGACGTTCATGAGAGACCTCATTCAGATTCTTGTCAAGAAGGAAGAGTTGACCTTGGTCGGTATCCGCCAATTCTACATTAATGTGGAATGAGAGGAGTGGAAGGCTGACACATTGTGTGACTTGTATGAAACACTGACCATCACCCAGGCAGTAATCTTTATCAATACAAGAAGGAAGGTGGATTGGCTCACAGAGAAGATGCATGCCCATGATTTAACTGTTTCCACCATGCTTGGAGATATGGACCAAAAGGAATGAGATGTGATCATGAGGGAGTTCCAGTCTGACTCTAGCAGAGTATTAATTACCACTGACCCATTGCCCAGAGGCATTGATGTGCAGTGAGTTTCCTTAGTCATCAATTATGACCATTCCACCAACAGGGAAAACTACATCGGTCAAGGTTGTTGGTTTGGTCAGAAGGGTGTAGCTATAAACATGGTGACAGATGACAAGAGTACTCTTTAAGCCATTGAGACTTTCTACAACACCTCCATTGAAGAGATCTCCTTTAATCTTGCTGACCTCATTGAGGGGATGTCCTGCTTCCTGGCCCTAGCCCAGGGTTCAGTCCTGGGGATGCCGAGGAACAGCTGGAGGGGGGAAGGGAAGGGTGCCAAGGGATGGACATCTTGCTTTTGTTTTGTTTGTTTTATTTTGTTCTCTCTCTCTCTCTCTCTCTCTCTGAATAAATGTCACTTTTTGAGGCAAAACAAAAAAGAATTCATGCTGTTTTGACACAAATCTGATTCAATACAACAGGGAAGATAGCTTGTCTTGAGATTTTCTCTGATGGAGAATTTACTATGGATTCAGCCTTATAGTTGGTCTGTTTAGGTTTTCTATTTCTTCATCATGAACTACTTAAGTTTTAATTATTTATTATTTTGGTGTTTGTGTGTGTGTGTGTGTATGTGTGTGTGTGTGTGTGTGTGTGTGTGTATAGAAAAACATACAGAAGCCAGAGATTAGCAGGTGTCTTCCACTATGGCTGGCCACCTACTTTTTGAGACATGTTCTCTCCCTGAACCTGGAGCTCACTCTGTTACTCTGTTTCTCTAGAGTAACTGGCCAGCAAACTCTGTATTCACCTGTTTCCAAGCTGCCAAGCACTAAGTCTGCAAACCTGATCTCCTGTTTTGGTAACAGGCACATTACCCACTCCTAGCCATCTCCTAGCCTGTATCAATCAATCAATCAATCAATCAATCAAATCATCTAATTGCTATAAGTTGTGCATCCAGGAATTTGCCTGTCTAGTTAAGGTCACTGCTTTATCTTAGATGTTCATAGTGTCTCTAATAATCCCTTTGTACTTTTCTTACAAAGTTCTTGCTCCTTGGCCACTATTTGTACTATTATTGGCATGTTGCTTATGTGTCAGAAGCTAACCAGTACAGCTTTCCACTTACTCTTCTCAAATAATTTTTTAAAAATTCAAATTCAGAGATATAATTCTGATTTTTTAAAAACATATATAGAATGACCTTTCTGTGTAGATCTGAATCACTTTCTGAGGTTATTTTCTCTTGATCCAGATGATTTTCTTTGACACTTATTTGAAGCAATTTATTCTAGACACACATTCACCAGTGTTTGAATTTAGGAAGATTCACCTTTCTTCCTGTAATCCCTCCTCCACACACATGCTTTTGTGTGTGTGTGTGTGTGCTGAAAATTGAACTTAGAACATTGCATGTGCTAGGCAAATGCTCTACAATTGAACTATACCCCAACTCCTGTTTTGGATCAAGTTTTTAAAGTTGATTTTTACTTAATAATTGTTAGTCAACAGCATTTTCTTTTAACTCCAGCATTTGCTGTAGACCTTGGGGTGGGGGAGCGCAACTGGGGAAATCTATATTAGATTAATATGCCAGGGAGATGTGCTGTGTTCCCAGCCGTGACAGGTGTGTGTGCGTGTGTGTGTGTGTGTGTGTGTATTTTTTCTATTTCAGGGAGCCCTAATTTCACATGTATTCATTATAATCTGTGACATAATGTTATTTCAAAGACAGGCATATAGATTACCTTACCAGCAGGATCAGGACTCACCAGGGATCTCCTTCCGTGGCGGCTCTTCCTTCACTGTACTCTCACTGCTTATGGCTTTTGTCAGAGAGCTGAGGGTCTTGGTCAGTTGCCACTTCTTCCACAGCATACTTCCGGCTGTAGTTGGTGGCAGTTCTTTGGGCGCTGCATCTTTCACAGTACCTAGTTCTCCTATAGCACAATGTATATGTTCCTGAAAAAAAATAACTTGCACTCTGCTAAGTCCATGCAAACAAATCTAACAGGGCTTGTTTGTAGGAGCCCAGATTTGGAGGACATGATTCCAAAGCTTTGCAATATGTTACCAGGGCACAAGCACCATGTACCATCTGGGATGCCAAAGCGTGATATAGCTACTGTAGGCACATGTGTGAGGTATGCCTGAAAGCCTCTTCAGGATAAGAAGGCCAACCATATCCAATCAGAGGCCTTAAAAATTGGTACAGTTTTGTCAGAGGGGAGGTCTTTAAGTGTTGGGACTACCGTATATAGGCAAGGCACTACTCTTTGGGAAGGGATTAGTGAGTTTTGATACTTATTAAAATTGTCTTAAAATCAACTGAAAAGCATTCTTACTCATGAAGATCCTAAAGCTGTGAGAATTTTCCTTAGCAGCAGTTCTAATAGTGACTCTGTGGCCATGAAGAAATCACACAAACTAACCTCAACTTTGGCATTAGTCATGCATTACTCTTATTCATCTGTTGTAGGCTATCTACTTTTTGCCATGTTCTAATTTGAATGAAATGAGAGATTTGGGGTGTGAATTGCTTCTGCCTCTAGTGGTACCTAGACAGAGTTAGGTCTGACTATACATGTGACCAGACAATGGATCAAAGGAGGGCCAGGTCTGCATGCTTTCAGGATCTCTTGTTTCTCACAAACTTAGAACTATTACTGAGACTCTCTCCACCTTGGAAATCAGAATATATATCAATGGGTTGGAATGTAAGTATAAATAAAATATAGTTTGTCTTCTGTATCTCTTGGTTCTACATCCATGGATTTAGTCAACTAACAATTGATCAAGAATTTATTAAGGCAGAGCTAGAAAGATGCTCAGTGTTTAAGAGCACTGAATACTCTTCTAGAGAAGCCAAGTTTGATTCCCAGCACTCATGGCAACAGTCTATAACTATAGTCGTAGGAGATGTGCTGCTGTCTTCCAGCCTCCTTAGACACCAGACACACATGTGGTACAAAAACATACATGCAGGAAAATACACATATACATATAACTAAAAATTAATTAATTAATCTAACATTTTAAACATATATGATTAAAGAATGACAACATGCCCAGCGAGGTAAAGCAAAGCTTACTGTGTAAGCCTAGTGACCTGAGTTCAGCTCTTGGAATCTGTGTAAAGGAGAAAACTGAGTCCACAGAATTGTCTGTCCTCTGTCTGTGTAGTGTGGCAACCCTCTAAACAGCATGCACATACACATAGTACAATAAATACTAAATGATTTAAAATATACTGTTTAAATTTTTATGTGGTTATTTACTACATAGTTAGTTCTATGTTAGTTTTCTTCGTACTGAACATATATACATGTTTGCCTTTATATCCTCTAAATGATATAGTGTAACAACTATGTAGAAAGGTCGAATTATGATTATAAGATATATAAGAACAATTAAAAGTATGCAGGAGAATGTGCACAGATTATATGAAAACACACCACCATTTTCTTGAAGGGTCTTGAACCCCTGTGCATTTTGGTATACACTGTAGGTCTTGGAAGCAATCACCTTTGGACGCTATAGTTAACTACAATTTAAGTAATGCAAGTTGACAAACCATGATAAGAATTCCATATAAGTAGTTGTGGTGGTTTGAATTTGCTTGGCCCAGGGAGGAGCACTATTAGGAGGTATATCCTTGTTGGAGTAAGGGTGGCCTTGTTGGAGGAAGTGTGTCACTGTGGGGTGGGCAATGAGACCTGCCTCCTTACCACATGGGAGCCGGTCTTTTCCTAGAAGTCTTCAGATGAAGATGTAGAACTTTCAGCTCCTCCTGCACCATACCTACCTGGATGCTGCCATGTTTCCACCTTGATAATAATACACTAAACCTCTGAACCTTTAAACCAGCTCCAATTAAATTTTGTCCTTATAAGAGTTGCCCTGGTCATGGTGTCTGTTTACAGCAGTAATACCCTGTTTATTATTCTTAATCTTATTCTCTTAATCCTATTTTCTTATTCTTATTCTTAAAGAAGGTGCCATATTATTAAGTAGCAGGCCTGCCTCCAATTGCCATCATCCCAAATAACAACCTCATGCCATGTCTGGTTTCATCTTCTTATCTTTTTTCTTTTAAACACAGGGTCTTCTGTAGCCCTGGCTGGCCTTGAATTCTCTATATAGCTGAGAATGGACATGAACTAATTCTCCCACCTCAGTCTTCCAAATTGTAGGGTTACAGCTATGTGCCACCACACCACACTTACCATGTTTTCTTATGTAAAGAAAACCATTTCTGCCTATGTATGGACACATGAATGGGGAATGGACACATGAATCTCAGATGAGAAAATAAGTACAAGAAGCTTGATTATTAGAAGGCTATTTGTGTCCTCATTTGAAGCCTCATGGTCTAAGTTTCACAGTCCTAAGGACTAGAAACTTAGAAATAATTCCTTGTGGCTAAGGAAGCCCCACCAAAATTCCTGAGTACCTTGTGACTTTCACTTACCTTCCTCTGAGGATTTAGTTTGGCTCTGAGTCACAGACAAAGTTTCAGGGCTGGGGGCAGAGGTGGAGGTATCAACTGACTTCTTAATGAATTGGGTCAGGTACTTCAAACGGGCCTGAGCAGCCTGGAAGACAGATGTCAGCTTAGTGAGGTCTTTGAAAAGCAGCAAGCAGTGCAGCCCAAAGCAAGGTACTCAAAGGAAGGGAGAAATGTGGGTTCCAAAACCGAAATTGTAAAAGAAAACACACACAAAAAGGGTAGTTTAGACCAACCCAACTCTCCATTAACTAAGATTAAATGGCTAAGTCCTCAAGGCAGGGGTTCTCAACCTGTGGGTCATGACTCCCTTGGCAAACCTCTCTCCAAACATATTTACATTATGATTCATAACGGTAGCAAAATTACAGTTATGAATTAGCATAAAAAATGATCTTATGGTTGGGGGGTCATCACAACATGAAGAAGTACATTAAAGGGCCACAGGGTTAGGAAGGTTGAGAGCCTCTGCCATATTGAGGGACAGGTATTTAAATTTCACAAAGGGGAAGCACATCCTTTTTATTCTAAAGTTGTTTGTAGTAGGAAAGCAGGCATTAAACACTTGCATGCTCGCCTTGAAGCTTTTTAGGATCCGTGTGAATCCAGCCCTCGTGGCAAAGGATAAAGAGGAGTGTCATAGTTTGGACAAGTGAGCAGTAACTCAGGTCACAATTCCAATCCCACACTTTCACCCACAGGGCTCAGCTCCCAAGCTACTTCTAATAATGAAGACAGAAAGAACCGCCTTTCAGGCAGACGACCTTGATGGCCCTCCCAGGTTCAGTAGTCTCCCAAGCTTGCTTCATTGCACGTATTTCATCTGCTCGTTCTGTATCCTTTTTCACGTCAACATAGTCTGAGTCGGTATGTTCAGAGACCAGCCTCAAGATCCAGTAGGGTTTGTTTGGATCTTCTTGCTGAGAGTGAATAGCAGTGGGTATTTGTATTTGCTAGGGGGAAAAAAGTTTATAAAAATAAATGCTTTCCTCTTCTAGAAAGGATTCACACGCTAAACTGAGATTTCACTGTTGGCTATTTATCACACAGGAAAACAATCATAATTTGCATAAGACTTCTGTAAGAATGCTCATTACATTCTTTTTCACAGTAGCAATTACAGGGAAGAGAACAGCATAAAAGTGTATCAGCCAGTGAACGAACAACTTATAGCATGTTCCTATATTGGGTACTGAGCATTGAATTGAAAACAAACATCTGCCTATGGCAGAACCCTGCAGGCACGTATTTCAGTAAAAAGTGGAAGTTCAACACAAACTAATTCAATCATGTGAGGCATGTGTTTGAACTCTGTGATGGCTGAAGGTGGGAAGATGACAGGTTAGTACCTGGAGCTTTCGTGCAGAGATGGCAAAATGAAGAGCAGTGGGTTCATGGGCATAATCTTTACCATGTGCTGCACAGTGGGTATATTTGTTGGGCGTCAATGAATTGTGCAGTGATGAGTGCCTCTGGAACTGGGGATATAGCTTGGTAGATAAAACATGCTTGCTTTGAAAGCGTGAGGAGTAAATAGAGTTCAGTATCCCAGAGCTCCAGTGCCAACTGTGCACAGCAGCCCACTTGGAATGCCAGCACTCAGCAGGCAAAGATGGGATCCCCCCAGAGGAAGCTAGCTGTATAGACAGGCCACAAGAATGGGTTCTGGATTCAGGTGAGGGGGCCTTACCTCAATGAATGCAGAGGGAAGTGATTGAGGAAGACTCCCAACCTCAATCCTGGGCTTCTGTAAGCACAAGCACACATATGTACCTGCACACACGTGCATATACAGACATATATTCATGCATATCACATGCACATGAGAAAAGAACAAGTGTTTGTGCCCATCACTTCATGAAATCTTGGCTTGAGATTATACACAATAAAGTCTGTGGGCCTTGGTCCCAGGGGTGTTGTAGTTTATTTTTCTGTTGATGTAATACATCCGTGTAATGACCCAAAGCAGTTTGGAAAAGAAAGGGTTTATTTCAGGTTATACTTTGAGGTCCACCACTGGAATAAAGCCAAGACAGAAGCTCAAGCATGAACTGAAGCAAACAATGTAGAAGAAGGCTGCTTATGGCTATTTCACTGGCTCGTGCTCAGCTAACTTTCTTAGTTAGCTCAGACTCACCTGCATAGGGAGTGTGCTGCCTACAATGGAGTGGGCACTCCATCAATCATCAAAGAAGATGAGCTCTGACAGACATGGCCATAAGCCAATCTTCACATCTTCAGCTGACTTCCTAAATGACTCTGGGCTATATCAGCTTAAAAATAAAAGCTAGCCAGTGAAGTAGGTAAGGGTGCTTGCAGCCAAACCTGATGCTCTGAGTTCTATTCCCAGGGCATATATAGTAGAAGGAGAGAACTGCTTCCCACACTTTGTACTCAGACTTGCAAATATACCCATGAGTATATTCATATGCATGTGCATGCATGCACATGCTAGCACACACATGTGCATACACACACACACACAATGTTTAAAATATTTTAAGTAAAGTCTAAATTATACTAAAGGTATATATTTTTCACAAAACTGAATAATAGAATTAATCATTTCTAGCTCTGAATGTATTTGTTCCTCCAGATTCGTTCTAGAAGTGAGTGGTACTTTAAGGTTTATAGAACCGTTTGCAAGGACTGGAGGCGGCAGAAATGGGTTTTGACTTCTATATAGGAGAGGTTCACTCCTGGACAATTAAAAAGGGAGAGAGACCCTTATTTTCCAAGTAATTTTTCTCTGCCAATTTCTCTTTCAAGTTTCCATTTAATACAGTGGTTTGTATATTTTTCTGTTGATTTATTAAATACCAAGACCAAAAGCAACTTGGAAAAGCAGAGGTTTTCTTGGTTAACTAGCTTTGACTCATAAGGTTCCAGAAGTGGGATCATCGGTGAACCCATCAGGCAAGTTAGTTGTTAAACTGGCGTGGTTGCAGAATACATTACATAAGATCAAGGATATGTCCATCTGAAACAATGTAATCGGGGAAGAGGAGGTTGCAGCCACTAAAGAAAGTTTTCACTTAAAATTTGGTTTCATTATTACCCAGAAGACCCTTGCTTCCTATGTGATTCTCTTAGTATTTAATGAGATGAGAATTCTTTTCTTTCTTAGAATGTTAGCTTTTTTCATTAAATAGTTCCAAAAGTGAGTTGACCAGGAACTTTTCCAGTATGGAGCTTTGACTGATAGAGAACTGTCATGGTGCCAACAGATGAATCTGAGGATATGGTCAAACTTGCTTACACTTCATGATACTCCCACGGGCACAAGGGATCTTTAAGTGCAAGTGGACACAATTCCTCACTTCTGGAGTCTTCATTGCTTCCTATTGCTAGCTTCCCCTCACAGTCCATGTGGTTAAGTACCACCTGGCGTTGGTCTGTAAGGAGGGTATCATATCTGCACCCACCTGAGGTTCGAATCGAGGAGCTTGTTTTTCCTTGGCTGACCTTTCTTTCTCTGAAAACTTCTCCTTGCCTTTCCGTGTTGTTTTGGTCATTCCCACAGATTTCTGCCCTTCACTGACAGCATGAGAATCTGGGCTTCCCATCGGAGCTGGTTCTTCATGTTTCTCCACATGAGCTAGAGAGACATAAAAATAGAAACCAGTGAGACCTGACATGATAACAAGACTATTTCCTGTAGGGACGTGGCAAGCACCCTAGAAAGATGCTTCATCTAAAGCGGTTGGTTACAGTGCACAAGTAGTAACCATTCTGGGTTACTAGTTTTACTGCGTGTTCTGTGTGTTCCTTCCTTTTTCCATAAAACTGCTTATATCTTTGAAATTAAAGTATGCCCTTATGAACATATACAGTTATATCATGTATTATGGTAGAGCACATTTAATTTGTATTAAACATGGTTGCCTAAAAGGATGGAATTATGTTGGGTACTTTGATATTTATTTAACTACATATTCCATATTTTTTTGTCTTTCTAATCTTCTGTTACTACCTTCTCATGCTTTAAAACCGTACTCACTGCTGAAGCATTGTAACTCTCTCAGGTTTTTGTTTTCCTGTGCATTTTAATTTTCTTCTTGATGTCTCTGAGTAAGATTATAATTAAAATGTTTCTTTATAATAAGCTAGAATTAATAGCAACTTAATGTCATTAACATACAAAGACCTTTGCGCTTATATAATTCTTTCCTCTTGGTGCTGATAAGAAGTAAAATTATCTGTATTCATGCTGTGCTTTAAATTTAATTGGTTAATTCATAGGATACAGTCATTAGCAGGTTGCTTACTTTACTGTTCAAGGCTTGCAAGAAATCTGCATGTATTGGGAAGCACGTATCAGAATAAGCTGTGGAATGGAAAACATCCTACTGATTCAAAAGTTATGGAAGTTGTGATTCCTGTGTATGTGTGTGTAGTTAGAAAGCCCTGGAGGAATGAACCTGCACACCCCTTGGGCAGGAAGAAGTGCTGGGTGAAAGTATCTGCTGATGACAAAAGTTTAAGAAGCCTTTCCAATCAGTCCCTTTGGGTTTTTACTCTCCCCAGTGCACAGTAGAGGGGAACCTTCAGTAGATGAAGAAACCTCCATAGAGAGAGAAATGCAAGTTCTTTTTTATGATTAAGATTAAGTCAGTGCTTTGATCTGTATCGCCAGAAACTGAAATCTGGTTGATGTTTGAACATTCTCGAAATTTCTAAACCTGTTTAGGGTAAAGCAGATGTTTGATAAGAGACTCACTTTCTTGTAAGTGAAAATCAAAAAAAAAAAAATTAAATATATACACTCACATGTATATACATGTTTGTTTTGTAATATACCTAAAATGCTTAGTTTATGTAACTACAAAATATAATTATATTAAAAAATATATTAGCATATAACATATGTAATATTTTGTTTCATCAAAGAATTTTTTACTTGTATTCACAATGATTCATAGTGTAGTTCTCTCCTTACCAAAAAAAGAAAAAGAAAAAGAAAATCCCAGCAAGCACTTTATGACCTAGCCCCTAAAACAAGAATTCTTGAAAAAGATAGAAATTATGTTTTAATAAATAAATTAGGGCTTCAAAAGCCTTGATTATCAACATAAAGAGGCAGCATTTTGACAAAAGGAATTTAGAACGACAGCGTTAAAAATCTGAAGGCATATGCCACTGAGAAGTCCCAGCTCAAGATCCTCCTGTCTCTTACTTCCTTCAGTGAGTCAGCCATAGCTAGCCAGCTGTTTTAGTAAACTGTGGGCACTGAAATAAACAGAAGATGGCACTATTGTCTTAAAATAGCATGAAGTCATGGTTCTGATAAATAATAGCAGAAATGCCCAGGTCAGGCCCATGGGGGCTCACAGAGACTGAATGAACAAAGGAAGAGCGCGTGTGGGCTGGACCTAGGCCACCCACATATACGTAGCAGATGGATAGTATGGTCTCCATGTGGGTCCCCTAATAAGTGGAGCAGGGGCTGACTCTAATTGCCTGCCTTTGGACCCCCTTCCCCTGCCGGGCTGCCTTGTCTGGCCTCAGTGGGAGAGGATGAGCCTAGTCCTGCTACAATTTGATGTACCAGGGCGGTTGGTACCCATGGGGAGGCTTCCTTTTTCAGAGAAGGGGAGGGGGAGCTGGAGGAAGGAGGTGTGAGGGTGGGACTAGGAGGAGAGGAGGGAAGAGGGTTGTGTTCTAGATATAAAGTAAAGAAAGAAAGAAAGAAAGAAAGAAAGAAAGAAAGAAAGAAAGAAAGAAAAAGAAAGAAAGATAGATGGGAGGGAGGGAGGGAAAGAGGGAGGGAGGGAGAGAGGGGAAGGGAGTGGGAAGGGGAGGAAGAAAGATCCCAGGTCAAATTTATCTCTGTTATCTATATATCAGACCTGGGGTGTTTGTTTGTTTGTTTGTTTGTTTTAATCTTGATTTGTTTGTTTGTTTCATTTTGGTTTTGTTTTAATTCTGGGCTATAAGAATGTAAAGTTGGAAAAACATCAAATCATAAAGTGATTTGAGAGAAGGACCATGGGCTGCCCTCTGACTTCCATATTCAAAAGTGAGGTAGATGTTTTTGTGTTGAGTAGTCAGAGCTCTTAGCTTCTGAGCCTTCTCTCCAGTCCAGCATGACACATTTTTGAAACAATGCCTCACTATGCAACCATGGATCACTATAGTTTTGGAGACCTCAATGGCCTTGAACTCACAGAGATCCACCTGCCTCTACTTTCTGAGTGCTGTGATTAAATATGTGTACTTTCAGGGTGTAACTTCATTGTTATTCTTCCCTATCAACTATGAGAAATACAATTTTATAATCATAAAAGTCATCTATATTTCTTGAAAGGTTACAACTATAGTTGGTGCATAAGTTTGCTAAATACATGAAACATGTTTATACAAGGTCTTAATGATTAAATATTATCTTTTATAAATTATGAAGTAAAATATTAAAACATAAATATAAGAAAAAATGTAAGAGACTATAGGTTATGAACAATAACATTTTAGAATTTTGTGATCAATTTACTTTTCAGTATTTAGACTATAAGTGGTATGAGTAATATTTAAGGCATGGGGCTGGAGAGATGGTTCAGTATTAAGAGCACTGCTGCTGATGCAGAGGACCAGAGTTCTGTTCCCAGTACCCACATGGAGACTCACAATCAACTGTAACTCCAGTTTCAAGAGATCAAATGACCTCTTTAGATTTCCACAGGCAACACACATGCACATGGTGTCCATCCATACATGCAGGCAAAATACCTATACACATGAAATAAAATATATGTTTTAAAAGTATTTAAGGTGACATACCTTTGGTATCAATTTTCTCCATGTCTTTTAGTGCTTGAATGAATGTCAGCTGAGTTTCATTTAGAGGCCAGCTGTTAAACAACACCAAGCACTGGATGATGTACTTGTAGCACTGTGAAAGGAAAGGGTGTGAGTCAGTATAACCAAAGGATCTATACAGTGTATACATTAAAAGACTTAATAGCTCAAGCTTATAATGTGTAATTGGAACTGTGAGACCAGAAAAGGTCACTGGTGAAGGTGCAGCCTCAGTGGCAGGTAAAGGTCCAGGACTGAAGGGGTCATGCAAAGAAGCTAAAGCTTGGCGCTAGGAAGAGAGGCTAAATGAAGCTATTGGGGAAAGTGCAGCCCAGCTGTGCAGAACTGTAGTTCTGCTACAGAAGTAGCCCAGCATTTTGGAGATGCCAGTACCACAGACTGAACATTGAGAGGACAACAGCATTGGAGTGGAGCCTCCCTAACTACATGCTAATTTGGCACCCATAATTCCGGTGTTTGTAGCGTAAGCTAAGACATAGCTGTGCCCCCCAAACCAGGCTCGAACTTCAGACTGAATTTCTTCCCAAATCCTGCTCTGTGTTGCCTTTGAGATGCAGCTTTATCGCACAGATGCTAAACAACCCTGCTGTGCAATGAAGCAAAGTCCTGCTCCTCAGAGAGCAAAAAGCAAGGTTGCATGCCTCTGGCAATCAAAAAAATTATAAAAAGTTAAATAAATTAAGATGTCAACACTACCTTAAGCAACTGGTTTCCTTCAACATGGCCTCCACGGGAAAACGGGGACTGCTTGGCCTAGCACATGACACACACATGATGGTTTGAGAATAAGGTTATACAGTAAATAAAATGAAATTTAAATAAAGTTAAGTATAAAACAGATATTAATTTAATTTACATAAAGGGAAAGGAGATATAAGTATATTTATCCACATAAATATTAATCTCCAAAGAAGGGAGAAATACATGAAAATTGACATAAATGTGTTTAAGAATACATAGATAAATGTATAAATCCAGGCCTTTGATCTCAATGCTTAGGACACAAAGACAGGGACAGATAGGATTTTTGTGAGTCTGAGGACTCCCTAATATACAGAACAAATCCAGGTCAGTTCAGGCTAAACAGAGAAACCCTATCTCAATAAATAAAAAGAATTGTTTTAAATTGTTTTAATTATCAATATGAAGATGGGTATAACTTCAGTGGTTATAGTGGAGTTACAAATCCTCTATGAGAGTGGACAAAATAGAGCAAACATAAATTAAAAAGAGGCTGCTAAATTAAATCAATCTATACTTTTGATGACTTTGAGTTGCTGGACCAAGGAAATGCTATTTTGAGAGAGAGGTTCTGTATTTGTGTTAACAGGAAATTTAAAATGGCTTTGTACTCCTTCCAAAATAATAAGGATCAAATTTGATAGAGGAAGGCCCCCTAAAGATCTTGGCTGCAGCAGAAAAAGAAATCAAAAAGACCAAACAAGTCACGTAACATGATTTGCTGATCCTTCTACATAGGCCCTGGCACTGGCTGGGCCATAAAAATGTCTCTAACCCAAACTTCAGCCATACATAGCCAATGGATCTTGCCAGCTACAGAGTCCTCAACCTTATCATGGCATCCTTTCCGACAGCATGAATACATGTGTACACTGCAGCTTAAGTATATGATCATTCTAACTCATAAAGAAAGACAGTTGTAGTTCACCTGCTCAAACAAGAAACACAAATTCATCCTTAACTAATCTGATCACCTTGTACATTCCATACAAATATCTTTATAGAACTAAATATTGGTTTTAAGGTTTATATATTACAGAATGAAACACCAAGAGGGTAACCCTGACAAGATTCACTCTTGGGGATGCTGAAATGCTCTGCTGTTCCAGCTCCCTGCCTGATCCTGTCTCAATTGTGCTGTTTCCAGAGGCTTGCTTCAAGAACAACTTCAGAAAGGGCTGCTAATCCCTGATGACCTGGGTTCATCCAGCCTTTCACATTGTTCCAGTCAGGACTTCAGTTAAGTCCTGATCTTTCCAAACACGTAAAGACTGGCCAACAAATAATGCCAGCTAGCTTTATTTTCACTTAACTATTTTTTTTTTCAATTTCCTTTTGGGACGCAAACATGAATTCTTTACCCCAATTCAGCAGAAAGCAATTATTAAAAATACAAACAAACAAACAAACAAACAAAACATTATCTCAATCCCTTAAGTTAGAACATATAGTTTTAGTTACTTTATAAATTACAGGTATGTTGCCATGTTAAGGGATAATTTATAAATAATTATGGTCTTTGACAGAAAAGAAAAAAATAGGGAGCTTAAACTTAGGGGTTTCTATATTTTCTTCCCTATCCTCTATCCTTCTTTCTTAGGCAAAGGTAAGGAGGTTGAAAAGGAAAAATGGAGTGATATAGTAATATTATAAGCAATTAGACAAATAGGGATAGGTTACTAAATCTACCTATAGATTATAAAATAATTTTATAGTAATAATCTTACATTAATAGAGATCTTTATATTTTGATGCAAAATTGAGGTTATATTTTTTTACACTTATCTGAATTTTGTATATTTTTACAGGTTTAAGGTTTTCATTGGTATAACTCTTTGTATATTGATACAAAATTTAAGATTAATTTTATTACTCTTAGATAGGGATAGTCTCTATGTAACACATTTAAAAATACAATGTTTAATCCCAGTTCTTTTAACAAACTGTTTAGAATAACTAAGTAATGCAAGTTAATATTCAGATAGTCAAACTCATGGTCACATTAGATACTAATTTAGTAAATTTCAATAAAATATTTTCAAAGTTATTCAAATAGTAAATAGTTAAAAATAAGTAGTTTAACAACTTAGATATGCCATATATAGATAGATAGTCTTCAACAGCATCAGAGATCCACAGAATATGGCATTTAAAATTATTTCATTATTAAAGGATTATTTGACTATTAGACAGATTTCCTTCTGGAAACACCCCCAGTCCACTTTAAAGAAGAAAATGAGCATCAATAACCTCCATATGGAGTTGCTATAATTGTGGAAAGCTAGTTACCAGGCAAGAAATGCCCTAAGTTTATCTGCAGACAGAATGCTGTCCACAAAGGACAAATAGAAACAAAATAGTTGATTGCTAAGCTCTGATAAAACAGGGTAAGTTAATCCTTCATAATTCCTGCTTTACTTAAGGTCTATCAGATGTTCTGGGCCAGAAGACTGAAGATAGATGCTCCAACATCATAACCAATATTAGGGATTGTCCAGGTGATAAGCTATCTCTGTCATTTCTATAATGTTTTAAAGCTGTGTCCCTATACTCCCTGCATACTCAGATAATATTTATTCCTTCTCAAATCTCTGATGGGGTTGAAGACGAGTTAGTTATAGTCTCACAATTTAACTTAAGTTGTTTAGGATTTAAAAAGATGGCCTACGTCTAAAAAGATGTTTTTAGAATGGTAACACATGTTAAGATAATAAATAATTTATATACAAAACTCTAACTCACCAAAACAGGATAGATGATAAAATATTTTATCTAAATTGCCAAACATAATGGATTGGACATTATAAATGTATACCTTATACTTTTCGTAATTGTTATAATTATATTCAATTTATACCTGAGAGAGAAGGAGGTTTTTATTGTACTAAAATGGAGAACTATTGAGGTTTGGCCTTTTGCTGTGTATTGTAATGCTAAAAGCAGGTCTAAAGACCTGGTTGCCCCAGAGAGTCCACACCCAAGTGATGATACATGACCTTGCCCCCTAGTTATTTCTGATTAGTAAATAAAGATTCTGGCAGCCAATAGCTGGGCAGAGGAGACATAGGCAGGGCTTATGGTTCACAGCTTGTGACCAGTGAGGGGGAGAAGAAGGTGGAGAGAGGAGAAAGCCACCACAAGTTAGGTGAGTCATAAAATAGTGGCCATATGGGTTGGTTAATTGGAGTTAAGAGCAGCCCAGACTGCAAATTAAATAATGAAATTATTGGCTGTGGAATAGACGTAAAAACATAGAGGATAAATATCTGCCCAGCTCTTGTGCTGATTAAGGTTTATTGTAAATATGAAGGTTGTGTGTGCCCTTTCTCTAGAAATTAAGTTATTAAAGGCAGGGTAAAAATCCCAGATAGAGATAAAAAATATTTTACAACATGGAGGCTTGTATATAACACTCCCCTAATTTTAAGTCTAACTTTAAAAGATTAACTAACTTTTTTTTAATATTGTGTCACTTGCCTGAAAAGCATGGACTACTTCTCTTAAGTAGGAAGGTCATTTAGAGTGCTTTTTGGGTGGCTTACTGACTTTCATTGTTCCGCATTAAAGTGTAAATGCTTATTGTGTAAAGAACTTGAGTGTGCTTGCTGAGGTCAACTGTCAGTTATTTTACAATTACGTTGTTGTTAAGAAATACACCACACTGTGCTGTCTCATGTTCCAGTGTTGATACAGAGCAATGACTGGTGTGACTCTAGGAGCAGCAGAGTTGGTAGTGAAAGGCACAATGTCACAAGAGGGAGCAGTGTCCATTCAGCTGGCTTTTGCATATGCCAGCTGGTTGCTACTGAGCAGGTCACTGTGGCTCTCTGTGCCCAGGTCTCTTCATGTTATATGGGAATAACAAGGGTATGTATTTAAAGGTTAACTGGAACACTGAGGAGCTGTGTCAAACAAAGAGTTGAGTAAATGCAGATGCATTGTACCTGGCAAACTTCTAAAAAAATCTCATTAGCTCTAAGGTTTGTGTATTCTGTTGAAATTTTTTAGGCAATTGTATAGACAAATAATCATCTTATCTACAAATAATTCAATGGTTCTCTTACTTTGCTACTAAACGGCTTGATCCTCTACTGTCAAAATGTTGCAATGTTATTAAATATTATTTATAATGCTGAGGATTCTTTTCCTATGGTGTTTTAAGGAAATAAGATAAGTTCAAATATTAATATAATATTTTGTACAAATTTCCAGATGAAGGCTCCTGGTGTATAGGATTTGCCTTTTTTTTACCTTAAGCATCTGTAAGTAGTAGCTGAACATGATAAGCTGTCCAAGGGCTACACAACTATTCTCATGTAGTCTATGTCCATGGATTTACATCAAAAGATTTTTCTAATGACAGACTTCATGAATTCCTGGAGAGATGCTCTCTGCCTACTCTTAACACTGCTGGACCTAGTTAGCTGGCACATCATTTATAATTTTTCACCATTTAATCAGCTAAATTTATTCATTTCTCTCATATTCTCCTTATCTGGCTATGGACTCAAGATTGTGTGAATGTCTGTAAAAGTATCATAAGAACCTAGGTGCAGGGCCTCATGATTTTAATTCCAGAACTTGGGAGGCTGAGGTTTGTGGGCTACCACAAATAAGGCCAGCTTGGGATATAGCAAGTTCCAGGCCAGTCACAGGCTGTAGAGTGAGACCCTGTCTCAAACGGCCTATTCAAATAAGACAAGATTGTTCTTGTGTTTTCTAGAAAATACTATTCCTTGACCCAATCCATAAGCCAACTGGTGATGTGGTAGTTAGCAAGGGAAAATAATTAGCCCCAAATATTTTTTTTTTCAGTTAATGTACCTGTTGTGACATGCTAGAATTTTCTTCAATAGTGGGTATGTTCATAACTTCTTCATCCAGCAGGGTCATTCCTGAGTCTGTTAGTCCACCTCCAGGTCTTCCTTTGAAGGATTTCTGACCTTGTTGGCCAGATTTTTTCTTGGTTAGCACTTCTGGTTCTTTCTTAGGTGAGATGTGAGATGAGAGAACATGCTTGCTAGCTAAAAAGGAGAAATATTATGTTAGAATATTTGATGTTATTAAATAGGTAGGTTACATATACACATATAGAATATAGAATATATAGAATATAGAATACTTAAAAGGACATGGTTATTTAAGAAGATAAAATAAAAATACATTAGTTACTTGAATTTTTCTGGTCTTAGTGAAGTTTATTAAGAAATTTCATGTGAGGCTGGAGCACTGGCTCATCAGTTAAGATAACATGCTGTACCTGAAGAGTTTAGTTCCCAGAATTCACATGGTGCCTTAAAACCACCAGTGGCCCCAGTACCAAGAGATCCAACTCCTCCTCCTGTCCTCTGTGGGACCAAGCACCCACATGGTGCCCATTCAGATGTGGAGGCAAACACTCATGTACATACACGCAAATAAACCTTAAAAAATAAAAGCAGGCTTATGTACAAGAAATAAGTTTTCTCAATGAACAGCTTTTAAAGGGGAGTCCTAACCAATCTATTGTTTTTGGAGGCCTACTTAGGCTTAGAATTACAATGGCCTCACTGGAGTTGGCTCTAGTGTTTGTCAAGTGTCGAGTTTTGATTTTTTATTTTAAACATTTTTAATGCTACAGCAACACGAGCATCTGTTTCTGAATGGAGGCCAAACTCCAGACAGGTACTCACACTGGGAGCTCAATGCTTTTTCATTTCCAAGGAAGTAGAAGGCTGGAATGATGGCTTGCCCTTTGCCCGTGGTGTTCACCATGACCTCTTCGTTTTCCAGAACCTGCAGCTTGATGAAGGCATCAGGTTTGGATGTACGGACCTGTATTGTAATAGCCTGTGCCACTGTCACTTTAATGGAGTACCTGTTGTGAGAAAGGGTCATCTCTGTGAGCATATACACTGCTCTGTCCCTTAAGCCTTCCAGAAAAAGAAAGGCTGTGATTGTTCTCATTTGATTGTCTGAAAGAAATACAGCTCTGTATGAGCTGAATGTAAATTCAGCTCATGCTGAAACCCTAGAGTCCCTGCAGACTTTGACAAAGGAGCCCAATACCACACAGCTGAGAAAAAAAACTGTAGCATATGTTTCTGTCATTAGAAAATCCCAAGTAGGAAATGCATCTTTTTGTTAAGTGTGATGAGAAGCCATTTGTGAAGCAGTATAGATCTAAAAGCTACCATCCTTGACAGTCATGTGACCACCACTATGTGTATTTTTTAATTAAAAAAATATTAATGCAATGTGTGTGTGTGTGTGTGATAGAGAGGGAGTGGGAGAGAATCAGAGTAAGAGAGATGGTGAGAGTGAGAGCAAATGAGAGACATACAGAGAGAGAGAGAGAGAGAGAGAGAGAGAGAGAGAGAGAGAACATGTAAGTACACATGTATGGGTGAGTGGGTTCTCTTTCCACCTTTCCATGAATTCTTGGGACGGGAACTTAGGTTGGCACGCTTGGGTATTTCATGGCAAGCACTTTACCCTCCAAGCCAAAGATTCTAGTTCTTGTTTTTTCTTTTTTCTTTTTTCTTTCTTTTTTTTTAAAATTTTTGTTGTTGTTGTTTTCTCTAGTAATTCTTCACAAATGCCCAGGACCTATTATGGACTTTCAATTTCTCTAAGTGAATGAAAATAAAACAAAAGGCAAATCAGGCAAGTCTATCACTTTGCACTCCAGAGTGACCTGCCTTCCCTTCCACAAGCCCCTCCCTGTTTGCTTTTCTCATCAACTCATTTCCCACATCTCCCACTCACTTGCTCAGTACAAACTCAGACTCTTGGTTTGCACTGGCCAGGATTTCAAGCACTGTGTAGTTCCCTTATGGAAACTTCAGGTCTTATCTTCTGACCTCTTTGGAGAGTCTAGCAAGGTTGAAGGGATCATTGCGTGGCTTGTCTTTAGAAACCTGTCATCCCTGAGTAAAGCAACTTCGTGCTGTCCCTCCTCTTCAGGTCTTCTTTCTTGGTCCCCTCTGCCATTGATATCCCATGCTTGTCAGGGAAACAATGCTCTGCATTCATTCATAGACTGAAAAACGATGTTTGTTCTATAGTTCACTAGGCTCTCTGTGAGCTCAAATGGAAGCAAGGTTCCTAAATGGAAGCCTCAAGCTGGGCTCACTCTTCAAAGGGTCACATGGCTGTTACTGATACTGACAAGTAAGAACTCTTTTCCTACTGACCACCTTACAAATTAGCTTCTGACCTGTGCTCTCTCCTGAAGTAAATGATGTCCCGAGGCTAGCCCTACCAGCCAAGGCTGTGAGTTTTACCTCAGCGTTTTAAATGTTTTCTCTCCAGATCCATGTACCTCTTTATGATTGGCTCAATTGTATCTCTTCTTCCTACAAAAGCCATGCTGGAGCCCTCACAAGGTCATCTGATATAATTTATAACAGAAAAAGTTAAACGATGAGGCCAAATCAATATGGCTCATGGCCTCATAAAAATAGGGTGGGATTTAGAGACAACCACACAATAAAACACTGTATAAAGATGAAAACAGAGATCTGAATGATGTTCCAACAAGCAAGAAAACACCAGCAAACACAGAATGCTGAGAGGAAGTCAAGAAACAGATTCTTTCCAGAATGCTCTGGAGACCCCTACCCTGGTGATAACTTAACTTCAGAGTGAACTTCCAGAGTGTGACATGAGACATTTTTATCAGCAACCCGGTGTGGTGCCAAGACCTTGACAGGGCAGCTATAGCAAACTCATGGACTGAAGTTCCTATTGCCAGGATTACCACCTGCGCTATCTTACAGCTGTCTGTTTGTCCTTCTACCATTTGAATATCCATTTCATTCAGATCAACATCTGGCAGCCATCTCAGTTAATCTGTTAATAATCTATACCTTGAATAATTGAATAGAATTTCATAATAATGTGTCGATAGCTTTTGTCTTAGGAATTACATTGAATTTTTTCAAGTTCATGTATTATAGACATATTTTTGACACAGGTCTGATAATGTCAGTTTTCTTACGACTCTTTAAGCATTTTGTTGCTGTTAAGGTAAAGCCTCTAGTTCCTGTGTTAGCAGGCCACACTGGTAAGCAAATTAGTCATTCCATTTTTAGTTTTCGCTTTTCTGTTTTCTAATTTTCTTTTTTATATAGGCAATGTTGAAAATATGTTACAGGAAGACAAATTGAGAGGCAAACCCACAACTTGCATGCCTGCACCTCAGTGTACTTTCACTTAGAATGTTCTATATGTCTTTACCTAGGTATAAAATACATTCATGTAGAAAGCCAAATGTGTGCTTAAGGTTGAATATATATATGTGCGTATATATATATGTGTGTGTTATATATATATTATATAATTGAATGTTATTACTTATTTAGTTTTTAAGAATTACATTTTTAAAGGGAAATATTTTTGCATTAAAATTATTATAGGAAAAAATCAGGCAAAACATATTATTTGTCAAGTCTTATCAGAAAGCTTTAGTTTTTCTTTCAGAAAACCAACTCGCCAATATATGGTGCCTTTAAAACTTAGCATCTCTTCAATATAATAAAGTCCCAGAAATAATTTTCTTTTCTAGGCACTATAGACCATTCCAGTCATGGCTTTAACAATAAGCAGCATCCTTTAACCATGTCAATGATTGCATATATAGATCAGTGACTATGGACAGTCATAAAACAGCTAAAATCATCTTGATGTTATTAATAAATGAGTATTACATGGTGTTATATAAAATGTCAGAACCACAAAGTTCTCATTGTTAGATTTTTAAAAGTGGTAAACTATGACCAGAAAGAAATGACATAGAAACAATCACAAAGCTAAAAACTAAGGCTATTTGTTGATTTTCTGATTATGAATGACATTTATATATCTAATGTGTTTTCTAAATTTGGGTGAAAGAACACTTTCTATTAAAAAGAGAAGATACTTAATGCAGGCCAATTATGCATTGGTCACTGTGCTAGTTTCTATGTTGAAAAAAAAAACCACATGCCTTCAATTCACATTAATTCTCATGAAGGCTGATGCACAGGTAACCAACTAAAATGTATACACCACATAAAATGTGCACCATAGGAATGACACCAAGATCAACTACTTATATTTGGAGATTTCAGTGTAAAGGGTTTACAATTTGAAAAATATCATGTTTTTCTAACTGGCAAAATGAGGATAGAATATCACAAAATAAGTATGTGTGGAAAATAAAATTGTACAACTGACATGTTTGGGGCAGGGATGACTTCTGTTCTATTAAGAGAGTGGCCTGACTATCACCTGTGGCCTGGGTAAGGTCGTTAGACTATGAAGCTCGAGTTTTTACCCTACAGTCAACAGAAAGCTTGCAAACATTTTATAGCACATGTGTAAATATGTATGTTAGAAAGTTAACTTCCTTGATAATAAAGGATAGACATATAAATTAAGGAGGTGGGGTGATAGTACAAACTTTTAAAAGGACTATAAAGGAGTCCTAGATTCCAAAACCAACAATTTTATGTCACAATCATCATGAAGACCCTAAAGTAGTGCAGGAGCATTGGGAAGAGATGGGAAGAACACAAAAAGAGTGGTACATCAGAATTTCAATCCACAGAAATCAGCTGTTTTTCAGCAGCTGATAAAACAAAGTAGAACCAGTACTGGGAATTCAAGGGTGGTGGATAGAAGAGCACGAACAAAAAGTTGGGATGACAAACAAGGACTGTCCCACTAGAGAGGAGCACAAATAGGGCAGAGGAAGGAGAGTGTCAAGAAGCTAGTGGAGGATATGGAAGAATTTCAGTGAAAGGCAGGTAATCAGAAGCCTAAGAAATGGGATTAGCATTATTGAAGCTGTATAGACTTGCTTGAGCATCCACTTAGCTGTGTTATTGTTAATTAGTTATTTCCATAAAATGACAGAACTTAAAACTTAATGAATTCAGAATTAGGAATTCATTTTAATAGAAGTATTACTGTTTTTAAAGAACACCTTTGTCCATCTACCATATACTGTACCTGAACAGGATTTTCTTCTCGTTAGGAATATAGTAGTCTCTGATTTCCTTTATGGTGAAGGTGTTGCATGGAGAGTCACGGGAGAGAAATGGGAGTGGGTTGTAAGAGCCAATGATCCGCAGTTTCCATCTTGCGCCTGATACGAATGTGTCACCAGTATACGCTTCAGCCACAAATGTGTATCCCTTCTAAAAGAGAGGGCAGTCACACACATAGGATTCATATTGTCACTAGTCTCTCAAATACATGGTCCATACATTGAAATGTTACTATATTGATATATCCATGCAGAGCCCAGAATGTAAGAATTATCAAGCCATTAACATTCTATTTAAGATTCTTCACAGAAATAATTATTTTAGGGCTGAGGGTGTATCCAAGTGACAGGATGCTTGCTTAGCTTGTGTGAATTCCTGGGTTAGATCCCTAGTGCTCTACACAAACAAATAAACTCTGAGAAATCTCACAGGTCAGTGGTCTAAATTACACTGTTTAGTCTTTCAGGAATTATGATAGGAGTAGGAAAACAGCTGTTTGTTTGAATTGAAGAAGCATATATATTTACAAGCCTAGGTCTAATCTATCAAGCTAATCTATCAAGCTTCAAAGCATGTCTTGTGATAATCCAAAGGAACAAAACAGACTCCTAACAAGCCAACATGAGTCTATAAGGAAGAGGAACTTCATTAGATCATATAGCTAATGCACAGGTAAATATTGACAAAGCTGTTAAAGTCCACATGGTGCAGGATGACTCTGGATAAGGCCTCATCAAGACCAGCAGATATACAAGTTACATTTTATGCATCTTTGCATTAGCTTTAGACATTTTCTATATGGGTGAAGATGTTTACCTGTCTCTGGAGAACATCCCTGGGATATCATATCAGCATAGTTTATCAGTGCTGGAGCAAATTATTTGATGGTTAAGAGATTGACAGGTAGAAATGCCATGCAGAAAAATGGCAAGGGCTTCAATGTACAGTAGTGTATTCCAAGATGTGTTTTGTGAAATATTGATCCAATATATTTTGTGAAAATGGGTTTCTATGATATAGTACTTTTGGGGAGAATTACATCTTTTTTTCCCCTCTGAAGATATTCAATATATATTAGCTTATGAAAAAGCCTGAGAAATCTTGAAAAAGTAATTCATTTTGTGTTTTTTTTTTAACTTTAGGAATATATATATATATATATATATCACGTGTAAGAGACACAAAATTTACAGTGATACATTGGCAACTGATGATTTTCAGTAAGCTACATACATGTCATTATACTCTTCAGGTACCAGCGTGTTAAATCAGTCACAGACTACAGAACAAAAACTGAAGAAATAATTTTCTTTTCATCAGCTCTGTTCTGAGGTAACATTCAGTTCTGGGTGTAAAATTTTACCTGGATCATAAGTAATTTGCAAGTATATTTAAAGACTGAGAATCCTGAAGAAATGAAAACCCACACCACACAAAGCACAGAGGGAAGCTAGCTCTCTAATCATATATCTTCTACAATCTTCTCATTTCTTTCTCTAAACTTAAATAGACACAGAGGGTAGAGACCTGAGAGAGGAATGGGCTTCTTTGGTGCCATCTGAATTTGCAACACAAATTCAAAATTAGCAAAATAATAGCTAAAGGGAGATGGAATGTGCCTCTACAGTTTGATTCAACTTGCATCCTAGAAAGAATTAACTAGTGAAAACAACAACAAACCCTCACCCCCCCCACAAGCATGCACCCAAACCCTGTAGATAAAAGTTAATTTCTTGTTCTGTTCAATTAAATATTCTTTAAATGTCCTTACCAAAATCAAGAGCCAATGACTAATAATAGTATATCATATGTCATGAAGATTATTCCCAGGTTCTGATGGCAGATATGACTTTGCTAGACTTGTGCTTTATAGCAAATGGTTCTCAACTTATGGGCCTCTATCCTTTTGGGAACCCAATGACCTTTTCACACAGGTCACCTAAGACCAGTGGAAAACACAGTTATTTATATTACCACTCATAACAGTTGCGAAATTATACTTATGAAGTAGCAACTGAAATAATTTTATGGTTGAGGGGTCACCACAACATACAGAATGTATTAAAAGGTCATAGCATTAGGAAGGTTGAGAACCACTGCTTTAGAAAAAAACATTTCTTTCTTTGAGCTTTCTTATATTTTAATATTTGTGATCTCTTAATATTTTTTTTCTTTTTCAATCGAAGTCTGAGACAAATTTGATAGAGGACAAGAATTATCTATGTATAAAAACAAGTTTGCTATGGAAGGGCCTGCAAATTTTTTCTAATGTTGGATTTAAATACAAGGCATGATGCTGTAGAAGGAGACATCCATAGGGAAGAGAGGTATCACAGTCCTGAAAATTTTGATGAAATGTCATTTATTAGACCGTGAAAATGAATATAGAGCAGGGAACATGTTGTAGGTTAAATGGAGTTCATAAGGGCACAGTTGATGTGTATAAAATGGTAAATGATACCAAATAAAGAAAATACGAGCCAGGCAGTGGTGGCGCACGCCTTTAATCCCAGCACTTGGGAGGCAGAGGCAGGCAGATTTCTGAGTCCGAGGCCAGCCTGGTCTACAGAGTGAGTTCCAGGACTGCCAGGGCTATACAGGGAAACCCTGTCTAGAAAAAAACAAAAAACAAACAAAAAAACAAGAAAACAAAAGAGCAAAAAAACAAAAAAAAGAAAAAAGAAAGAAAGAAAATGCGAATGCAATTTTTAAGTAGTAAGTATAATGACTATAAATTAAAATGGGATGGTTAAGTATAGATAAAGTAACTGATTCATTGGTTTTAAAGAAATGAAAAGTTTGGACTGCTAACTCTCTCGAAAGTACATCCAACAGCAGTAAACAGCACCCATACACTGTATTCCATTTTCTGCACCACAAATCTGCCTGCCTTCCTGGACACCTGATGGCACCAAGTACAATAGGTAATACCCTGCTGCAAGCCCTGCCAGCCAACTCCCCTGAAAACACACCCAAAATGAGTTGTACCCCATATCCTGTATTCCATTTTCTGCTCCACAACCCTGCCTGCATTCCTGGAGGACACTCAGGCACTAGGGACCTCAGGCCTTGCTCATAATAGGAATGGCAGAGGCAACTTTAACAGACACAACCTTAGAGTACACAAGCCACAAAAACCCCACTGGAGATACCCTACTAGACTTGAAGACTTGCTGCTTACCAGAACCCCTGGACACTCAGGTCAGAAGACCGCGAGGAAACAGAAACAAAGAGGGAAAAAATACCCATCCAACAAAGAAAAACGCAGAAGCCAGTACTCAAACTTATAATATCCACAAACCCAGATAGCCAGAAGCTAGAGCCAAAAAAAGCAGTAACAGCCAGGGTAATATGGCATCACCAGAACCCAGCCACCTTTCTTCAGGAAGCTCTGGATATTCTGACACAGCTAAAACAAATGAAAATGATCTTAAATCCAAACTTATGAATATGATAGAGGCCTTTAAAGAGGAAAGAAATAAATTCCTAGAAGAAATACAGGAAAATACAATCAAACAGGTGAAGGAAATGAACAAAATGCTTAAGACCTGAAATGAAATAGAAACAATAAAGAAAACACAAACTAAGGGAATCCTGGAGATAGAAAACCCAGATAAGAAACCAGGAACTACATAGGCAAGCATCACCAACTGAATAGATGTAAGAGAGAATCTCAGGTGTAATAGATTTGATAGAAGAAATCAATACATTGGTCAAAGAAGGTGTTAAATCTAAAAAGTTCCTAATACAAAACATCTAGGAAATCTGGAACACTATGAAAAGACCAAGCCTAAAAGTAATAGGAATAGAAAAAGAAGGATAAGATTTCCAACTCAAAGGCCCAGAAAATATTTTCAACAAAGCTAGAAAATAAATTACTCCAGCCTAAAGAAAGGGATGCCTATAAATATGTAAGAACTTTACGAAACACCAAATAAATTGGACCAGAAAAGAAAATCCTCCCACCACATAATAATCAAAATACTAAAGGTACAGAACAAGAAAGGAATATTAAAAGCTGTGGGGGTTAACAGCCAAGTAACATATAAAGGCAGACCAATCAGATTACACCCAAGCTCTCGAGACTCTAAAAGCCAGAAGGGCATGGGCTCACAGTCCACAGATGTCAGCCCAAACTACCATCAAAACTTTCAATCACCATAGAGGGAAAAAACAATATATTCCATGACACAACCAAATTTAAACAGTATCTATCCACAAATTCAGCCCTACAAAAGATGCTAGAAGGAAAACTCCAACCCAAAAAGGTTAACTATGCCCAAGAAAACACAGGAAATAATTCCACACTAGCAAAATCAAAGAAGGGTCTCCCTCTCTCTCTCTCTCTCTCTCTCTCTCTCTCTCTCTCTCTCTCTCTCACACACACACACACACACACACACACACACACACAATCACCACTAACATCAAAATAAAAGGAATTAACAATAATCAGTCATGGCCTTTCAACATCAGTTGACTAAAATCTCCAATAAAAAGACATAGACTAACAGAATGGATATGAAAACAAGATTCATCATTCTATTGCATACAAGAAACACACCTCAGAATTAAAGATAGAAATTACCTCCATGTAAAGGACTAGAAAAAGATTTTCCAAGTAAATACACCCAAGAGGCAAGCTGGAATCACCATTCTAATATCTAATAAAATAGACGTTCAACCAAATTTATCAAAAGAGATGGGGAAGGACACTTCGTACTCATTAAAGGAAAAATCCACCAAGATGATGTCTCAATACTAAATGTTTATTCCCCAAATGCAAGGGCACCTACATTATTTAAAGAAGCATTACTAAAGCATAAATCACACATCAAACCCCACACATTAATAAAGAGAGACTTCAACACCCAAATCTCATCAATGGACAGGTCATCCAAACAAAAACTAAAGAAATAATAAAATTAACAGATGTTATGAATCAAATGGACTTAACAGATATCTACAGAACATTTAATTCAAATAGAAATAATGTACTTTATTCTCAGCAGCTCACATAACCTTGTCCAAAATTGAGCATATACACTGTAACTAAACAAGTCTCAACAAATACAAGTAAACTGAAATAAACCCTTGCATTTTATCAGACCACTGTGGATTAAAGCTGGACTTTAACAACAACAGAAACAAAAGGAAGTCTATGAATTCATAGAAACTGAACAACTCTCTACTCAATGAACACTGGATCAAGAAAGAAATAAAGAAATTAATGATTTTCTACAATTCAATGAAAATAAAGGCATAACATATCCAAACTTATGGTACACAATGAAACAAGTGGTAAGAGAAAAATTCATAGCATTAAATACTTTCATAAAGAAATTATTGACATCTCATACTAGTGATTAACAGCACACCTGAAAGCTCTAGCAAAAAATTGAAGCAAACACACCCAAAAGGAGTAGATTGCAGAAAATAATCAAACTCAGAGCTAAAATAAAATATTAGAATCTATGAAACCAAGAGCTGTATTTTTTGAGAAAATTCAAGAAGATAGACAAACTCTTAGACAAACTAAGAAAAAAGAAACAGAGGGAGAATATCCAAATTCACAAAATCAGAAATGAAAAGGGGAACATAAAGGCAGACATGGAGGAAATTCAAAGAATAATTAGCTCTTACTTCAAAAACTAGTACTCCTCAAAATTGGAAAAATCTAAAAAAAAAAAAAAAAAAGATGTTTTTCTGATTGATACCACTTACCAATGTTAAATATAGATCAGGTAAATAATTTAAATAGGCCAATAAACCCTAAGGAAATACAAATAGTCATTAAAAGTCTCCAATCAAAAGGAGCTCAGGGCCAGATGATTTTTAGCACAGAACTCTACAAGACTGTCAAAGAAGAACTAGTAACAATACTTCTCAAACTATTCCATACATAGAAACACAATGAACAATGCCAAATTCATTCTATGAAATCACAGCCACCTTGACACCTAAATCACACAAAAACTTAACAAAGAAAATTTCCGCCCAATTTCTCTTATGAACATTGATGTAAAAATAGTCAATAAAATACTTGCAAACCAAATCAAGAAGACATCAACCTTTAAGATCAAGTAGGTTTCATCCTGGAGTGAAGGCAGTGTTCAATATACAAACATTCATCAATATAATTCACCACATAAACAAACTGAAAGAAAGAAACCACATGACCAATTTATTAGATGCTGAAAAAGCCTTTGACAAAATCCAACAACCCTACATGCTAAAAGCTTTGAAAAGACCAGGGATACAAGGTCCATACCCAAACACAATAAAGTAAATAATAAAGTAAATAAATAAATAGAGTAAACCAATAGCCAACATCAAATTAAATGAAGACAAACTTAAATTCTACTGAAATCAGGGACAAGATTAGACTGTTCACTCTCTTCATATCTATTTAGTATAGCACTAAAGATTTTAGCTAGAGAAATATGACAACTAAAGATGATCAAGGGGATATAAAATGGAGAGGAAAAAGTCAAAGTAATGCTATTCTCAAAAGATATGATAACAAACATAAGTGACCCCAAAAATTCTGCCAGAGAACTCCCACTACTGATAAACACCTTCAATAAAGTGGCTGGATACAAAATAAACTGGAAAAAAAATCAGTACCCTAGACTATAAAAATGATAAACAAGGTGAGAAAGAAATTAGGGAAACAACACCCTTCATAATAGCTACAAATAATATATTTTAGTGTAACTATAAACAAGCAAATGAAAGACCTGTATGACAGAAGCCTCAAGACTTTGAGGAAAGAAATCAAGAAAGGTATCAGATGATGGAAAGATCTCCCATGCTCACAGATCAGTAGGCTTAACAGTAAAGTATCCATTTTACCAAAATCAATCTACAGATTCAATTCAATTCCCATCAAAATTCCAACACAATTCTTACAGACCTTGAAAGAAAAATACTCAGTTTCATATGGCAAAAACAAAAAACCCAGGATAGCTAAAACAATCTGTACAATATAAAAACTTCTGGAGGTATCACCATCCCTGTTTTCAAGCTAAACTGCAGAGCAATAGTAATAAAAACCTCATGATAGTGGCATAAAAATAGACAGATTAGTTGATGGAATCTAATTGAAGACCCAGAAATAATCCACACACCCATGGACACATGATTTTGACAAATGAATAAAAAATATACAGTAGAATAAAAAAGAAAGCATTTTCACCAAGTGGTGCTGCTCTAACAGGATGTCTGCATGTACATCAGTTAAGATGAAAGTAGACCCATATCTATCACTCACTCAAAACTCATGTCCAAGTGAATCAAAGACCTCAACATAAAACTGGATAAACTAAATCTGACAGAAGAGAAAGTGAGGAATAACCTTGAACACACTGGTACAAGAGAAAACTTCCTGAACAGAACATCAAGAGCTCAGGCTCTAAGATCAACAATAAATGGGACCTCATGAAACTAAAAAGTTTTTGTAAGGCAAAGGACACCTTCAAAAGGACAAAACAGCAGCCAACAGAATGGAAAAAACTTCAACTTTAAGTCTGATGGGGGCTGATATTCAAAATATATAAAGATCTCAAGAAAGTAGACTTCAACAAATAACCCAATTAAAAATGGGGTGCAGATCTAAACAGAGAATTCTCTACAAAAGATCTCTGACTGAGAAGTACTTAAAGAAATGCAGCTTTATCTCTCCTCAATAAGAGGAGATGTGTCTAGTCCTACTGCAATTTCATATGTCAAGGTGGGTTGTGATCCATGGGAGGCCTCCCCTTTTCTGAGCAGCAGGGGAGGGTGTTGCATGGAGGGAAGAGGAGGTGAGAGGGAGGGACTCAGAAAAGAGGAGGAGGGGGATGCTGCAAGTGGGATATAAAGTAAATAAATTAAAGAAAAAAATGAAGAATTTAAATTATGCTACAGAACATAATACCAAATACAGATGACTTCCATAATAGAAGAGCTGGGTTTACTAAAACGTAAGCTTTAAAAATTAAAGTACTAAGAAATTTAGTAAAAACAACTTTTAAAATCTCACTATGCCTATGGACACACATATTTAAATAATCAGTTGGATTATTTTGTTTTACCAAGAATTTTAGCTGGATATGTTAGCATATGCCTTTAAAAACAGCACTCAAGAGGCTAAGGCAGGTATATCTCTGTGAAATGAGACCAGCCTGATCTACATGGTGAATCCCAGGACAGCCTAACAGCCTACATGCTACATAGCAGGGCCATGTCATAAAGTTAAAAAACAAACAAACAAACAAACAAACAAAAGTTATTTTCCTTATTTTAAAAAATAAAAATGTGCCCTCAAATCTCTAAAATGGTTCAAAGGAGCTGTTCAGTTTCTTATTGAATTACTATATTTTATATCTATTTTTCATCCTTAGGAAGCCAATATTCATTAGTCATTCAGTAGAAAGGCATGTCTAATTTACATAAAATAATGCATGAGATGAAAGGCTGAAATGAAGCAAGTAAACCAAACCAAACCAAACCAAACCAAAACACAAAACCATCATCCAGAGAATAACCGAACGATTTCAAACTAATAAAGCTACAGAATGGAAGCTAGGAGTAAAATCAGGTATCCTGGCATCCAGTCAATATCCAGTAAGTTTGTCATGATTCCCTAATGCCTAAATGGAGAATATGATTGAAAACATAAAGGGATTAAAGTACAAAGAATAGTAACATTTGATGGAAGGCCAGGGTCTCTCATCCGTTCAGCAGGCAGCCCACAGTGCTTCTTGGCCTGAGGAAGTCATGCTATCTTTGAAGATTGTATGTGGGGTCTGTGTGTGTGCTATCAGTCCCTTGAAATTCTTAAGAAGAGAACAAGGCTCCCTGTAAGATAGAGATGACCCTTTGACCTGCTTCAGCATAGGACCAAATGAACTCCTGGGATCCATTTCTATGTTCAGAGTTAATGTAGCTTTGGTTTCAATCCTGGGCATGTGTATTTTTTTTTTTTCTGAAAGTGTGCTGCCATATTGCTCTCTCCTGTTGTACAGGGATGGAGCAGGGCCCCCTTCCTCCTAGCAGAGCTGCCAAGCTTGCTGTTGGATGCTGTTTTATCACCTGGGACTACATTTTGCACCTACCTTGTTCTTGGTGTAAAGGTAGGGCACCACTTTCTGAAACACCTTTGGTACCTGCTCCAACGTGTCATTGTTAATGACATGCAGCATACAGATCGGCAGGGTAGTGTACACTTTGGGGAGTAAGATCATATCTTGAGGAACCAAAAATGTTTCTCTGCAATTACAAAAGCATGAGCCTTTCTTAATGCAACTCTCAAAGCATGGAATAGAATTTAATCCCAAAGAATCTTTGCAAAAACTTCAAGTTGCAAGTAACTAAAAGCCTTACACATCTTTTCCATTCCAAGTTACTATTACCATGTCATTTTCTTGTACAAATTTAAATTTCCTTAAGAATTCCCATTTTATATCACTTATGACTTGTACTTAATATCCTATTGCTTGGAAATAAATCTTACCTATCTGAACTAAAAACAGACTGACTTATTATGTCAATATATTCACAGAAAATCTACAAATTGTTTACACATTTCATGCTTTGATGTAAGGAATATTGATAAAAGTTCTCTGACATCATATATATATATATATATATATATATATATATATATATATATATAAAACTTTTATATATCATGGATAGCTCTGGTGCTGACTGTATTTTAATGTTAATTCCACTCTCCCAAGAGGGGCTGTCTGAAAGGAGGAATGAGTTACCTACTCAGGTGACTTCTTGTGAACCTCCCCAATGAATAAGGGGACCAATCACTGGGCGGCGAGTAGGTGGGACTTCTAGGTTGGACAGAGGAAGAGAGGAGCAGGAGAGAGAGGGAGGGGATTTTGGAACAGGGATAGGAAAGGGCAAGATGTAGTGCTAATGTCTCCTGGTTTCATGATGGATCTGCCAGGATTCTTCACCAGAAGGATTAGGTTTAATAAGGCTTACAAGATTAGGATTCTAGTGGTTGAGTCCAGAGATTGAGTTACCATTGTTGCTGAACTAAGTTTGTGTGGTGTTTTCCTTCTCGCAGTGACTTGACTGGGTTCCAGAGAGAAAGGTATGGTGGCAAAGCATGGGTTTGCCTGATGTGCACCACAAAGGCACTGGGAGTTTTGAAGCACCAGGCTGGCATAGTAGCGACCCACCAATGGGAACCTAGCAAGCTGGGTGGAGAGATTTTAGAGCTCTAAGTAAGAGTATTCATGAGCTAAAAACAGGTCCACCTTTGCCCACCAGTGTGCAGCCAGCCCGCCCGCCAGGGCAGGGAGAACCAGGTCATAGTGCAGTAACGTGCTGCTCTTATTTACTATTTCCCATGACAATCATGTATGGAAAGGTTTCATGCAAACATGAGAGAGTCTAGAGGCTGATAATTTTACTGCTAACCATACTTTTACTCCTGAACCTGCAGATTTGAACACCCCATTCCGTCTGAAGATGCATCATTCACCACTTGCCTGAATACTATAAACCAAGAATTCGGTGGCTGGTCTGCATAGTTCACAGTGTGGTCAGCAAAGGCCACCTTGGTCTCTTCATCTTGATAGCATGGGTAGGATTCCATAGACTTACACTTGCTTTTAAACATTAGTCTAGAAATGTAAAAATAACTTGAGTATAAATGAAAAAGCACTTTTAGAATAAACTCCATTTATAGAAGAGACCTAGCCCCTGAAATAGCCTGCCAAAGTTTGTCAGATTAAGGTCAAAGAGGCACTGTGTGATTCGTAGCATCTGGTGTCAAGGGGGGATCTTCCAAAGGCACGTAACTGAAGGAGAATATATTCCTAAGCAAGAGAGTAATTAATGCTCGTAGAGGGAAATGAGGCTTGAGGTTAAGCATAAAGCAGGACAAAGCAGTTGTAAGACTGGCTCAGGGCCGTTGAAGGATCCAGATATAGAGAAGAGATTGGAATGGAGCTTGTGAAGTTGATGTGAGCAATGGGTTTGGAAAATTCAGATACGAAAACCCAAGGACACAAACAAGTGTATAATATTTGACATTTTTGTCTCTGTGTTTTCTGGCTGATGTAGCTGATTAAATAAATCATGAGACCTGCCTGGCTCCCTGCAGGGAACCTGGTGACTTCCCCTGCTATCTGTACTCCTCAGCAGGGAGGATTCTTCCCTTCTTGACTGAATCTAGATCTAGCCTCAAAAGCATCAGGAATTCTGGGTCTTTTTCAGACTATCTCAGGAGCTATCCGTGATAGAGGCCGTTCTAGCCATTCGGGGATCATTCTTTCCTGGAGATCTAGAAGTATTCGTTAGCTACAAGAGATCTAGTGGTGTTCTTTACCTTAAGAGAGATAAAGCATATTGCTCCAAATTCACCTCTAATACTGCCCAAATTTTCTGAAGTGTATCTGCAACGCTGATATTTTCCTTTGTTTCTAAACAAAAACAGCCAACAGTAGTAATAATGGTAATGGTAATAATAACAGTAATAGTAATAACAACATTAATTCCATAAGATATCTGAACAATGATATTATCCAATTTTCATTTTGCAAGTAAAGCATTTGAAATCCACTATAGGAGGCATATAGATCTTTGTGTCCATAGGTAAATGCTAGGGTAACCAGGACTGTTAAACACAAAGGGTTCTCACATCAGAGAAAAGGATGTGTAACCTACTTCCCAGCCAGAAAGTTGTGAATGGATTTAGTTACTAGTCCAGTGGCTTCTGTGCTATCTGTATGGCCAGGCCACATCACTCCTTCACATCCTATCATGAGCTTGGATTTTTTAAGCCTACCTTTTCAGTTAATTGATTAGAACATATCTTTATGGAAAATGTCAATTTACTTTGCAAGAGTTTTGATATAGTCATGTCTTAAGTTTTGTTGCTCAGACTGGATTGAGTTAATTATCACCAGAAAATTGCGCTTTGCTTAAGCACGCCTAAAATAAATAGTAGGGTCAGACTCTTGAAGTTTGAGCCAACACAGGTTACTGAGTTGTGTTGTACAGGGCTTCTTGCCTCTCATGGATCAATACTCCGCTGGCTGTGGAGTTTGCAAAGGCACCCCTCAAACCCCACATAAGCTGCATCTAGGCCGCAAACTGTGAGATCAGTAAAAGCATGTTTAAAGCATAAAGCTATCAGTGTCAAGATGAGAGCGCCGCTCATGGTATTCTACTGTTTTCTCTCATCTTCAGCCTAAACACATAAGGGTTCTTTGATGTTGTTTAAGTGATTCCTGAAACAGTTTGCATAAAAGGACCTTCTGTCATATCAAAAATTCCTGTGGAAAACCTTCGTTCAGAAAAAGTAACCTATTTATTCTAAAGAATATACCTGGATGGATGTCATGAACTTCTGGCTATTGCACTGCCCACAAATGGCTTTCCAGTAGATGGATGAACTAACTGGCAGAGGAAATGCGGTCCTGAGTAAGCATCTTCATGTCAACATGACAGAAAAAGGCACTCTCTTTTTCTTAAGCCCTGCCTGTGTTTTCTCATTGTTTGATAAAGTTCGGAAATGGGAACCTTAGCCTCAACTTGTCTACTGTGTGCCTGATGTCATGGAACAGCTTTGCCTGCATGGCCAGCTTCTCTGACTGAAACCATCATAAGCAAGTCATCCCTGAAATTCAGTCAGCAAATACGAGTTGAGTGAAAGAACTACACTATGAAATTGCTCGCACTTTTTCAGTTTTCAGAATGGGGGGAGGGAAAGATCATCATAGGAATGAATAGTTACTACTTAGAGAATCAAAAATCTGTTATCATATAATAAGTTTGATAAATGCATTTGTTTTCTAATGCAGAGAACCATGAAAATCAAGTAAGTATAATTTACTTTCATCTCTAGCTTGCTCTTTCCCCTCCACCCCCTTCTCTCCATTCCCTTCCCTTCCTCTCATTCCCTCTTTTGTTCTTTTTTTCCTTTCATCTTGCCTTCCTTCCTCATTTCTCAATTTGGTACCCATTCGGCCGCAAACTAACACTAGCAGTCCTTTGCCCTCATCTTTCTTACTGCTGACACTACACTTTACATCACCATTCCTTCACTAGCAACATTGCTATCACAAACTCCTTATTGCACACTCTAAAATCCTTTGGGTATCTCGACTCTTTGCTCCCTAGACAAACATTTCAATGCTGTTACTAAATGTTTTCCATAGAGATATTTTTATAGCAAAATATTTCAGTAAACTAAAAGGTTCTATCAAATTAAATCTTTTCTCTCAAAGGATCAATGGCTATTACATGATGGCAATGATTGAATATTCCTTTTGAGTTTTAATTTGATAAAGTAGGCATTACTCCCCACAAATTCATTTGACATACCTGAAAACATTTCACTTCACAAATGTTAGAGTGTATTGAAACGTATTCTTACCCCTAACTTAACATCAGCCTCATCACGCACAGTGGCACAGGCATCCTTCATTCCTGCAACATCTAGTCCCTCCCGTGAAATTCAATCTAGGAATATACAAGCATCTTCTACCTAGCTGAAGGTGATTGACACCTCAAACTGATGCAACCAAACTAGAGACGACAGAAAAGAACTCATAACAGATTTGGAAAATTAAGCCAGTCATTTTCTCAACAATTCATGGAACATTTACCCCTTTCCACTGTGTAGTGTGCAATAGATACCAGTGCATGTGTGTATCTGTGTAGACATGTGTGTGCAATGGACACTTGCATCTGTGCACATGCATGTGGTGGCCAGAAACTGATATCAGGTGTCTTTCTCAGTTGCTCTCTAATTTCTTACCAAGGTAGAGTCTACTGCAGAATGTGGCTCCAGGATGTGGCTCATAGGGCTGGACAGGGTTCCCCACTCTCTGCCCCCTCCCAGTGTGGGGGCTGTTTGAGTACTACACACGCATGCCTTTTCTGTAGCTTCTGGGATCTGAACTCCAGTCCTCCTGCTTGTGTAGCAAGCACTCTTTCTACCCCATCATCCCAGCCCTGACATTCGCCCTCCTTCCAGTACATATTCACTGTGCAAGACAGCTCAAATACTGATGAGTTCTGAGAGTGGGAAAATGAACTCTATCCATCTGATTTCAGAGCTTAGTAGATAAAATTAATAAACTATTGTGTGAAGCAGGGTGACTCTAAAATACCACTTATAATACACACTTGGGCCCATTTCAAGTTCCTTAAAACCATACCTGGCGTTCTGGCTCTCAGGAGCAGTCTGACATAGGACCCTTTCCACACAGACTGAATTTTCACTGCAGCAGCTATTTCCTCAGAAGTATACTCCTTCTCGTTTGTTGTTATAGAATATTTAAGCTCTACCCATTCTTCTGACAAGAGAAAGACAAACACTGGATTGGGTTCTCTCTTGACTCTTTCCCCCAGAATTTCATGCCTGCAGCTGTGAAAGCCTTCAGACATAGAAATCCACAAAAATGGATTGAACATCCTGTTTCACCATGCCCACTGAGCTTAGGTAAAGGTCTGAAGAAGGAAGCCGTGATATTTCAATGACCTGCCTTGGATTTCCATCGGAAAGGGGACAGAGCATCCCTCAGAACTGAAAGGGAACAAAATAATGAGAATGGAACCAATATGGTAAGGGGAAGGAAGGAATTGGGGCATCTCCTTAAGGGTCTGAATTCAAGATAGGCAGGTCAAGGACAAATACAGAGGTATTCTGGGTCCCCAGGAAGTACATATGACAGGGGTTAGGATGCTTCCTCAGCAGACCATGGGAGCCTCTGGAGCATCCTAGAGAGAGCTGGAACTCCACGATTCTCAGGCAGATCTGTTGTCTCTGCTACACAACAGCTGAACATACCCATTTTAAATTACTTATCACTTCCGTGTTCAGATACTAAAAATGAATCAGCACCTAAGGAGGCATCCTCTGAGAAGGAATCCAGTAAGTCTGTGTCTAAAACCATAGTACGAAATGCAAATTTGAAGTTTAAAGGAGGCTTGGCTACTTGAGATTTTTTCATTAAACGCCACAGTGATAGATGGAAAACCTGGAAAAGATAAAAATATTCACACACACACACACACACACACATGCACACGCGTGCACACACTCACACACATATGCACATACACACACATGAATAATTAGCAATAGTGGACAGTGTAAGTTCAACTATACATGGCAGATGGAGCTGAGTTGTTTTTTACTAGAGGATTTGCCTTGTCTGTTGAGAGTATATCTGTAAAATTTGCATCCGTTTGAATATGTGACAAAGTGGATATTTATCATTGCCAATTCAAGTGATCGTCTGGGGTGTATATTGAATTCTTCCATGATGTTCCTATAACATTAAAATGGTTTCTTTCTCCTCTACTTGTCAAGGTGCTCTGCTGGTTTGGGCACAGTCTAAGTTTATAAAGACTTTGCCAACAATATCCAACATCAGCTTACACGTAAGTAATGATAAATTATATTTTTAATGCAAATGAAAATTTACTTGTGCTTATATTAAGCATGGTTCATACTATTAACTTACACAAAATGACAGCTTAACTGTGTTTTTCATTTTGGCTGTGAAATTTCTCCTTCAAAGAGCATGTGATAAGGACAGAGGCATTTTCTGTTGTCACAAGTGGATGCTTTCAACATATACAGTAGCAGCAAGTGATCTGTGACACATCCCACAGGGCATAAGCCAGTCCCATTACAAAAATAATTTAGTCTGAATATCAATTGCCCAGAGGTTGAAAAAACTTGAATAAAAATGAACAAATAAAAGCAGATGTATCCGGATTGCCATGCAGCTGGGGTGGATCAGTAGCCCCCAGTTTCCTTCCTCAAGAGCTAATCAGGAATACCCTGACTTTCCTTCTTGCATGGTATCTAGGAAACCAGAAAGCAACTCAGCCTCAGCAGAATCTAGTATGATATGAAGGGTTCCTGAGGGCAACTTGAACTATTGAAAAAAAGAAACACTGCCTGGCAAGGTTCCTTTATGGAAACTGCATTACTAATTTAGCAAAAGCCTCTGGGCGAGTGGGGCTCAGTAGTCCCCAGTAGTCACTATCATATTTCTTTCCTCTAGATTCCTCTCTGCAAACCACTTCCCCAGACTCAGCATTTGGACTTCCACTTTCAGATGGGTGGTTTCCTGCTGTGAGCATCAGAATCAGAAATTGCTTACCCGGAAGTGTTGAGCAGTGAGTTCTTTGTTGTAGAGGGGGATAGGATAGTGAGCTGCTTGCAGATCCCTCAGAGCTGCAGACAGTTTACCTTTGTCTTTGAAATTACTAATCACATTGCCAATAGCCTTCATAATTATTAAAGACTGTTCTGTAAATCGGTAGCTCTCCTGTGAACACAGAACATGCATGGGGCAGCCATTCTCCCATTTGTTAAAGGGCAACTAAGTTTACAAATGTTCAATCTTTAGTTTGAATATCCTCTGTTTAGTGATTGATTCATGGTTATTTTATTTGTATAGAACAGAGTGATCTGAGCCTTTTTATTTGAGACAATGGTCTAGGAGACGTGAAACAATTGGTTGGAAGTCCTCTGAAAGGAGCTGCTAAAGAGGAACTCTAGCCTTATGATGGAGTGGGGAAAACTCCATGATATTAATGTCCAGAGTTAGGTCTAAAGGAAGTCTAGGAGTTAGGCTGACAGAGACTGGGATTTTAAGAACTAAGGGGAAGAGAAGATTGCAGGGAGTATGTCTTTCAAGATAAAGACAAGTGTGTGGGCTAGCTTGGGCTGTTGGCTCCTTCTAGCTATCTGAGAAACAGTAAGAGCTCCAAGCTGACAAGAGATTCCAGCAATCAACCAGTCAGAGATGTCTGAAGACTGTCCTGGTTGTTGTATATTGGGTAGTGCTTGAGTTGCCTGAAGAAGCACATTGCCTACTTAGAGGAAGTTGGAGGAAAACTGACTAAGCCATCTTTACTCTTTCTCTAGGAGGTGTCATAGTGCAATCACTGTTCCATGGATAGCCAGAGGACTCAAGAGTAGGCTCAGTAAATGTGCCTTGGAAACACAGATGCCTGCTGGGTGAGAAACTTTTGAAAAATAGGTGTGTTCTCATATTATGCATGAATACCTCCGTGATCACTCCAAGCATCAGTGCTGAGGAAGGTCTTGACTCAGTGGAGGTCTAGTTAAAGTATGCCTCTACTCAGAGAAATCACCTGGTTATGTAGCAGATCTGGCAATGATCAGTTATAACTCTGGGGATTTAGGTTCTCTCAGCTCATGGGCAAGGGTATGCATTTGCACTTCCATTAGAATAAAAACATAATAGAGATTAATCTTGAGTCCAGTAACTCTTACAACATAGGAACATTATACCATCAGAGAAATAAATCCCCCAACAAAATAATCATTAGGAGTTAATTCTCCTGCAAGCTGGATAATGCATGGGACACAAGTAGAATTTTTTTAAAGAAGAATTTGCAATAAGCAGGATAAAGTGAAGCATGGCAATATATGATTGTAAACCCAGGTACTATGGAAGCAGATGCAAGAGGAACACATGTTCTAGGTTAGCCTGAGATATACCATGAGCTCCTATCTCTACAAAACCAAAGTAACAAAACAAACATACATACATTCCAGAATAGTCAAGGAAACAAAGAACACCTGATGAGATCAACTTGATGGTGTTCCCTTAGTGCCTGCCTACTGAGCAAATAAAAAACATGTGGAGAAGAGACAGCACAGCCAACAGAAGAAAGCCTAGAGGAAACTTGTAGAACACTGTCTAAATAGACTAGGGGACATGATCAGGCATGTCTAGGCCATCAGAACACAGTGGATAGACCCGGTCTTCAACAGTCTTGTTGCAAGGTTTTACAGCTGCCTTAGAGAATTCTGTGTTTGCGCCATTTAAAGATTTCAGCTAGTTTTCTTGGGTTTTTAGTTTGTTTATTCTGGACTTTTTTAGTAAGTCATTAGAGATGAGAAAGTACTAGGTGTCAGACTGCAGAAAATAGCAAATTCTTACCTCCCCTACGGACATGGGTAGACAGAGGACATTTTACACAAAGGGAGGATTTAAGTGGAGTTCCTGCACCCATTTTCTCCCAGAGCAGATAAAGAATAGGAGAGGAAAGGGGAAGAAGTGATGGGTGCTTCCAGTGGAACACTGACTCCTCCTCAACCCCGAGATACACACTCTAAATTCCTCAGAGTAAGGAAGGGATGGATAGGAAGGAATGCTCAAATTTTAAGTGACATCCAAAGGACTTTACTGGTGCTTTATCCCTCTCAAGAACCACTGTATCTACCCGAGAAGATGCTGATAGACATGAAAGACTCAACAGAGGAGAGGTGTGTACAGTTATCAGGGATGAAATAATCGTGTTTCTCAGAGATTACATTTCAGCATTTTTTAGAGGATATACAAATAGTTTAATAGAGAGGGGTAGGCTAAATAAGTAAATAATAGGATTGAGCTAAAATCTTTGAAACCATTGGGTATGGGTTTACTAAGATATTTACCAGCTCAAAGTTGGGCAGTACAACATCTTCATCCCCAATGACAAATGTCGTCATGCTGCAGATATGTATGGCATGCCCCACAGGAGAATATGCATTGAAGAGCAGCATATGCCTCCTAGAAAGAATAACATTTAACAACAATATACCACGGGTGGAATTCTAGGTTGGTGGGAAGAAATGCTATTTTATAATCTAAATGGAATCCAAATTTAAGCAGAATCACGCAGAATTCTTGTTAAAGATTAGTAAGATTTATGAGACCACAAGAGAAATTATTGACAGAATCATTTTAGAAACTTCTGGGTTAAGCTATGTTCTTTACATGTATAACCCCTGGACCCCCAAAAATGATCCTTCCAAAGGAACATCCAGTGCAGCCCTGAGAATATCATTATTGAAAGGCTTTTCTCTCTTTTAACAATCCCAATTATAGACAGGTACCTTGCCGTATCTCACTCCAGGAAACAATAAGGTCAAATCTCCATTGTCTACTTCCTTCGTAACAATCTAAAAGCCTCAAACATGGGAAAATGGAGTCAGACCTTACCCAACAGGCAGGCGCACCATACTGGCCTTCGTAGCATAGGTGTGAATCCTCAAAACAACACTAAGAGGCTTTAGGGACTTCCAGGTGATGGCTTCTGCTGTCAGGAGCCCAGGCTCCACAGGAGGACTATCTTTTGTTAAGGCTTTGGGAGAAGGGAGATGTGTTGAAATATGATCATAGAAGAATAACTGGCCTCCACTTGCATAGCTTCCTGACCAGTAATACCGTATGTAATCATGAAGGTGAATCAGATACTGCAGATATTCTAAAAGCTTTGCTGAAATGCAGGAAGCTATGTATCCAAGTTTGGGAAATGGCGCCTACCATGGCTCTTGGCTCTGCCTCCCTGTGTAGTTTTCCCTTCATATTCAGCTCCTCAGACAGAAAAATTAGGACAAGAAAGTTGGAAAAGGAGAACATGTAGGGGTACTTTATCATAGTCTGCCGCTATTTTTATCATCTCTACGTACATGATTAGAATATCTTCTGGGAGTCAATTTTAATGAGAAAAATTGTGTAATATCCAGGATAGTAAAAGATTTCCATGAGAGTGTTAAAGAAAATCAAAATATTCCTTTGTCGATTTAAGTGTTTGCCTTTCAAATTCAGACTTAGAGTTTATGTAGAAGTTGCAAGGAAAAAATAACTTTAAAGTCAAGTAAGTTTCTCTTTAAATGTGCATCAATAATTGTTTTCATCAATGACAGAGAACAAAATGCATTTTGCCTTTCTTCTAGAACATTCTCAGGCTAAAGATACAAGGCCACAGCATCCTCACTAGAATTTCAGTGACCTAGAACGTGAGAACTTCAGAGCTATAAACCAAGTCAATGTATTAAACTGAGATTGCTAAAGTTTGGAAAGTTTATTAAATGATTATTTATTTGGTGTCTGCTATGTAACCTTCACTATGCAACACAATTGGGATCCATGCTGAAGCATAAAATCCCTTACCATTAACATTGTCCCAATACTCAAGTCTTGAGTATTTGGGACATGTTTATTGAGCAACTACAATGTGACATGGTTAGCCTGAGTTAAAGATATGCTTTAACAAAATAGGCCAAAGGGTCACAGAGTGATCATATGTACATATCAGAAGACCTTGCACAAGTCCACCTAGGGAACTTGTGGGAAGTTCCCTAGTATGGAAGAGGCATGGTAGGTTAGGGCTTCCTGGAGTTTGTATGGGAAAATGAGGCCAGAGATTTCTCACTAAATTCAGCAGCATGGCTTTCAATGGAAATGAATGACAATAAGAGCAGAAACTGGAAGAAAGAAGACTTCAAGGTTTAAAGTAGTCACTTATGAGAGCAAGAGTCGAGGAAGGAGCACACTAGAAAATGTCTGCAGAGGGGGGCTTGCTGACACCAGTGCTCCTCAGTGTTGACTGGGTTGTCCAGGAGGGAGTTTCCTTTTCCCAGGCATAGCCAGATGCTCTTTTGCAGCTAAAGATTTGGCAGAGTTTAGCTAAGCACCAGGATGCTTATCAGGGAAAGGTGATGGAAAGAGAAAACATAAAAGTTCACTTAGTTCAGAGTCTAGAAATCCAAGGGAATTGTGCTGGATTCCAGATTAGCACTCTTTCTGCCTGTATAACACAGCAATGGGAACTGGCTGTGTGCACATGGGGCCAAGTATATGCAAAGGTTCCACATGGAACAACCCACTTTCATTAAATCAAATTCGGTCTGAGACCGGCATTAAACCAATCCATGTGCAGCACTTCCAAGGACTTAGATGCTTCCCACAAGGCTCGACCACATAAAGATCTCACTAACAACATCACCCACACTGGAGGACAAGCCTCCAGTGTATGACCTCAGAGGAAATGGCACCACAAGTCACAGAGGAACCTAAAAGGGATGAAAGGAAAGGATCACTTCTGATCATCATCCAATTAGTACCAAAGAAAATGAGGACGATGAACAGTAGAGAGGAAAAGAAAGGTGAAACTATGCATGCCAAAGAGGTGAGCGAGAGACTGTGACCAAGAATTAAGGGGCAAAAGTCAGCAGAGTCCCCAGTGTGGGAGAAGCAAGGGTAAGAGAGGCAGTGGCAGGGCAGTCCTGAGTAACTCCATTTCTTCACCTATATCCTGAACTAACGTTATCTATAATGATCCTGAGCCCACCTGCGCTCTGGACATCCAGATGATCCCACTCTTAGAACCCTCTTACCTCCAGATTCCCCCCAGCGCACCAAAGCAGAAAAGCAAACCAGTAGTTCAATAGGCTTCAGGCTATCCACAAATAGATAGTAGGGCACACGCTCTTCCATGAACTGCAAGAAATCAGAGCAGGCGTCAAGCTTAGCAGTCCATTCATCCGGCGGTCAGTCACAGGATAGTTCACACTCTTCTCCATGAACAAAAATAAGGGAACTGCAAATTCCAGAACTAAAATGGTGAAAAAATGAGCAGGCTAAGGGTAGAGAGTCAGATACAGATAGGCAAGGAGACCCAGACTGAGCATGGCAGCCAAAGGAAATTGTCCAGTGGTGATGCATTTAAGCATTTTATAGAATTGTGTATGGTAAAAATAGACAAACAAACAAAAAACTCTTTTCATTCTTTTCATAAGATCTTCAAAAATATAACCATAGCTTGCTGGTGTCCATCCAGGCTGGGGTTTTGTTTTGGACATACAATGAAGTGAGTGGTCAAACCAGAGTTGTTCAGAAAGGCAGTCATAAATGGCTATGTGGTTAGGGTTTCAGTGCATTCTATAGGGAACTATGAGCATTCCTAATTTCCAGGAAAATACAAAGCAGAATAGAGTAGGTTGCCAAAGGCACAATTTGTAGGTAGCAAAGCTGGGGTGGGAACTCAAGCTCGACTCTAACACTGCACTCATGACTATTGCCTTGTTAGTGTTCTGAACCCTGCGGTCCTTTAGTATGATTTTGAACGATGGTTTAAAGTAAGTATATTCAACAAATCTGTCATTCTGCTCTAGAAGTATATATAGACGTGCTACTTTACCACAATATGTAAACAACCAGTTAATATAGGGACGATGAATCTCTAGCCACACTGTGAAAAAGGAGATCTGTTATTCAACAAACTATAAAATGGTGGTGCGAGATCTCTGGCATGGCATAAAGCATTCTAGATCACTGACTCCTCCAGTATTTTCTATTAGTAAGGATCCAACCATTTATTTCATGTTTCCTTTAAGTTCCAACATAATAGAGTCATGGATAGTTGCTTCAAATACTCACTCCTTGAGTGTGAAGGATTTTGGGTCTCCCAGCCCAACATGTGTGTGTGTGAGGAGGAGTCTATGCAGGGGGCTCAGTTTTAAAGGTTTAGCCCTTGGGGTATTGGTCATCCCCAAAGCTATCCATGAATGATTTTCAAATGTTTCTAATCCATTCTCACCCTGAACATCAATAGACTATCTTTGGGGTGTGCTGTGGCCACTGGCTCTGTGCTAAGTTGGCAGGTTCAGTGACTAAAGCTCAGCCTCAGTCCATTGCCAATCCTTCTTCTCAGGCTGCATGGGGAGCTTTGAGCTCCAGTGTCTAAAAACATACCGTTTTCTCACAGCCATGTATGTCATGAACATTCAGGGGACTGAAAGAGTCACAGGCATGTCACCTTATTTTGCTAAATTGACATAAAGGAAAAAATTAATCATTACCATAATTTTATAAAAATAACAGCAGAACAAAGGACAGTTGAGTGTGCCACTATATATGCACATATTTTAAAACAGTTGATGGGTTTCAAAAACTGTGAACTCTATTTTAATAAGTGGCAACCAACATATATCATGATTTACTAATAGGCATTCATCTATGTATCTTACATACATTATCTCAATTTTATCCCAAACGTGTGGGTGAGTAATTTTGGGGATGCAAACTAGTAAGGCATGTGTCACAGTCTGGACAAGGGATGAATAAAAAAACTGAAAACTGATGTTTCAGTTATAATTGGATAAGAGATTCAGAAATATTTGAGACATGAAAGTATCTTTTAGTAAAGTGATTCTTCATAAAATTTATGCATAAAATGGAAAGCTTAATGCACTTACCTTGAATTCTGATTTTTGAAAATTAAGACAATAAGAATTTGGCTTGTGGAAAATGTATATATGGCTGAAACAGAAAACATTTGTAACCAGTTACTGCCATTACATATGAAACTAGTGCTATAGGTCAATCGGTTACTGCCATTACACACGAAACTAGTGCTAAAGGATAACTGGTTACTGCCATTACATACGAACTAGTGCTATAGGTTTAGTTTCTTAGACTCAAATAATTAGAGGCAGAGAAACGTTCAAAGAACTGCAGCATTTGTTGTTAGAATGGGACAAAATGATCTCAGTGGGAAAATTCATCTTAAGAAGCATCCGAAGAGGAACTAAGAGCGGCTAGACAGGGTTTTTGTTGATAGTTTGTCAATGCATCTATTATTTTTTCCCAGCAGCAGGTGGAAGAGGGTACAGAGACCCACAGCCCCACATCATGCGAAAGTAAACTGGAAGTCTCCATTGGGTCCTTCTTCTTGGAGATGGGGAACCCCCATGGAAAAGGGGAAGGGATCAGAGGGGCTGGAGGGCACCAGGAAAACATGGTTCACCGAATCGGCTAAGCAGGGCTCACATGGACTCACAGAGACTGAAGGGGTAAGCACAAGGCCTGCATGGGTCTGCACCAAGTTTTCTGTGTATATGTAATGGCTATCAGCTCGGTTTGTTTGCACTCCTAACTGTGGGGACAGTTGTGCCCCCGACTCTTTGCCTGCTCTTGGGACTCCATTTTCCCCTTGTCCAGGATCAATATGAGGGCTTTTGCCTTGTCTTAATGTATCTTGTTTTGTCCTGTTTGGCTGTCATCTCTTGGAGGCCTGCTCTTTTTTGAGGAAATGTTAATGTATCTTGTTTTGTCCTGTTTGGCTGTCATCTCTTGGAGGCCTGCTCTTTTATGAGGAAGTGGAAGGGGAGTGGATATACGTAAAGAGGAGTTACAGAGAGCAGAGGGGTAAAAGGAAGGGAAACTGTGCTCCGGATGTACTGTGCTCCAGATGTACTGTGCTCCGGATGTACTGTGTGACAGAAGACTATTCTCGATAAAAAGAAAAAAATATGTTATGCTAATCCCTAGCTGATATTTGCTTTCCTTGTTTGAATGATAGTTAATAATTGATAGATCATAAAACCAATACATAAAACCAGAAACTGTCCCAGCTGCGAGCGTGTATGGTACTAGAGTTTGGAGTTGATCTAGCAGAATCTCATCAGATGACTAGCACTTGAATACTTACTGAAAGCACACACAGAAGTCTTCAAAGTCTAGCCATATTTCTTTGGAAACACCTTCATTTACTGCTAACTCTTCCTGTGACTTGTCCTGTGTCGCTGTAGTCAGGCTAATCAAATCCCTATCTAAACTAACAGCCTCAAGTTGGTGGGACTCCCCCAGTGCAGGCTCTGAAGGTTCATCTGGGAAGAGGAGAGGACACGTATATCAGGCACATCTTACACTGTTAAGACACAGGCTGCTAAAGTAAGAAAAATGAATGGTAGGGAGCATTATAAAATCCAAGTGGAGAACCATATCTTCACAAACTTTAGGGCTGCATTTAAGTGATTGTTATTTATGTTTTCTCATAAGTAGGACTTGAATTTGAAACCCTGTCTTGAAAAACCAAAAAAAAAAAAAAAAAAAGAGGACAGTCCAGAGTGCAGAGGGCACCATGAAAATATGATAGGTCTGTTGCCCTGATGTGTGCAGCCAGTTCTTTAATCATTCCTCTCAATGGCTATGTAACTACAACGTATATTTATTAAGCTCTGTCACAAGGTTCATGTAGAATCTTAAACCAACATTTTAATAGACAGATATGTGACATTTCTTCTGGGTTTGAGTTCTGACAAAGTTTTTAGTTACTAACTAGAACTGACAATTTTGACCACTGCATGCATGCATTAAATGGCATGAGCTTGTGGGCACTTGCCTGCAAACCCAGCAACATTGAGGATTAAGAGCTTGAGACCAACTTGGACCTTAATGAGTGTATGCCAGTCTGGGTGATTAGTGAGATCCTGTCTTACATGACCTAAAACACCAAAATAAAATGGTCACATGACCCTTTTACCACAGACCCTTAATCACATCTTCCTCCATTTCTGTTTTAGTTGGAATTTAACCTGTGAAATTGTCACTTGTTTCTAAGACGGAGTAGACTAGAATTAGTAAATCATAGGAAGTGCCAAGAAGAGGCTAAGGTGGGGGAAGGGAGAACTAAGTCTGGGTAGAAGCAAGAATTTTGTGTGCTTTGATCTCTATGAGAGAGCAAAAACATGAGAGGATTATTAATTTACCTTTTCCAGGTATAATTTGCAATGCAATATTGCCCTGCAAAGTGAAAAGGAACAATTATAAGTATACACATAATTGCCCAAATTAGAAATGCATAAAGTTTCTTTAACAGTTTATAGGCAATGTAGGCCGGAGAGGACAAGCTGGACTTGTACAATGAAAGAATATGTCACTTTCTAAATGGCCACAGATACATGAGATATATAGAATGTAGGGTTTAATGGAATTCCTCAGTCTTCTGACATGTGGTGTATGCACACTTTGCAGACAGAAGATAGCTCACAATTGAAGATAAGTTTCATATGATCCAGGCTTGAGTTGGTTCGTACCTGAGACAGATTTCTGTTTACTATGCTCATCTCTCCTTGGCTGGTACTTGCAGCTAAATCAGTTTCCACCAGGGGAGGAAGACTGGATCCCAGTGATGTTCCTTTCTTAATTACAGATTGGACAAAATGTCTAGTGGAGGAAAAAGTCCCACAATATTTCTGTTACTGTAATTTCTGACTAACAGTGACCAAGGAATAAGCTTAGTTCTGTCAACAACAACAAAAAGGTTTGATTCTGTTCATTTTGCTCTTATTCTTTTACAGAGAAGTTTTAAAAACTTACTTCTGAATAGCTTGTACTATTTCCTATCTCCTACCTCATTCATCAAAGTATTGCCATGAAAATTGTTTTGGTGTTTTTGGAACACTATTTGAAAAAAAGATGTATGTGTTAATGATCGAAATATAGGGGATTTGATTATCAGCATTAGTGGAGTTTAGCAGAGTATGTGTATGAATGAAAATCTCGGTGTGGGAAATTTAATCCTGAACTGTAAGCCCTTAGGCTTCTAATTGTGACTTTCATACTGTGTACTCAAGGCAGTTCCTCAAGAACTCACTGACATGGTCCAGACAGTATCACTCTAGTGTGAGTTTCATTGGCACAATGCAATGTTTATCTTAGTACCTGCATTTTACACAACAGTTTCAAAGATAAAATTAAATTCTACACATATAGCTATGCATGGTGGCACATGCTTTAATCCCAGCATGCAGGGAGCAGAGGCAGGTGAATCTTTGTGAATTCACAGCCAGCCTGGCCTATATATTAAGTTCTCGGTTAGCTAGAAATACACAATGAGATCCTGACTCAAAACCAAAACAAAATTATTTTCTTGACATGTAGACTTCATAGACTGACTTCTCTGACTTTCACACAACTCCCACTAGAGGGCAGCAGAAACATATTTATGAGGATCCAATTGTCTCATAAAATCATGATCCAAGAATGAGCAAACCTGTGTTGTTACACTGATGGAATTTCAATGAAAGGAAATCAAAGCAGTAGTCATTCTCTATGGAGATTGCTCTTATGCTGAAACAAGAAATCTGGATGTATAGCAGGGTCTAGAGCATGACTTCCACAAACAGTGCAGTGACACTCCCATATCTTTGCCTTTGGCTTTACTCCAGAGATTGAAGATGTGAATGACTTAAAACAGATTTCAGCAACTAATAGATTAGTCGAAGACAGCAAAGTGACAGTTGCCGGTTTCTGGGCACCAGAATTTTGACCACCTTAATCAAATAGTAAAAGTAGAACTTACAGAAACTTGAGTATAGGAGCAACTTGCACTTGAACTTGAGCTAAGAAATCAATCCACTTTTGACCCTAGACTCTATTGACATAGAGACTCTTAAAGGCTGGGTGTTATAATATAAACTGTAAGAAAATTTGTTCTGATGTCAAGCAGCTGCAGATTTATAACCCATATAGCCTCTAATTAGTATGCAAATCCAGTCAGATGAACGTGATGTCAGAGTCCAGTGTCAATCTCCTTAACTGGACTAAGGCGTCTCTAGATAGCCAGTACAGCACTGCTTCCGGGTGTGTCTATGAGGTAACCTCTGTAGGATGTTAACATGAGCATTAGTGCTCTCAGTAGGAATGTTCTGCCTTTTGGGTAGGTAGGCACTGTCCAGTCAACAGTGGGCCTGGATAGCCCAGGACTGCCGAGGAAAGATGGCTTTACTTTCTACCTCCTGGACTACTCTGGTCCTGCTTAAGGACATCACAACTCCAAGGTCTCTGCCCTTTGAACTCCAGGACTTGCCCAGTGGTATCCCCAGTCATTCAGCTAGATGTAAGTCATACTGTTGCTTCCCAGACTTCTCTAGTGTCAGACTGAGATACACTAATGGCTTCTTCAGTTCTCTAAATGGTCTTTCATGACTCGTCTCAACCACTATGACCATGCAAGCCAATTAAATCTCTTGGCATCCATGTGTTTACCTGACTTTTATATCACTGAGACAGCTATCATGTAATCATATGTACTCACATTTCTCTAGAGAACTTTTAGTATACAAGTAGCTGGGAAAATTATGAAGCATTAATAAAAAATAAAAAGAGCAACAAAAACAATCAACTCCCTCAAACATGACAGAAACATTAGGGTAAAATGACAAGAATGGGTCTAACATGTTAAATTGAACCAGAGTAAGACAGTGTGAGTTAACTAATTAAGAAAATGTGCCTGGTATAGAAAACTTAACCAGAGTAAGACAGTGTAAGTTAACTTATTAACTGACTTTGGTCCCTAACACTAGAAAATACAATGAGTTGAGTATTTAAATTGTGATTGTTTTTCTTTGTCATTTTATATTTCTTCCATGGATATAATCCATAACATATCCTCAGAAAGACTAAGCTATATCTGAAAGCATATGCATCTACCATATCCTGTGAGGAATAATATTGTCAATTTGATAGGATCTAGGATCACTTGGGAGAAAGACCTCTGGGTATGTCAGTGAGGAACTGTTTTTAGTTTGGGTTACACTGAGGTGACATCACTCTGGGCAGCATCATTCCACAGGCTCTGGTCCTGGACTGAGTGTAAAGGAGAAAGACTGAGCACTAGCATGCAGCTGTCTCTGCATCCCAGCAAGCAGCAGTCTCTGCATCCTGACTGTAGATGCAAGGTAACCAACTGTCTCACACTCCTACTGAGCGTGCCTTCCCCACTATGATGAAATGTACCCTCAAACTATGAGTCAAAACAAACCCTTCCTTCCTTGAGTTGCTTCTGCCCAATATTTTGTCACATCAAAAGGAAAAGTAATAATATATATCCCATTATGCAAGCCATTCAATACTTTACAAATATATTTTACTTTTGGAATGAAAATATAATCACATCATTTTCCATCTGGCTTTTCCTCTCTTCAACTCCTTCCATGCACCCCCTTGTTCTCTCTGAAATTCATGATCTATTTTTCTTTAATTGTTGTGATACATATATGTATATGTGTATTTGTATAAGTATACATATATACATACATATATGCCTATATATGCACATAGATTTCTAAATATATAAATACAACCTGCTTAGTCCATGTAATGTTAATTGTATGCATATGGTTTCAAGGCTGACCACTTGATGTTAAATAACCAGTTAGAGTACGGGAGGGTGAGCTTCCCTGGACAAGACTATTTCTAAAATGCTTCCAAAATTAAGATACTCTAAAAAAGTGTGCAAATAAGTCAAATATGCATAGTTACATGTGACTAAAAATACCAAGGTAGAAGATATTAAAAAGCTTCTGAATGACTTAAGTGCCTCTGAAGATTTTTCACTCAATATTTCCTGAGCAGAAGCACCTGTTGAATAATTTGTTTTGTATTAAATACCAAATTGTATTCAGCTGAAAATGTAAAGTAAATGGAAAATAAATCACACAATATTATTCTATACATCTAGAACCTAACAATAATAAAACAGATGTGGAAATGGTCAGGGGATACATCCAGAAGCTTATTTTACTAGCTTCATGAATTGTCCTCTTGGAGAAAGCAGGACACATAGCTTCACAAAGAGTCAGGGAATGCTATGCTATAAAAGTGCATATGCTTTCAAGGTCAAGTTCCTGTGTTGAAACTAAACCCTGAGCCAACGGTTTTAGAAGACAGGATTCTAGGGAAGCCATTAGGACAAAAGGCAAAGTCCTTGTAAATGAGATTTGTGCTCTGGAAAGCCAGGCTCTGGGGAGTTTGGGTGTCACTTCAAGTCTGTGAGGAGGCGGAATGGGGGCTGGGTAAGGAAGTGGTCCTTTCTACACATTAGATGAACTGACATCTTAATTGTGGACTTGCTGGCTCCCAGGACTGAGATATATTCTTGTTATTAACAACCAACAGGTTTATGATACTTTCTTTCCACACTCTGCACTCAAACAGAAAGGATGCCCAGAAGTAGGCTAACTACCTAAAACTGTAGACACCATTTTGAAACTAGGTAGAGGCTGGAAGAATTTTGAAGAACTTTATAAAAATGTTCATGTTGTTGTTAAAGATGTTATTTTGTTAAAGATGACTTTGGTACTAAACTCTAAAGATGAGAAGAGTGTAGGAGAAGCCTCAAGTTCAGGGATTATGTAAATGATTTTCAAGATTATGTTGTTGCAAATATGGAAGGTAAAGAGCATTCTTAACAGAATGTTAAAGTCTCAGAAAAAATGAGATGCTATTGGACAGCAACGAAGACTGCCAACTGTTCCAAAGCTGCTGGGTTATTTTTGTGTTCTACTGTTTGTGAACAGTGAATGAGATAGGGATTCTAGGCAGGACATCAGGAATCAGAGGACACCCCTTTATTAAGCTCCCTCCCTTGCTTGGCTGCTCATGAGATCAAATGCCAATTCCTCTTGTTCACTCCAAAGAGGAAACTATACTGCTCACAGACTATTCTCCCAGACCTTCAAAACCACTTCTAGTCACAGAACCTAGGGCATGTGCAGTCCAGCTACCTTTTTCTACAAATGACCACTCTATGATTGTCTACTGATGCTCCTAGGTCAAAGGGGGCACATTTAAGGGAGAATTCATCCCACTGTACACAAATCTTGACTTTGGCCACCAGCTGTATATTATTTGGGCTGATGAAACCCAAAGATCTAATTTATATCAAATGGAGAGATAATTTTGTTATCTCTCAGTTAATATTCAATAACCCACAAAAATGCCAGCCCAACAACCTTCCCCAGCACTGTTCTCACTATTGAGGTGAGCCATGCTGCTTTCTAACACACAAACTTTTTACTCTTTGGGAATTCCATACATGCATGGAATTATCTCTGCTCCCCTATTCCAACTATACCCAGAAATTTCTCCCTCATAGCCTATGGCTTCCCTTCTCCTTCTCTCTCACCTTCACCTTCACCTTCACCTTCACCTTCACCTTCACCTTCACCTTCACCTTCACCT